>VYXF01007835.1:9957-54740 GCA_013397295.1 Polioptila caerulea | reverse complement strand
GGCAGCGCGATCCTCGGGCCCGCTTGTGATGGCTGCGGCCGGGTCCGCGGCCGCCTCTTGGCATGGGCCGTGCCTTAGAGGGAGCGTGGCTGCTGCTGCTGCGGTGGTATTTGTACGGAGAAGGGCAGCAAAGTCACTGCGGGTGTAGATTCATCAAGGTGCCGCTGGTACATACGGTGTGTTTTTCTGTGCAGAGTCTTAGCGTACACTCTTGCCGAAAGGCCAGAGATGATGTGACATCTGTCCTATCACTCAGGATTGTGGGAGAAGTGTGGTGTTCATGTTCCCTAATTCCTCCCTGGATTTAGGGAAGACTAGGGAACACAAAGCAGCCTGTTCTCAACGTGTTTCTACTCACATGCAGAAAAGCTGATTTAAACCACACAAGCTCACAAAACTGCTGCTGTCATTAGTAAATAAAAGGTATTTGCATTATAAGGTGTCCCAGAGGACATTAAAGCATCAGTGAGTTTTGGGGCAGTCTTTCCAAAAGAATGTGGTTGAAACAAACCTGAGAAAATAATACAATGAGCAAATGGTGTAAACTAGAAGAGGTGTTGAGCTCCAAAACACACACTGTTTGGTGGTATTTATTATACTTGTTGCATATGCATACTTTTGCTCCATTCCTCTAGGTCATTTTTGGCCACTTGGTTGATGAGAGAGTCCTTTATTTTGTCTATATGTTTTTATTTGTTCAGAGAAAAAAAGAGCATTCCCTGGTAGCTATATTGGCCCATGATAAGAACTAGGAAAACCAGAAACAGTGAAGGAGGATAAATAGTTTCTTAATAAATTGTTTGCTTGCAGAAGGAATTTTCTGTTAGGCTTTTTTGTATAGCAAAAAAGCAATATTAAATCAATGAAAGCAAAAAAAAAATTCTGTAAGTATTCATGCACTATGAGAAAAGAGAATTCTTATTCACAGAATCATCAAATGGACTCATAGAATAGTTTGGGTTGGAAAGGACTTTAAAGCTCATCCAGCCCCACCCCTTGCCATGGACAGGGACACCTTCCACTAGACCAGGTTGTTCCAAGCCCCATCCAGCCTGGCCTTGAACACTTCCAGCGATGCGGCAGACTTTGCTTTTCTGAGCAACCTGTGCCAGGGCTCCACCACCTTTACAGGCAAGGATTTCAAACCTATTTCATTTCAGTTTGAAGTAATTAATCCTTGTCCTTTCACTATAGTTCCTGATAATGACTTCTCTCCGGCTTCTCTGCTGATACTGGAAGGATGTTATGAGGGCTCCCTGGAGCCTTTTCTTTTCCAGGCTAAACAGCCCCAGCTTTCTCAGCCTGATCCTAAAGAGAAGAATAATTTTCTAGGTCAAACTTCTATGTTTAAAGCACAGATGGACTCTCTTTGAGAGACTTTATTTTAATTAGAAGGTTAATTATACAATATAAATAGGGTCATATTTTCAAATGCATGATGTATGCAAAATAAAATTAAATAGATAATTGACTCCTGTCTCTGTTTTTTGTCAGCCTTCTAGCAGTGGCCGAGCTGCAGAGCTCCTTGCCAAAGAACGTGGAACAGTGCCTGGGTTTATTGGCTTTGGAACATCTCAGAGCGATCTAGGATATGTTCCTGCAATTCAAGGAGCGGAGGAAATAGACAATCTTGTGGATGCTGATTTCCGAATGGTGTTGCGAAAACTTTCCAAAAGGGATATCACAACCAAGTTAAAAGTAGGTATATCCTTTTCCCCCCATAATTGATTTTTTTTAATTGGACAATAATACAGTTTTCTCAAGGGTGGACAAGGAAGAGGAAGTAACTAACACTATAGCAAGGTCCATCATGGAATTTTCTCTGTACATGGTCATTTGCAAGAAATGAATTGATTTTTGGAAAAGGGAGTTGCAGTTTCAGATACAAACTGGCAAATTACAGAACATATCTACCTGACTTCTTAAGTCATGTTCTTGATATTTTGATTTTAGGCTATGCAAGAGTTTGGGATGATGTGCAAGGAAAGAGAAGCAGAAGTTGTTAAAGGTGTTCTTCCTTACTGGCCAAGAATTTATTGTAAAATTTCACTAGTAAGTATTGAAGTATTTAAATTAAAAATTTACTTATATACTTCCTGTGACTACCTCTAAGGTGGTCTATGTTGACTTATCTACCTTTTTTGTAATTACTGACCTGTTCTAGGAGAAACATCAAGTTAAAGGAAAATACTGTTCTTTTTTTTTTGTAGACATATTTCAGTATTGGCAGTGGGTGGAATCTTAAACTGTTGATGTGTGGGCTGTACTTCCTTAATAGGTCTGTTAGACCTTTATGTTTAAAAGATGGTACTATATTTCTTAGGAAAAGTTCTTTTATGTGGATTCCAGAAAGGCTAGAGAGTCTGTTCAGTTCACATAATTATAAATATTCTTGATCTAGGACTAGTATCTGACTAGACTTAACACAAAAAAACCGCCAAACCCAAATATGAAAAGACCATGTGTAGTCAGATTAGCAATAGGTTTCTCGATACATTTACTGTATTTCCAAGCTGTCTAGAATGGCTACTTTGGAAACATGATATGGGACAAAATTAATCACTATTTTTACCCATTAGAGTAATTCCTATGGTTTCTTTCTGGAGTCAAGAGTGTAGAAAATCATCATGTTGTAAATTCATATGCAAATAAAGGATAACAATGCACAACTTTATGATAGTTCTAATTCAAAAGATGTCTTCAAGGCTTCCTGGTTCTCCTGCCTCTTGTCTGCCTGTAAAATGTTTGTGTAAATCGAAAACAAGAACTGTTGTTAGGGATATCAGGGAAAGGTTAAAATTCTAAGTGTACAGCATTCTGGGAATATGATGCTACTAAATTATGACTTTCCTCATACCTTAGGATACCAAAACTTTTTTGTCATTGGTGTGTATTTTCAAATCTGTGTTTCAAATCCAATTAATTGTAAACATGGCTTTTTAATCACCACTTTTGCTTTGAAATATCTGAAATCAAAGGTACATTTCTTAAACCAATGAACCTTTCTCTTTTTTTACTTCTTTTGCTTGTTTAACAGGATCATGATCGCCGTGTTCGAGAAGCAACTCAGCAATCTTTTGAGCAACTGATTCTTAAAGTAAAAAAACATTTAGCTCCGTATTTAAAAAGTATCATGGGTTACTGGCTGATTGCTCAGTGTGACACTTACTCCCCTGCTGCTTCTGCTGCAAAAGTAGCTTTTGAAAAAGCTTTTCCTTCAAGCAAACAACCTGAAGCCTTAGTATTCTGTAAGGATGAAATTCTTAATGTGAGTTTATACTTTTGTATTTCTTTAGGGCTTTATATATATCAACTTCTATTATAAGTTTAAGAGTCATCCTTCCCCCATCTATTCTTCATGGTTGAATTTCTTTCTCGCCTGAAACTTTGTCCCTGTGAAGAGAACCATAGAATGGTTTGGGTTGGAAGAGACTTTTAAAAGGTCTTCATGTTTCGCCCCCTGCCATGGGGGTGAACACTTTCCACTAGACCAGGTTTCTCCAAGCCCTGTCCAACCTGGCCCTGGACTCTTCCAGGGATGGGGCAGCCACAGCTTCTCTGGGCAACCTGTTCCAGCGCTTCACCACCCTCACAGGGAAGAATTTCTTCTGTAAGGAAATACAAAAAAGAAGAATAAAGAATACAGAGGAAAAAAAATACATCTTTTTTTTTGGACTTGAGATGAGAATGACTGGAACCAAAGGAATGAATAGTGAATTTCCTTGTGTGCATTCCTATGTAATAAAGCTGAGTCAACACATAATGTTGCTGACAGATGGAATAATGATGCTGGAGTAGTTTAGCTACAGTGAAAAAGGTTTAGAGAATGCTGAGCAGTGTTTCAGCATTTACAAGTTTAATTCTGACCAAGGTTTATGCTCTTTTGCCAGTCAGATATGATACTCAATTGACTGAATTGAAAAAAGGTAAAAGATTGCATTGCCGGCCCATGATGTGCAAACCTAACTGATTTGCCTCAGTTTGGCTTCTTTTTAGCAGGAGCACATTGGCATAGGGCTGCAATTTACTAAGTGTTACGAAGACATAATTCAGACAGTACCACAGCTACTCTGTCCAGCATGAGTCAAATTCTTTTCTAGCATGTTTACCTAGCATGTCTAAAAATATTAGAAAGACTGCTCAGAGGTTGTGAAATTTTACTGTAGGGCTGTCTCTGAATAATGTGTGGACTATATTGTTCACATATAAGTATTAGATTTCTTTGTGTTTATATGCATTGTTTTTCCCCCATAGGTACTTCAAGATCACCTTCTGAAGGAAACAGCTGATACACTCAGTGACCCTCAGTACGTTTGCCCGCTTAAATGTATATTTAAGTCTTTAAATCTCGGTCTTTATTGGGTTCTCTGTCCCTGGAAGTAGTGAATTTAGTTTTGTTTCAGGAGACAGAATAATTATTTGAGTCCAGATCCCAGCAACTTTGTTTGGGATTTAAGTATAAATGGTTTTGAAAGTGTTACCAGTTTTCTAATTCTTGTTTCAGCTCTTTTAAGAATAGCGTTTGTGAGTAACTGGAAGATGAGATGACTTGAAACTCTTCTTTTTCTAACACATTATAGTGTTATTTAGAACCTTTTGAAAGTTCGTGTATTTACATTGCTGGACCTGAAATCAAAAAAAGAACACCAAAAAAATGAAGGCAGTTTAGTTTAGACAGACTTGGAATGCCTGCTGGTTTATTTGCGGTCCGCTTTTAACTTTTTTGTTTGTTTTGCTTTCTGAGAACTGTACCAGAAGAAGAAAGGGAAGCCAAATTTTTCCGGATTCTGACCTGTTCCTTGTTAGCTTTAAAAAAGTTGCTCAGCATGTTGCCAAAGAAAGAGATGCATTCATTGGAGGAAAAGTTAATGTCACTTCTGTCTCAAAACAAATTTTGGAAATATAGCAAAAACAGTGTATCACAGGTGAGTTTTTACTGTGAAAACTCAGTAAAAATAAAAATTAAAAAAATATTTTTTATTTTGCTTGTTTTTTGTTAAAGGTAATACCCTTAACCTAAGGAAGTGTTAATTACTTGTATTCTACAAGGATGAACTTGGTATTTTGCTTAGGTTTGAAACAACCTGCAGGTTTCTAGGTAGATTCCAGAAAGGCTAAAGAGACTGTTTCAGTTGACATAATTATAAATGTTTTCGATCTGAGACTAATATCTGACCAGACATAATGTTAAAAAAAAACCCAAACTCAATGTAGACAATATTACTTGAAAATTTTATCCAGTAGGCTAAATTTTTATTCCCATAACATCATGATCTACTTCTTGGCAATCTGCCCTAATTTAAAATTTGATTTAAAATAGAAGATACAAGCTCTGTCAACTTACAGCATGTGTTCTTAGTGCTTTGGGATTTTCGTTTTTTAAACCATTTTAGTGGTCTTTAGTCTGCCAAGACCAGCAGTGCATAGAGTGATGAATTCATGCAATAGTATTTTGTTTAAAAGCTTTAAGTTGCTTTTGGGAAAAAATGCCTTTTGAGAAGTATATAAAAATACAATTTTTGACAAGCATTTTATCACTAAGCAAATTATATTAAGATATTTGATAAGACTGTTTAATAACTGCTTTGTTTTAAATAGTATTTTAACCTTTGTAAATATGATAAAATATGGGGATGGTGTGTTGTAAGGTTTTGTTGACTTTAAAAGGAATCTTATAAGCTACATGTAGTGACAAATTCTGTTTTTCCTTTGGTGACCTCTGTCAGGTTCGCTCAGCTTTCTTTGAGCTGATTTCTGCTTTTTGCCAGCACTTGCCTGAGGTGGTGAAAGCTGAAGCACCAAGAGTTTGTCCTGCTGTTCTTCTCAGCATTGATGACAGTGATGCAGTGGTGTGTCCTGCTCTTTGGGAAGCAGTGCTTTATACTATCACCACTATTGAGGTAATGTGGGAAGCATAAGGGGCAAATATTTTCATCAAATTTAACTTTTCACCAAGTGTTGTTCTCTGTGTAGAATGAGGAAGACAGGCTTGATTAATAACCAGAACTCCTTAAGGCTACATCCTTCTTCTTTCAGTGTAACTTTCAAATATGTCATGTCCAGCATATCTGAAAATTAGAGTTGTGTTATGAATTCAATTTAATTAACCTGAAACCCTTTCATTAAATGTAGTTACTAGTAACTCAAATAATGCTTAAAACATTTTTCTTTGTTAAAGACAGTTAAAAAAAATGACCTGCAGTGCATTTTTTGTTAGCTTTTTTCCTCTTCAAATGTAAGGATTCTATATAGTTTTCTTTTTTTTTTTTCCCCTTAATTTTAAGTGAAACACTGGCTTTGAATTCATTAACAGGATGAGGTATTGCCATAGACTGGGATGCTTTGAGGGTTTAATGCTGCAGATCTCTTTTGCAACTGCTGGAATTAATTGTAACAAATTTTCGTGAAGAAAAACCCTTCAACAGTCTTTGTTCAACTTGTTATAGGTACCTTGAACTATAATAAATATGATAATAAATAAAATAGATCAGATGACAAAAAAATGTAGGGGGGGGGAAGGTGCCAAAGCTTTTTCTAACCATCAGAAGATTTTTTGAAGAGAGTTTTGACGTTAGTGATATTTCTAAAGTGAGTCATTGGTTGGGCTTGATAATGAGAACTTAAAATTAAATACAGGACTAATTATAATAGTGATTTCTATGGAGCATCATCAAAGCATTATTAAAGAGAAACCTTTAATTGCAGTTGGCTAACAAGGAAGGTCAACTGATTTTAAACAATGCAGAAATAGTTTTATCATGTCAACTTCACAAGCCAAAGTAGGGAGAAAGTGATTTTAAAGGATACTGGCAAGTGAGTAACTTAACAGAGTTTAAATTTCACAATAACTTGTTTCAGCTATAATACAGGGAGGTAGGTTAAATGGCTACCTTGAGAGTTCCTCTGAGGCAACATATTGTTTTACTTATATAAACATATTGTTTTACTTACATATTGTTTAACTTGTAGTAAGTGAATTCCTTTCTGTAGGACTGTTGGAGTCACGTAAATGCCAGAAAAGGAGTTCTGCCAAAGCTCTGGACAGTGCTCCGAGAAGGCGGGCGAGGATTAGCTACTGTTATCTACCCAAACCTCCTGCCCTTCATTAGCAAGGTGCCTCCTGATGTTGTGGAACCGAAGCTGGAATACTTCAGAGTTTTTTTTGGCTCTATAATTCAAGGGTATGGACCACAAATTTATTTATTTGGAATCAGTCTCTTTTACATTTGGAAATAAAGAAACTAATCTTGAAGCATTTAAAGATGAATGAAATCATATTTTAAAAATTCTTTTCAATATCCAAAACTGGAGTCAGTCCTTTGTGGCTGTTACTGTCATCTTAAACCTTCAGCTTTCCTTTTGATTTTACTGTATCTTCCTTACATGAAGCATTCTTGTCTTTCCTTGTAAAAGTTTTGTGTTTATTCCATGACAAATTCGAATATGGAACATTAATTATAATTAAGGGTGACTCTGAAGAATCAGGCTCTTCTCGCCAGTGTGTAATTCTTACAGAGGGGATTAGCCTTTTGATAGTGACATTTCCTTTATGCAGGAATTGTAATTCTCGTCATACTCATTTTTAAAGGATGAAACGGCTTTTACTTTCTGCCTTTTAAATACATCAAAACCACCTTTCTATCAAGTATAATTTAAATGTGCACCTGTGCATTGTGTACTCAAAGGCATATAGAAATTATTTTATGAAATACTGAAATTTCATTTATTTAAAAAAAAATCAGTTCTTGGCTGATGTTGATGTAGCAATTAGTGGAGCTCTTGGAGAAGAGAGTTATGTAGGGGCTTATTTGAAAACTATATAGGATTTTATTACTGTGTAATGATTGTAATATTTCTGTGATCATTTGTGTGATTCATTAAAAAGCAAAAAAATTGCAGGTTTTCAGACTCAAAACTAGGGACACTATCTTTAGGTGGCTTTTTTTTCTCTCTTTTTTTTCCTTCCTCTTTCTTTTCTTTTTTTTTTTTTCCTGTAATGACAGAAAGTGATGCTTTCTGAACCTCTGTGGTGTGTGTGTAAAATTGCAGAAAAGTTTTGACAGACATCTGAAACATGGCACAGTGTGCTAGGCTGTATATGGTTTTTCTGCTTACATAGGTGATTTTTCTCCTGAATGCTAAGACCTGATGAAGTTATTTTGATATAGGTTCTATTAAATTCCTGGGTTTATCAACTTTCTAAATTGACTTTATTTTGATCTGACTCCTGTAAATGATTCTATGATCCTGTATTCTCATACTGGTGTCTGGATCAGAACAACCTAACTGAGGGTACATTGATGACATTCATACTGGGTTTCTTGGAAGCACAGTTGACTGTGTGTCCTCTCACAGGTTGTCAAGTGAGAGGACAATAGCCAGCCCTTCAGAAAGTTCAGCAGTTATAACAGCATTTATGGAGTGTCTGTGCTTTGCCGTACTACAGAAAAGAGGAGAAGACCAAAGCCAAATTCATCAAATGCTTATATGTGACCAGGTATTTATCAGAAATAATGAATATTGTTGTGTGTACATTTAATAAGTTAAAATAAAAGAAAAAATGTGAATTTTAGATGAGAATTTACTTCTGTGTTGAGTTTCCCTAGATTTTATGAAAAAAAACCATGCATAATTGTCAAGGCTGGAAAAGACCTTCGAGGTCATCTAGTCCCACTGTCAGCCCAGAACCACCAAAATTGCCCCTGGATCATGTCCCCAGGAGATTCATCCAGATGTCTCTTAAGCACGTCCAGAGGTGGTGACTCCACCACCTCCCTGGGCAACTTATTCCAGTGCCTGACCACACTTTTGGTGATTTTTTTTTTTTTCCTAATACCTGGTCTGAATTTCCCCTGCTGCAATTTAAGGCTGTTCCTTCTCATCCTTTCACTTGATACATGTCAGAAGAGACCCACCCCCACCTCATTTCAGGCAGTTGTAGAGAGCAGTGTGTAACAAAAGTAAAGGTACTGAATGTAAGGCTTTTTCTTCCTCTGAAATCATCATTTTTATTGTGCAATTAAAGTTATATTTAAGGGAAAAAAGGTGTCTCCCATCCTGTGTATTTTTATAAAGTGTTCAAACATAAATAATTCTGATATTCGCAGAATTGCTTCCAGATGTTTTTTTCAGAATAATATAATTCCTTGGCATTATAAAGAATAAAATGACTTTATAAATGGGATCACTGTTCTTTAATACATTTTTTTGTCTTTATAGTTAATTCCTTTTACCAATGCTGTACTTAAGGAGCCCAAGTTACAAAGTGGACCATTATTTTATCAAACAGCAGAAATGCTGAGTTCCTGGGAAGCTAAAGCAGAACTCTCCAATGATGATGGCACAGATGAAGTTTTCCAGAAACTGTTGTCAGATTTTTGGGACCATGTTTTAAAAATGTGTATACTTCATGTTGATAGGTTGGATGCTGATGAGAAATTACTGTTTGCCATATCTGGTATGCTAGAAATTCTTCAGAATCCAAAGAGTGCTACGAAACCTAACAATAGAAAATCTCTAAAAATCAGATTTACAGATGAGGATGAATCTGAAAGGAACACAGAGAGTGGAAAGCTCACAGAACTGAGAAATGGTGACTCTGAAATTCAGGCTGACTTGCAGCAAACATCACATCTAAGGAAAGAACCTCTAGAGAACTTAGTCTGCACCCTGGCTGAGCTGAGCATTGTGTATGTCAATGAACAGAAGTCAGAACAGCATTTGAAATTCCTCTCTGCCCTGCTCAACTCTTTTTCCTCAAACAGAGTTTTCCAAGTACTTTTAGAGCAGGGAAATGATGGAAGCCCTGCTCAAGCTGAATCCCAAAATGAAGTGGAAACTCATAACCGAAGTCCATCCGTACAATTTCTGTATATGAATTTAATAACTTGGCTGAAAGAAGACTGGAGAAAAGACACCAATTTCTTGGTTGATATTTTATACAGTGTACTTCATTGTTGCAACAATAATGATGAAAGGAAAATCATTCTTGATGATTTAGTGAAGGTATGACTTATACATGATGTTATTAATTTTTATCAGAGTCATTATTGTTATTCTGGGCTGTGGTTCATTAATAATCTTACTTTGGCACTGTTGCATGGAAGATAGTACTACATGTATTTGGCTTAAGTTCAGCATAAGGAAGGTAGTTTTAGGAAAGTTGGATGTGGTAGTGTTGGGATGAAAGGGTCTGTCCCTTTCTATATGGTATAAATAATGAAAAAATAAGTATAATCAGAATTTCTCTGCTCTTGCTTCTTTATACAGTGTACTTTAATAGTAGTAATTTATAGCCTTTTGTATCAATACAGTCCCTTACTGAATTTTGTGGGAGAGAAAGATTTGAAAGACAAAAATTATATACTCAATAATTTTGTTACTGAATTTTAGCAGCTTCTACTTATGCCTACAGAACAGTTAAAATGGAATGATTGCCTCCTATTCAGCAAAGATTTTTATTAAATGTTGGGGAATTTTGTTTTTCTTTTCAGATGAATCTGAAATGGGTTATTTTTCTACAGATAATTCAAAAGGTACCTCTTAAGATTTTTTTTGTCCTTGTTATGCATGTTGTTTAATAATTCTCTGATGTTACCTTTGAGACTCACATGTGTTTGTAGTGATAATTTCCATAGTTTGAAAATCTTACCATTTCAGAATAGTGTTTGTTTTAAATGCATTGAAATCTGGGGACAGTCTTAAAAATGAAATGATGATGCCAAAACAAAAGAATCTTTGTCCCTTCTGTTTTTGATCAGTTTGCTTTTTGAGCCGGAGGGATTCCTGATTTGTTGATCTCTCTTCTAAGCTAGAGAGAATGGACCTGGGGATTAAAACAATAATTTAAATGATTATTTATATCATCATCTTTACAAGATGCTTATAAGGAAAAGGAAGTATTCAGTTTTTTCATACTGAATACCGACAAATTGACATTTAAGTAGCTGCATGGGATGAAATAGGAAGTGTTTGATGAATTTTTTGACAAGAACTCATTGCACTTGGCTTACAGTCCAGTGCATAGACCACAGGATCTTCTATCACATAAGCTGTGTATTTTAAGAATACTCAGTTTTTAGGGTTTTGTAACTTAGAGTGGCTCATCAGCAAAATAACATTTTTAATTTGTGACCACCTATTTCTTCTTAAAGAAATTCAGGTGCTGTACACAGTTTTTATGTTTTAAATAGATTTTATTTCAGCCAACTTGGTCATCCAGAAGTTGTTTTTCTAATTCCATTGCAAGAATTTCCTGGGCTCTATAGCTGGAGGAGAAATGTAAAGAGAAAGCATTTTCAGAAGGTGACTTGTTTCACTCTGCAGAAGAAATCTGACCCAGCCATAAGTTGCTGTCTCTGACAAAAAGAAAGTTGGGGGATGTTGTTGCAGATGTAAAATCTAAAGGCTGTTTGTGTCAAATGATTTTGTATGTACAAGTTTGACATACTAATCTTATTCTTATTAATAGAAGTCAATAACCAGTTACCCAAAGAAGCTGTGGTTGTCCCTTCTCTGGGGGTGTTCAAGGCCCGGTTGGACTGGGCTTGGAGCAACCTGGTTTAGTGGAAGGTGTCCTTGCCCATGGCAGGGGGTTGGTACTTAAATTGGAACTTGGAAGATGATATATGGTCTCTTCCAACCCAAACCATTCTATTATTCTGTACCCTCAAAAGATTCTTGGGATGTTTTTCTTGTGATCCAGGCATGCTCAAGCACAACGAAACTTACCTTAGTCTCTGACTGGCTGAAAGGAGACACGCTAGGGGAAAGACTGGTAATGCTGGCAGATGATCTGTGTCACCTGGGTTTAAAACCTAGAGCAGCCTCATCAGGATCAGCCTCTTCAGAAAGGTGGACCCTCCTGAGCTTGGTGTTGTCACAGCATGTTAAAAATGGTGAGCATATATAATCCTTGGAGTTCATGAAGTGTAAATGCTGCACTTTAACTTTGTGTAGGGTTGAAAGGAATTTGGGATCTTCCAGAACTTCATGTAGAACATTTAGGCTTTCTCCTGGTAGATTTTTGTTGATTGGTTGGTTTTTGTTGGGGGTTTTGTTTCTTAATTTTGAGGTTTTTTTATACCTAAGCCAATTTGCTACATCCAATTTAATTTTGTAAACACTAACTTGAAGCAGTAGCTGCCATTTTTTTTGGTCCACATTGGGCACTGTTTAAAGAGAAGATTCAGGTCTGCAAGTTTTGAAAACTTGTGGAAAATTTAAGATTGATCTATCAAATGATGTGCTGTAAAATAATATGAATTTTTAAACCATACCATGTCAAATTTACCTTCAAAACTAGAATACCAAGTCAATTGTTATGGGCCTCTGTGTGTTTTAGTAATGCCTTGTTACAGGACCTTTGAATTGTTTTGAGCCACTTCCATTTATTTTCATGTCTTTTAAAAACTCTGTGTGTGCTGTTATGAAATTTATGTAATCTGATTTTTTTATTAATAGTATCTTTAATTTAATCCTTGCAATTTTAGTATCTGATACAGAGACTTCCAGTGGAGTTCAATTTTCTTCATGTTTTACATGTAAACTCGGCATTTGATCCCTGAGGTGACATATTTCAGCATCAGTGGATGCTGTGCACATTCATGGTGCTTTCAAGTTTCAAAGATGCACACAGGCAGCTCACTGTGGTGGATGTTCTTAGACAAGGCATCCTAAAGCTGTTCTAAGATTGTTTTTTCTGTTACTGGAACTTTTGATGTAAAGGACTATCAGGTAAACCTCTCTCCACAGAGAGGTCAACAAATGTTCTTGTGAGTCTGTGATGTTCTAGGGCCAATTGTCCAGTGGCTTTTCTTTTTGACTAGAGCCAAAGACACTCCTGAGCTATTTTCTACTGGGTGCTAGGTGATCTGTTTTTAAATCATACTGGATGAAGCTGAAGAGATTTGCAGGGGCTATGATGGTTCTTGACTTAGTCATTCAAGCCAAAGTAGCGTACGTGAACTTTCAAAAGGATTTTTAAAATGAGATCTCTTATCTACGTTTCTTAAGGCAAATTGTCATGGAGGAAATAGAAGGGCCTTTCATGGATCAGTAGCCTATGCTGAGAGGCATTAAAGGGGGAAAAGGATAAATAGTGAAAGGAAAATAATTGTTACTGAAACTTCTCAGACCCATAGCAGTGTGTTGTGATACTGAATGCTTAACTGATACAAAAGATTACAAAAGAAATCCAATAAATACTACAAGTATACATGGGAACAACACAATTTTAACTGTATCAATTCAGTGATAGGCTCTGACCTGTTAAAACTTAAAAAGAGATCTTCAGTCCTTTTTGAGTTTCCCTGTCAGTGACAGGTTGCAAAAAAGCAGTAAAAAAGGAATACAGGTTATTGGGAGCTGCTGTGAAAAGAACAGAGGGCAAATGATAATGATTATAGCATGTGGGCAATATACTGAATATGTTGTCAATATCTGGAATACTGCATCTAGTTTTGGTCACTGCAATATTCTTGTTCACCTATATGCTTTTGAAAAACATATAATAGAGTTAGAATATGCCCAAAGAAATCTGGCAGGGATGGTCAGACAAGCAGTGACTTCTGCTTGTAGAGGCAAGAAAGCAAAATAGAATTTGTCAGCTTGTGGTGGAAGTGATTAGGGGTGGGGTTGTGCTTAAGAGCCATAAAGTCACAACTTGTATAGAAAATGCAAACAGTGAGAAATTTATCATTGTTTCTTTCAGTGGAAGAACTTGAGTTTCTAACACATGCTTAAATAGCAGTCTTGAGGGGAGAGAAAAGTACACTTTTTCATACAGTTTGTAATTAAATAATGGAACTCATTGCTACTAGATACTGTGGAGTTTGAGGATAAATGGGATTGGCTTGCTTCTATCCCATGAAAAAGGAGCTAAGTGTGTTCGTGGCTATATGCAACAGCACAGTGAAATCTTGGGCTCACGGTTGGTTGCCAGGAGCTAGGAAGACATAAAAGGGGGAGGGATCACTTTGCACTTGTTCTATTTTAAATACCTTTTCCAAAGCTTCTTCAGCCGGTTTAGAGGAATGATACTTGGCAATGTGAAATGTCAGCTAGTGTCTGTGAAATAAGAGAGTTTAGGTATCCATTAGACTGAAACTGCTTTGCCCTTTTTTTTTGCATTCAAAATTAGTAAATAGAAATCAAATTGGTCTATATTAATGTGACATTTTTGCATGGTCGTGTTTATCAAGCAATCAAAGCATACTGTCTTTTTCCTCTGCCCAACAGAATCATTGATTGGTGAAACTTTTGTTGAAAGGATTATTGATAAACTTCAAGCAGCTCTCTCTAAAGCAAAGGATCTTTCTGAAGCTGGAAATACTGAACCATCAGTATCTTTCATCTGCGATGTGGCTTCAAGCTTTTTCAGCTCAGTAAAAGGGTGTTTGCTGATGCCATCATCAGAAGATTTGCTCCTTACCATCTTCCAGCTGTGTGCTCAGAGGCAGGATTCAACACACTTGACAGGTAATTTGGAAGAAGGACTTCAGCCAAGCTTTTTCATAGGTGATGAATACATCTAAATTCTTCCTTTTCGTGAAACAGAATCAAGTTTGTGATAGAATACTGAGTTTGCATACTTTGAGCATTTGCAGGTGTAACTGACATGAAAATCTGTGCTTTAATTTGCGGTGCCCATAGTTACTACTAAGCATCAAGTCCTGAACATCTTTACAAGGATTTTGAAGGTTTTTTTAATGTTAGTATCAGCTAACTTAGAGGCTGTGATATTGCACACTTTTTGGACTGCCACAGAAGTTGTTTAAAGTCTATGAAACATAACAACTGAACATTTTTTGCTCATTTTGCAATCTGGGGAGTCTATGAAAAATGTGTACAATCACTTCTTTACAGATAACATGTATTTATTCTGAAACCATTTATATTGTGATCCATGCCTCTCGACTGGTGTCTTGTGTTCAGACAGATCTTGATTCATACTCTTTGAATGCAGAATTTGAGGGTGTTAAATTGGTACATGCATTTACTGACATTAAAATACTGTACAAGTAAATACAAAGTTTCAGTGTTGTCGTGGAAGTGAAGTAGGACAGTACTGACTTGGAAACCACTGCTGCTTTATAAATGACTATTGATGTTGTGAATGTTCAGTATTTTGGTAGAAAGATCTGTGGTTTTGAAGACTATATGGACATATGGTAGCAGACAACAGGAACATCACTCTTATTCTCAATTAAATTGAATCTTACCTGTGAGTCACAGTTAATTTAATATTGCTCTGCAACAAGAAAGCTGTGTATGTGCCTTTGATAGTTTTTGCATGTAACCACAGAAAAGAGAATAGTTTTCCTTCTGTAGGACCTTTAGACAGGTGATTGTTGCTATATGCTGTAGGTTTTAATTAGAGTTTACCTGTTTGTGGTGGTTTTTCTTGTCCATTTGTTCTTGTTTTGTTTTTTCTTTTCTTTTCCTTACAATAGATGTACTTTTATGCAAATTAAAACACACTTGGATGTCTGGTGTAAATTCACTTGTGCATCAGCTTCAGAGCACTCAGAAACAGAGCACCTTTTTGCTTAAAGCTGCACTGTGGGTCAAGAACCAAGTTCAGTCTTCCTCTTTGGACGTTAAAAGGTAATTGGGATGCACATGTCTGTTCCATAATGTGTCGTTCTCCAAACCAGGATTAGTGCTATAATAGCCTTTATTAAACTGATGTCTGTATTACTGAGAGACTTTTCAGCCTGTTGGAGGTGGTGGGTAGAGCAAAACTTAAACCACCCCTGGTACAGCACGTATGGAGCATTGTATTAACGGAAAATATGCAGGTGACTCTTTAAGAATAGTGCCAAACTTGTTTGCAGCATTTTCTCCTTTTCTCAGTCTTCAGGTTTTGATCTCTGCAGTCAGTGATTTGTTGTTGAAGCTCATGGAAGCTGATGGACAGTCTGGATATCTTGTGAGAACCTATGTTGAGCACGTCACACTGAACAAAACTGAGTGGGGGAAATTGCACGAGTCTCTGTGCTCTGAGGTATGGAAATGATAATGGATTGCACAGGGTGGTCAGTCTTTCCTCAAGCCTCTGTCCCCTGGGGTGGTAAGCATTCTTTCTTTTGACATGGCACTGCACTTAAAATACCATATGTTTGTGCAGAGGTTCTTTTCAGCCTCTGTCCATAAAGTGGACAAAATCTCTGTTTATGGACCCTACTGGACAAAAATCAAAATCCATGCAATTACCCTTTTCTGCGCAGAACACCAGCAACTTGCTTTACAATTCAGGAATTTTATCTGACAGAGTATACATTGTGAAGCTGTTTTTATCTCTAAGATAATTCTTCATAAAGATGAATTTTGTGAAAGATACCAATATCTGCAGAGGAACATGGTGTGCTACCTATCAACAAAATGCTGACATACATAGAGTAGAGAGTGGGGAAGGACATCAATTTCCTGTGCAGCCACCAGTCTTCAGTAACCCTACAATTTCTTGCAAAATACATAGAGTTCTAAAGAAATGTATTTGTTTCTGAGCAGCAGTGCAGTTCCAAATTACTGCTGTGCAAATAGGTTTTTAATACACTGGATTGGGTCATCCTCACCATTGTGCTTTTGATATGAATGTGTATATTTCATGGTTATTTCTTAATAATTCTGAATTTTCAAGGTTAAATAGATCCAAATATTTTTTCATACTCTTTTTATGCACATATTACAGTGGATGCACAAGCCTCTTTTGGAAGGAAGGCTTAGTATGAATTGTGAACCTCTGGGATCAAGTGTGAAGCTCTGTGGCACAACTAAACTTCCAGGTCATCTGTGCACTTCAGCCTTATTAAGTAAAATGGTACTACTTCAACTGAAAAATAGTGTAGTCCATGAAAATGATGACGCTGAAAAAAAGAAAATTGATAATATAAGTAAGTTACAATGGTAAAACTTCAAGGAATTTTATTTTATAGTAGTTGTAACCTGAATTGAAAATTAGAAATGCATAGTTAAAAAAGTTTGGCATACAGGTATGCCAGGATAAATTATCCTTTTACGTTTTGTTGCCTTTTTTTGTTTGTTTGGTTTGTTCAGGTCTCCTTTAGAAGTAGGAACTCTTCTGGTTGTATACATCCTATCTCAACAGAGCTTTGAACTGGGAGAAGTATGAGTTTTCAATGAACTTCAGATTTTTTTCATTGCCAAAACACACCGTGCATTGGCATGAGTGGGTGATAAGAACTGTATCCCCCCATTGAGGGTTTGACCATAATGTAAATATAGTTTGAGGTGGAGTATAGTTTCCATTTATTTTCAAGAATGCTCAAATTAAATGCAGCATTATCAAATTAACAATTAATTTCCAAAAATCTCACCATGATGATAATTGTTTAGCGTGGGTCTTTGTAAGCTCATGAAGGAACCACATGCTAGCTCTTATGAAATTCGCTTGGTTTTCTTCTGGTCTCAGGTATTGATTGCCTTGTCTGCAAGAAATATATAATAAAGAAAAGGAGGAGAACAGAGAGGAGTCATGCCATTCTTAATTTGTTTTAAAATTTCTTGAATATCTAGAATAGATTACTGTAGCCTTTTTTCTTTTGTGTGTTATGATACAATGGCAACTATCCAGTTCATGCTCTGAAGAACCTGAGATTGCATGTAAAAAAAATATCTTTAATGCATTAAAAATATATTAATAAAAACTTGACCTGAAACTTCGTGCTTATGCAAGTAGGTAGTAATTTATAAACAACAACTGTTATTTAATTAGTTGCAGAACTATTGTACTCCTTACAATGGATTGAAGAATTGGAGAATCCTCCTTATCTGCTTCTGGAATATCTTCATATGTTAGAAGAGATGCAGATCACATATGAGGAGTTCAGTGCTCTGAGTAGTACAGCTAGTCTGCAGCAAACTGTATTTGACAGGTATGTGAGAACAAGTAAAACAACTCTTAGCTGTATTCACAGTTTATGTTGTATAGAGTGCCACTATTTCCATCTGTATGTTGATTCAGAATGCATCCAAATGCTTTTGTGGTGGATCCTGAGCATCTGTATATATTAACCAGGGTCTTTCTTTTTCTTTGAAGATCAGAGGAACACGGAAGACTCTGGTCCTTAACCATGGCCAAAGTGATCCATGCTGAGAATGCTGTATCCTGGGAGAGGAAAGAACTTTTCAAGACAACAGAAGGGTATCTTAATACTGCTGCCTATAAACTTGCAGTTTGTTGCAAATCTAGATTGTGTGAAATGATTGACAACTGAAGGCTGAAAATGAAGCGATACATGTGTATGTGTGAAAGTCAGACTTGACATGTGAGATTAGTTATGTCAGAGGATATTACATCATTATGAACTACTTTGTTTCCTAGTTCAGTTTCTGGGTTGGTTTCATTCTTGGTGTTTTGCTTGTATGAATAGGTTTCTTCCATTAACAGAGGGCAGATTGCATACACTTCAGTGTTTATCACCTTTCTTACTTGAGGAGGAAAAGAGGGAACTTGTCTTCCATTGTGTGGCCAAACTTATGACATGTACACAGACAGAGCTTTCCAGCACTGATGGTGAGTATGTTTTTACCTCAGTCTAGTTCATTAAAATTTAAGAACATTATTTTGTAATAATATTTGCTTTTAGATAAAACTTATTTACTATAATATTGCTTTTCCTAGAAAGAAATGCTTTCTCAGTTTGCCTATTTCTTCTAGACTGTTTGGCATAGTAATTTTCTGCCTCGTTCAGAAAGTACAAGCTCTACTGCCAGATACAAAATTAGAACAAAAAGATTTAGGCTGATATTATTAAAAGCATATCCTGATGTTGCTGTACTTCTAGTTTGATCTATCTTATATAAGCATGTCTGTGAATATCAAAGCTTTCAGTGAACCATTTGGGCTTTACACAGCATGCAAAAATATTACTGTTGCCAACTGGTCATGATTGTCTTTCGATGCTTTGCCAAGAACTCTTTCACAGTTTACATATAATTTTTGAGTAGCTCCTCCAACTGAAAATTGTACCACATTAACTGTCTGCAGCTGTGGAAAATTACTTAAGAGGTAGTTGAGAAGTATTATGATATTGCTTTGAATATAGCCACTTAATTTAGGTCTATGTTTTCACAAACTTGCTGCTTTTCAAGAAAATTATTTGGAAATGCTCACACACAGTCCTTTTATCTGTATGAATGAGATGCCATTTAAGAGAAAAGTCCTTTTTTTTTTTGTCCCTTACTGCTTTTGTGTGTTCTTGCACACACTCTTATTGATCAGTCTACGTGAAAACTGAAATGTAGGTTTTGTATTTTGTAACAGAACTGTGCTTACTTAAATTGTAAAAACTTTATCTTTTGTTTCTTTTGTTACTTGAAACTGTGGACATCTCTTTTGTTACTTGAAACTGTGGACATCTGTCCCTTGGCAGTGTTTTCAGGATTTCAGATGAGTTCCTCAAATGGATGTTCTTCAGATGTGAAAATTGTCAGTGTTAGTGTCATGCAGAAATTGAGAGGAATCTTAAAAATCTCTGCTGTGGTATTTTTCTACTCTTTCAACTTAGTTGAGGCTTCCTGGCTTTCTAAGTTAACCAGTGAGGCAAACGTGTCTGTGAAGCTTTGAGCAGAAGAAAATGGAAGAATCCTCACTCTTTCTTTGCTGTGGAGGCCTTTTATTTGTAATTGGAGTTTCCCTTCTACTACTTCTCATTTTTCTAGGGATTCCTGAGCAGAACATATATGTCCAAATTCACATTAAGTGGGATGTAGGTTGTAGGCTTACCATTCCAACAGTGTCTTTCTTTTCAGGTAGCTGAAAGAAAATGCTGCTGAACTTGTTTAAGTGAAGCAGGGATTTGTTTGTTTGGTTTTGCTATGCATATGTTATACTTCACGTTATTTTTTTGTCATTGTGCTTGTTGGAAATGTTCATTTTCGCCAAGAAATCTAGATAAATACAGTTCTTCTTAAAAATGGAAAACAGTACTAATGCAACAGTTGTAGTTCACTCTAAAAGTAAAAATTAACATTCTGTTTAGAACTCCAATTAACATTCCAATAATATTAGAATTCACAACTTTCAGTTGCATTGTCTTAATTATCTGTCCAAATTACATACTATATTTTTAATAGCACAAAGAAATTTCAATCTTAGCAGGTATCTTTCCTTTTTTAAATTTTATAAACTATCACTTAATCTTATAGGAGCTGTTTTTTTTTTTAAAGTTTAGATTGGATTTTGTATTTTGATTTAACTATGACATCTGTGGATTAAATGTTCAAAGAAAGCTTAGGTATTGTCCAAACTGTCTTATATTAAAATTAAGTTCTATTGACACACATTCTAATGTTTTGTCTTGATAATTAAGAATATTGAGTTTACATTTTTTATTATGTCATAGGAGCATTTGGGTGTCTTTCCATTTTGAACTCCTGCTTGAAGGATAGAAGTATTGATTGTGATCATCTACTACCTGCAATACTGAAAATCATAATATCTTGGAAAAATGATAATGAGGACAGCTTTCTCTTTAGCTGGTGGGTGCAACATTGACTTTTTTCTTATTTCTAAGACTAGAGTTTAAAAATACAGACTAGGTATTAATTCAAACAAAATCAATCTGTACAAGTGCCATCTACTGCTCTAATATTACATATTTAGGCTTTCGTAGAAACCTTGGTTTAATATATCTGTTATTAGGTATTTACTAACTGATACTGCAGAAAATTACCTGGATAGTTGAAGGCTGGGAAGCTAAGGAGCTTTGTAAATGCTTTTGAAAGGTGTCAACTCTTTTCAAAAGCATTCAGAACTGACCAACTTTTGTAGTTCCCAGTTGTGATTGCTTATTTTGGTAACAGGAAGAAAACTTGCATACTAAACATGATGGAGTCTGTCTTTTACAATTCTGGACCCAAAAATGTAATCTGAAAAGCTTCCAGCAAGGAATGAAAATACACTGAGATTGATCTTTTTTACTATGGTCAGAAAAATCCAGGCAACAAAGTTTCAAAATAATCATAAAACCATAGAGTGGTCTGGGTTGGAAGGGACCATAAAGCTCATCCAGTTCCAACCCCTTCCATAAGACCAAGTTGCTCCAAGATCCACCCAACTTGGCCTTCAACACTTCCAGGAATGGGGCAACCACAGCTCCTCTGGCAACCTGTGCCAGGGCCTCCCTCACAGGGAAGAATTTCTTCCTGATAACCTAAACCCATGGTGTATAATATTTGGACACTTGAGGGCGCATATTTTTTCCTAAATCAGTAATTTAAAATGATTATTTTTCTTGCATTGATTTAATTAAAATTGCTAAGTTTATGTAAGTATATTGCTCGAGCAATTGTGTAAAATGTAGAAATGTATGAATCTGTAATTTAGGCATTTTATTTAGACTTGGCAGCTAATGTAGCACTCTAGCTTTGAAAGAAAGAATATCAAAAGCACATAGGGCACAGCATGGTGGTGCCAGACAAATTTGTCCTTTGAGGAATGAAGGCAATAATATCAATACTCACATCTACAACATGAAGCAATATAAACTTTGTTGTTTTTTTATTACAGCAATCTGAAAGAAGCAAGTGCTCAATTGCTTGGTTTCAACATTGAGATGATGCGTTACCTTCCCTTATTGTTGAAATATTCCACAGCTCCTTTGGCTGATAATGAGTGGGACTTTTTGATGTGCTCCATGTTGGCTTGGCTGGAGGTAATATGGAAATATCTTCACTTTTGATGTACTTACCTTTTTGATTATTCCCTGCATATGGCATGGACACTGTAATCTCAGTACCAAATACTTGACACGATGTTAAGAAGAATTGAACAAAATCCTGTTTATGTTGTACTTTGGACAATGGTCATATGTGGTTTAAAAGCACAAGAAATTATACTGTCCTGTTTCATCTTTTGTGTATGGAGATAATATCAGCTCACTCTTCAAGTAATATGATATTTAATAATGGCATTGGTAACTGGAGAATAATTTTGAAATATGTCTGCTGTAGGTCTCTATCTTAAAAAATATTTCTTGAAGACACAGTCTGACGTGATACATCAAAATTAACTGAATGAAAAGCAATGTCAGCATTTCAATATCTAACTGGTTGTGTGAAACATCAAAGTTATACTCTAATGCTGTTAGGAAAGAGGACAGTAGTGTCAGTAGTCAGCTGACTACTTCCTGATTAATCAAATAAAGATACAGAATCTATCACTCTCTGTCACCTATGTGTTTAGAAGGGCAGGCTGGAAACTTCATGTGACCTTTCTTGGTCTCCAGATTAATCTTACCTAGCGGTATGTGGCTCAGAACTATATATGTTGTTTAAAAACAAACAACAAACTTTTAAGAAAATCTTGTGTAGACTAAGTAGGTAATATTTTTAATTGATAATGATACTCCTTTCTGACAGAATTAAAATAAAAGAACAAAAATAAAAAGAAAGCAGCTGTGTTGGGGGAGAAAAAATATTCTCCTGATATCCACTTCAATAATTTCCAGTTTTTTTAGTAGCATGTTGTCCATTGAATTTTCTTTTTGCCATTATAAGGAAGGTTATATAATGGAAACAATCCATGGCTCTAAATGTCAGTGAGACTTGGAAATTAATTTCAGGAAATCTTATTAAACTACAAGTTCTATTTTTGAACACACCTCCCTGCCCCACATTATTTTCAAATGGTTCTTGCTATTGAATCGTCTTTGAAATTATACTTTCTGATGTAGACAGGAAACGTGAAACATATTTTAAAGCAAATTTATGGTTAAGGAATCTTCCTCTGTGTTTATTTCCTCCTAGACAACAAGTGAAAGCTGTTTGCTTTACCATGTCCCGCTTGTGCAGATTTTTGCTTGTGTCAGTTGTGACTTGGCATCTGCCCTTAGCGCTTACTTTGAGGCTGCAGCTCCTGACACTACTGCATATCTTCCTAAGAACTTGGTCAGTGAATGGAAAGAATTCTTTTCTGAGGGAATTCACAATTTGCTGTTACCTTTGTTGGTGAAAATCACAGGCAAGTATATGACAAGGGGATAAACAGCCAGGCTGTTCTGAAATTGAACTGAACAGGCCACATTTTTGAATTTACAGGAGTGTAATGTAAATAGAATTTATAACAACTAATTTTTTTTTAACACTTACATGCTAATTAGTAAAGTGATTGCATGTAACATTGAGATTGTTAAGATTAGATGGAACCTGCCAAGTGCAGTCTTGAGTTGTTTCCAGTGGAGCTTGTATATGGTATCATCCATACAATTCTGTATCACAGCTTGTCTTCTTTTAAATAGGAGAAACCAAAAATGCATCAGAAGGCTCTTTTCAGAACTCTGTGTTATCATCTTTGGGTGAAGCTCTAACTTACATCTCAAAGGACCAGTTGTTAAACCATAAGCTGCCACCGAAGTTTGTTGCGGGCCAGAAGACAAATCTTCCAGATAAACTCCAGACTCTACTGAACACACTCTCTCCGTTGTTGCTTTTCCAGGCTCGACCTGTACAGGTTTCTGTCTACCTTATGCTGCATAAGTAAGAAGTAACAAATTTTTCACTCTTGTCGCCTCTCAACCCTCCTGCCCCCTTTTTTAAAAAAAGTGCTATAGAATATACACTTGTAGCAAAAACGTGTTCTATTATGGAGAAAATCCTTAACCGGGCAGTTTGTGTTCTTTTTTGGAGGACACTATATGAAACTATGAATGCTAAAGTTAATTGCATTAGCAGACTTAATAAAGGTATTTATTTCTAGCCCTTAATTTAGCACTCATAGAATCCTAAAATGTAAACTGAAATATTCCAGGTTTGATCTGGGCCTGACACTACCATTAAATGGTATGACATTTTTATTTTCACTAATTTAGGTAAGAAAGTGAATATAGATAGATAGTATTATTGTGAACTTCGTGGATATTTCTAATACCTAGAGAGACAAAATTTGAAAAATATCTGTGTTTGGTTCCCCAAAATTTAGATTGCAAGGCAGATGGCTTAAGCCAGCCACCATTATCTTTCACTTACACTGAGACTTAAAGTTGAAATAGCTTTATTCTGATAGAGAATTTTTTTTAGCATGACTCTGGAAATGTAAGAGGTCTGGAAAGAGAAGTAAGCAAGGATACATGCTTGTTGGCTGTCACTCATGAACAATCTTTGCAATGGTAACATGTCTCTGAAAGATTCTGTGTTGTTGTTAAGGAGTAACTGCCATTACTTTATTGCCTGTCAGTAATGTTGACAATAAGGAAAGAACTATGCATCACATGTATTAAAATCGTTTATTAAAAATTATTTTAAAATTCAACCTGATTTCCTTTTCATATTTCTATAGATTAATGCCTGAATTGCCTAAATTTGATGACGAAAATCTCAAGTCCTATGGTGACGAAGAGGAGGAATTGGCATTGTGTGTATTTTTTCCCTCACTTTTTATAAGACTGTCTTTCATATTTTTAAAATGTTTTAAAAGATTGAAATTTGCAGCACAGTAGCTGTCAGCCAGGAGATGTTAAAAAATTGCATAGCTATAAGGTTATAAATATTTAAAATATTAAATGTTTTGGTCCTATATGCCTTTGCACTAAAACTGAAGACAGTATTTGCAGTTGTTTTTAGGTGCAGTTACTGGACTAAATGCCATACATACATGCTTTATATTAGAAAATCTTGGCAAATTTTTACTTGTATTCAGGATATGTCCATCTTCACAGGTAATTCCAGTTACTTGAAACTGAACAAAATTAACCTGTGTTACAGCTGTGATACAGCGTGAATCCAGGGAAGTCTCTGGTTTGAAGAGGGAATGTGGTAACTGATTAAAATTCCTTTTTAACCTCAGCCCAATGATTAATACCTTTCCTAACTGCAGAGCTGCAAAAAACTTTTCAACCCAGAGCCAGCAGTGATTAGTTGTTCAATTGTTCTTTTGTTGTTGCAACTCCAGAGAAAGCAAGCAAAGCAGCTATCCATGATGTAGGTTAAATCAGTTCAGCCATAGAACACTTCCAGATAAAGGGATCAGCATTCAGTTGAAATTTGTCTTCTAAGAAGGTAAAAAACACCAACTACCCCATTCAGGGAAAATGAAGGAAATTTTAAAAGAGTAAATTTTCCTATAATAAAAGGCTCATTTTATGTTCTGCGTACATGGCTTTACTTTCATGGCTTTCTAGGAAGGCTGTGAATGTAAATTCAGTTCATGCTATGCTCAAGATTTGAGTTTACTATTCCAGATTACATTTTTCTACAGGTCACCTCCAGCAGCTCTTATGTCTACCCTGACCACTCAAGAACTCCTGCTAGAAAACATCCTGGAATGCATTCCAGTTGGAGAATTTGCAGTTATTCAGCCCCTGAGCGATGAGTTCTGCCTTGTTCTAGGATATCTTCTCACTTGGAAGTTAATATTAGCTTTCTTTAAAGCAGCTTCTTCTCAGGTATATTTTCAGAATCTATTCTTTTTTACTGAATTTTGTAACCTACTTTTGTGGTTTCAGTCTCAAAGTTTCATCCAGCCTTTTTTCTTTTAATTATGTAACTTATTATCCATTATTTTTGTGAAATTAATGAAGATTCTGAAAGCACCAATAGACTTAGATTTCTGCACCCCTGTATTTGAAGATGGTAAAATTAGAGCAATGAGGAACTAAGATTCATGAAAAGATTACTCTTTTTTGCATTTTCAAGTAAGCTTGGTACATATTATAATCTTCTAATAATTCAAAATGGTGGAGAGAACTAAATTTCTCTTCTAAACACTAGTTCTGAGTCACAGTGTTGCTCTTCCTCCCTGCAAGGACATATTTGTATTATTTACAGAGTAAGCTGTATTTACTGTGTTTTGGGTTTTTTTTGTGATTTTTTTTAATACTACCAGCTGCGAGTTCTCTACTCACAATACCTTAGAAGAACTAAAAGCTTGAATAAACTGCTTTACCACTTGTTCAGGCTTATGCCTGAAAATCCTATCTTTTCTGGGCCAACTTCAGAAGCTCCAAATAAGGACACAAAAACCTTCTTTACTGAAGAGCTTCATCTAGATGTCAAAGGTTAGTAAAAATTGTATTTGTGCATTTGAGAGAGTTGCTATATTTAAATAAGCATTTTTTCTTAAAAATATTTATTTAGAAAATCTCACCTGTAAAACAAATACGCCGAGAGACAAATACATACATATGTTTAATAATCTTTGGCTAACCCTCTCCATTTGAAACTTAAGCAAAGTTTCCATGTTTATCAGAGAAATCAAGAAAAACAAAACCCAGGAATAATACATTGCTACTGTTGAATCCTGAACGTAACGATTCCAAAACACTAGAAATGTGTGATCTATTCTGGAACCATTGCTTACAGAGATATTTTCTAATATTAAATAAAATTTCTGTATTTTCTTGTATTTTAATATATAAATTCAAGATGATAAAGTATTTTAATATATTTTTTAAAATGTTTTAGATGTTAAATTGTGTGTTGTTTTTGTCATGCTGTTCAGAAGACCCAGTTAACCAGTGATGATGAGAGAAGATATGCTGCATTTTTTAGCTGAGAAACATGAAAAAAAGAATTTGATTTTTAAGTCTCTTCATTTTTTTATGTACCTGTGCAGGTATAAGCAAGGAAATGGAGTTTCCATTTCTTATTTTTTTATTTGGACACCACTGTATGTTGCAGAACAATTTATCTGGATGACAATAAGAGAGAATTACTAACATGACATCCCAAGGGAAAGTCTTCCCTTATCATAGAAACATTAAGACCTCTGGGATCATCCAAGCTCAGCCTTTGAACACCACCAAGCCCCCTAAACCATATCACAAAGTGCCTGGTCTGCATGTTTTTTGAACACCTCTAGGGATGGTGACTCCACCACCTCCCTGGGCAGCCTATTCCAATGCTTATTCATTCCCTCAGCAAAAAATTATTTCCTAATATCCACCCTGAACCTCTGTTGGTGGAACTTGAGGCCGTTTCTATACATGCCTGCAAAGCTCAACTGTCCTCCCAACACCTTATTGTTTGTTCACTCCAAATTTAGTGTTTTGTGATTTCTACAATATAAAATTATTGTTGATTCCTGGTGTCCACTTGGAGTTCAATCTCTAAATTAGAAGGCAAATTCCGAGGTGTGGAGTTTCAGGCTAAGGAACAAAGAAACCAGCCTGGTGAAGAAGGGCTGAGTCAAACAAGCTCTTAGCATAGCAGTAATAGGAATATGCACATGAAATTACAGTTACCACAGTTATATTGGAATCAGAATTTTGTATGTGGTGTGGAGGCACCAACATCCGTGACTAATGTATTAAGAGTATTTCAACATGTCTTCTTTCCCTCCCAGGGACAGGGGTGCTGTCATCCCAGATCCCACACTTGGCCTGCTCTGTGTACCACATAACGCTGAAAGATCTGCCAGCCATGGTGCGGCTGTGGTGGAATAGCTGTGAGAAGCGTGTCTTCAATGTTGTGGATAAATTCACAAGCAAATATGTCAGCAGTGTGCTCTCCTCCCAGGAAATATCTTCTGTTCAGACTAGCACACAGTTATTTAATGGCATGACAGTAAGACTTTTTGTCCTTTCTTTTTATTTAATAGAGTTTTTAACAAACATTTCAAGAAAGTTCACTCCTCAGAACCAGATGGTGGTTCTGTTCTATATGATTGCAATTTTGTTGTTCCAAATGACTGATTAAACATAATTTTGCTTGCTATCAATAAATTAAATTGATTTTTATTAATATTCTGCTTGGAAAAACATGAAAGAATAGATTTTAGGATGTTGAAGAGGTTGAGAAAGTAAGTGGAAGGTACTGCTGTCAATATACTACTTTTTTGTTGATTAATAGATGTAATCAATCAGTAGATTGAAAACTGGCTGGTAATTTCTTTTTAGTTTACCAAGATATGAGTAGATTTTTGTTTTCTTTGAAAGAAGTGTTTACCTGACCTAAGAAAATAATTTAATGTGTATAGTAATGTATTGATAGTATATATATATATATATATATACACAAAGACTAGAGATGCTGAGTATCTCTCTGTGGTGTTTTTTAATACGTGTATTTTTTTCAAAGGTAAAAGCTCGATCTGCAGCACGAGAAGTAATTGCAACCTATTCTGTTGATGATATCTTTATTGAACTAATAATACAGCTTCCATCAAATTATCCACTGGGATCAATAACAGTTGAGAGTGGGAAGAGGGTTGGTGTGGCTGTACAGCAGTGGCGCAATTGGATGCTACAGTTAAGCACATATCTTACACATCAGGTGAATTTAAATAAAGCTCCTAGTTTTGAAAACTTAAGTCCTTATAGGAGAAAAATATTCCTAGTAGTGCAGTATTGTATAGATCTGTGTAATAGATCTCATTAAATTGCAAAGGTCTTCTTAGAATTGGGTCACTCTTTCCATTTGCTTTTCTCCAGATAGATAAACAGAGGTAAAATGATCAGCCTATTAGGTCCTGTTAAATCTAGAGCCCAAGCTGAAAATTTAGATCTCAAGATGTGGGCCAGTGTTTGTCCTGCGTGGCAGTACCATCTCAACTATAATTTGAAAAAATACAAACCAACAAACAACAACAAAAATCAAAACAAAAAACCCCATCCATGGAATTCCCTAAAAGATTGTTGGTTGCTGAAACTGCATCATCTGTGGTTAGAACAAGACAAAGCAGTGACTGAAAATTTCAAAATCCCTTTTTAAGTGCTTCTGAATACACTCTTCCTGCTCTGATGAGTACTCACTTTTCTGTAGATCAGAGTATTATAAATTATGCACTGCATGTATTGCACGTCTTTTCAGATTATAAATCCTTCAGGCTTTGCTTCCTTCATGTTTTTATGACTGCAACAGGAATAGTCCAAAGGATTTCTATAGTATTAACAGCTCTTCTCCCTCTGTTAGAATGGAAGTATTATGGAAGGCTTATCTCTGTGGAAAAATAATGTGGATAAACGTTTTGAAGGCGTTGAAGATTGCATGATCTGTTTTTCAGTCATTCATGGTTCAAACTATTCTCTTCCCAAAAAAGCTTGCAGAACATGCAAGAAGAAGTTTCATTCAGCTTGCTTGGTAAGTACCTGGAGGAAATCTTTTTAAATAAGCAAAGTATCATAGAATCATAGAGCAGTTTTGGGTCAGAAGGGACCTTAAAGCTCATCTGTTCCAACCCCCTGCCATGGGCAGGGACATCTTCCACTAGACCAGGTTGCTCCAAGCCTCATCCAGCCTGGTTATCCATGTAGTTTAAACTAGAAACTTCTACTGTATTACCAACAATTTTCTACTTTGTCATTGGAGTATCTGGGATTACCTGCACTCATAAATTATTTCTGTGCATTTTGTGGTAAGATGTAAGGGCAGGTAATGAGAGAAGAGCTGCTACACAGTGTGTGTCTTACTATGTGTATTTACAAATACATATGTACATATATACGTGCATCACATGCACGAGTGAAAAGGGTTTTTTTACTGTTTCTTGTTGGTTTTTCTAAAAGTATAGTTAATGTTTTGATAGTTACATTCACAGAATCACAGAATTAACTAGGTTAGAAAAGACATTTGAGATCAAGTCCAACATATGACCTAACATCACCTTGTCAGCTGGACCATGACACCAAGTGCCACACCCAGTCTTTTCTTAAACATCTCCAGGGACTCCACCACCTCCCCCGGCAGCCCAATCCAGTGCCCAATCACTCCTTCTGTGGAGAACTTCTTCCTATTGTCCAGTCTAAACCTGCCCTGGTGCAGCTTAACAACACAGATCCCTGGCAATAATGGTTATTATTGATGATTTACTAGTGTTTCTGATATTCAGCTTGCCTTCATATATTAAAAAAATGTATTTCTCTTTTTCAGTACAAATGGTTCTCGTCCAGCAACAAATCCACATGTCCACTCTGTCGAGAGACATTCTTGTGAAAAAAAATATTCTTTCTTCTTTCTGTGAGCTAAATAAATAAAGAGCAGGCAATAAACTGTATGTTGAAAGAAGTTAACTATTTGGAAATAATGTCAGTTACTTTATTCTTCACCAGTGGAATATGATGCATATTTACCTCTGGACTGGCTTTTTGTAAATTTGAAGATTCTTCTTTGATATAAAGAAATATATAACAATAATTTATTTTAATTGGTATATTTTTAAGATAAAGAGAGAGATATCAAAAATTTCAGAAATAATTCAGAGTTATGACTGAAAAGTGGTGTTTAAGCCACAGCATAGATTGATTAAAACCTCTTATTTTAGGCATATTCTAACATGGTGTTATGTAATTAACCCAGGTGATACCTCCTAATATAACAGCTGCATATAACATTGGTGGTATAAAGACTTTTGATTATAATGCATTCATAATAGTCCCTTTTATGGGGGGAAAAAAGAATGTTGTTGCTGTTAGACATTAAGGCATGAAACTATGGTGATAATCTGTTAAAGCATAAAATTTAAACATAGCCTCTTGTTATAAACTGAACTTCCTTCTTTCAAATTTTATTTTTCCCAAAACTGCTCAACCATCCAGTAGCCTAAAATCATGAAAACCCAGAAAGCCCAACTGAGTAGAGAGACCACAATCATTCCTGCATGACAATGAATGACACCATCTATTTATTGCTGATGGGCTTTTAAAGAGAAGGCAGACACACTGATCAGTCCTTGTCTTCATGAGCTGGCGAATTAGCTATCACTGAATGTCTAATGTACTTCCACTGTTCGAGAATAATAAGGACTCTTAAGTGAACATGCAGATGTATCAGAATTTAATAGCCTTCAACTATACGTTTTTTTCATGCCTTTTTTTTTTAACAGTGGTAGCATACTAGTATATTCCAATTTGGATGGTATTTGTAGTGGGTTTCTTTGAAAAGTCAATAAAAGTGGGGAATAAATAAATTTTGTCAATCTCTGTAGTCTCTGGATTGCTGTCTCTTCCTGTGTGTGATAAAATTTTAGAAATTATTAGCAAAGATTTTCAGATGCTGAGTTTGTAGTGTGGTCAATTTGCTGTACCTCAACAGCTACTATTTTAGGTTTTTAGCTGTTGATAACTGAAGTCTATATTTTTAACAGTTAATGCTGGGCTTGCAGAGTAGAAATTCTTTGACCTTTTGTTTCGAGTAGGTAAGAATGGAAAGGATTTAAAGTTGGTATTGAAGGTCTGACTGAAAAGACAGAGTAGGGAACAACCTGTATTGTTTCACAATAACTGATGCTGAAACTCCAGCATTGTCTCTGTTTCATCACTTTGATTATTCTAAATTACTTCTTTGCAAGGTCAGTCACTGATCTGTAGGCAGATACCTTAATACTTTTTCATGGATGAGTACTCTTCATCTAGATTACTCCATAGTTGTGTCCTCCTTGTAAAATGGAATAAAAGGGAGTACAATCATCACACTACTGCCTAGAAGATTTCAGGGCAGTAATAGCATACCTTGAATCATGGAATTGTTAAGGTTGGAAAAGACATTTAAGATCCCAGCACCACCTCCATGTTCACTATTAAGCAGTGTCCTCAGGTGCTATATTAGCGTGGGTTTTGAACACTTCCAGGTATAGTGACTCAGCCACTTCCCTCTTCCAAAGCTTGACAACCCTTTTTTTGTAATATCTTGTCTAAACCTCCCCCATGGAAACTTGTGGCTGTTGTTATTTTGTCCTGTCCCTTGTTCCCTGTGAGCAGAGCCTGATCCCCACCTGGCTCCACCCTCCTGTCAAGCAGTTGTGGAGAGTGAAATGGTCCCCCTGAGCCTCCTTTTCTCCAGGCTGAGCCCCCCCACCGCCCTCAGCTGCTCCTGGTGCTCCAGACCCTTCCCCAGCTCCATTCCCTTCTCTGGATGCACTCGAGCACCTCAATGTCCTTGTAGCGAGAGGCCCAGAACTGACCCCAGGGTTGGAGGTGCCTCAGCAGTGCCCAGCACAGAGGGACAATCACTGTGCTGGGCCTGTGGCCACACCACTGCTGGTACAGGCCAGGTGCCCTCAGCCTTCCTGCCCATCTGGGCACATCTGGGCTCATGTGCAGCTGCTCTTGATCAGCACCCCCAGGGCCTCTCCTGACTGGCAGCTTTCCAGCCACTGCCCCCAGCCTGGAGGGGTTGTGGTGACCCAAATGCAGCACCCAGCACGGGAAAGACTCTTGCTTCACCTTTCTGTTCAGAAGGACACCATTTCCTTCTGACACAAACAAACTTGATTATTGTGCCTCGGATCTGTGAAAGTGCCTGATAACTACGTCAAAAGGAGCACCTCTGATTCAGACTATTCATGTAATCCCAGCAGAGCTACAGAAAGGAGGAATTATGCACTGGAAGTTTTAATTGTTGTCTGAAAACAAGTACAGGATTTCCACTTCACTGATAGTTCTGCATAGTATGTCTTGTATATATATTTATTCAAGTCTCTAATAAAATTCGCTTCCTGCCACCACCTGGGTCACTAATCTTGTCAGACCACAATAAGACTAGTCAGTGGGTAAAATTTAGGATTCAACCCAGCAAACACAAGTGTTGGCTTAGCAATTTGTCTGGAAATAGGAAAATGGGTTTCTAGTCACAGCACTACTTATTTGTTACAGAAAGTGAAGTAAATAGTTCAGGCTCTGTGGTGATACATCCCCCTTCCCCCTCAGGCTGCACTATAATCTCAGAAATGCTCAACAGGCTCTCTTTGCTTTGATTTCTGTATCTATACAATTGAGCTAATATTTCTTTGTGAAAAGAATAGTTTTTAAAGCATGAAAATGAGAAATATATATCTGAGGGCTAAGCATTATTTATTATTGCATGCTTTTCTGCCATATATATATGCAAGTGCTGTTATACTTACACATACAGTGCACTGGATCCAAGGATGGAAGCCCTTAAGAGAGAAAGCTCTGGAAGACTTTTGTTTATAACATATAAGACCATCACGACAGACAGAGAATTAATCAAGACAGCATTATAAAACATTTAATTATATTTCCTTTTCCTTCTTTCTTTGCATTTTATTTCATTCCTTGATTTCTCATTTCATTTCCTTTAATGAAATGTAACTTCTTCATTTCATGAAAAGAAATCTCTCATTTTCAATTAATATAATTTCATTAAGTTTCAGTTTATTTCACTGCACTTCATTCCATTTCATTGTGTTCCACTTCATTTTCCTTCATTTCACTTCATTATATTTCTTTTTCTTTCTTTTCACTTCACTTTGTTTCTCTGATCCAGATTGCACTTCATTGGTCTTAAAGTGAACAAGAACAGCCATTCAATCAAGAGCCTAAATGTATTAGAATAAAAAGCATGAACCTTCTCTAGTGGCTTCACATGACCTTGCAGGAAAGAGGGAAAGGCCATCCTTACAGGGAATACATACACGTGAAACAATTTTGTTCTTGGAGATAACTTTGCAGTACTCTGCCCATACATGTAGGGAAGAGTCTGGAGTCATCCAGGAGGCTGAGAACGGTTCCTGTTACTTGTTTGAATTTCCAGCAGGGCATGTGTTTGTCTGGGCCTGTAGAGCTTTTACTCTGTCAGGCAGCTGGAAACCACTGCCAGGTCTGTTCAGAGCAGCCCAGAACCACCACTGACATCTGAGGCCTAGAATGAGGCTGAACACACGGGGATGAAGTGTCTTGCCATCAAGAGGTGTGAAGGCTAGTGAAATCTAAACATGGTCTGTTTCACCTGTACAACAAGGCTGAGCCTTGACTCAATCAGATCTGCAGAGAGCCAAGTTTGATTTGGAAGATGAGATTTTTGTAGATAAACAGGAAGTACCTCAGCACCTTACCAACATGTGAGCCTAGAGAAGCAAAACATAGGAGCCTGTGGTAGCTTCATTTTGGTAAGCAAAGACTGTGCCTTTTGAAGCAAGGAAACAACAGGTGGTGACTGAAAGCATGTGCCTTTTAAGGGGCAGATAATCTTTCCACATGAAGATCAGCATTGCTCAGTTTTCACAGCTTTTCAGAAGAAATTAAGATGTTATTTCCACCACTGTAAGGCCCCAAGCAACTCAATCGACGAGAGTTTTAAAAGGGCTCACAATTGTTCATGTACTCTGAGTTAGATGCACAGGAGAAATACTGACAAGATACTCTCAAGAGGTCAGAACAACAAACAAGACTTTACTGGAAACTTGAGAAAAATCAAGGAACTTTGGCAAAAGATTTAGTGCAACTTTCAATCAACATAAAACACTTCTCAAAGCATTAGCTTGGCCCACTCAACTTAGCAAACTAAGTGCATTCAATTTCAAGTTACTCAAAATTCCAAGAAGAGGGAATTAGAAGAAGGAGAGAAAGACAGAAAAGGTAGAGAAAAGCACACATGCAGCTACCAGTTCCTGGGTTCCAACAATGATAGAAACTCCAAGGAGAGGTAGTGTCCAGACAATGTGATTGCCTCATGTTCAGCCTTCAGTACCCCTTGGCCTTCCTGGGCCCTTCCCCCAGGTGGGACTTCTGGTCATTTGGCCCCCCAAGATATGGGTTAGGGGCTCCAGGGGCAGGTGGGGAGCACCACCTGTGCTGTGCCCGTGATTGGCACCACTGCAGGATGGGACACAGGCTGTAGGGGTGAGAGGTGTGGGACAGGACACTGCCCCTTCCCCCACACAGGCATCTCAAAATGTCTCAAGACATTTATCTATGCAGGCTTTCACAATCCTCCACTGGCTTTAAAACAGGCCCATGAATGGAAGGACTGTACTGTGCCGCTTTAGGTGCTGCATGTTCATCCCCATCATCTCATGTGCCTCTTGATAACACTGTCACATTTGACATCACTCCCAACAACAGTTGTGTTAAGGCTCTGTGGATGGCCTCCAGATTTTATAAATTCATGTTGCAGCATCCTACTACGGATCAGAACACCAGTGGGAGGAGAGAAGTCTCCTGAATCACTTTGTCCACACAATATATGACTGAAAAAAGCCACTACTAGGTTAAGTCACACAGTGAAACCACACAATCACAACTGTGTACAAAAGGAAATAAATAGGCTCAGGACCCATTCTGTGGGAGATGTACAGCACTTGCAGAGCCTTCCTAAGGTATGGTCCAAGGGCCTTGAATTTATACTACATAATTTCCTATGACTTGTCTTTCTTTTACTATTTTTGCATCAAATATTCTGTACAGGTATAGTCACACCTTTTGGGAAGCCCAAAGAACAGAAACAAAGCTGTACAGCTCTCAAACCCACTAACCAACATAGAAGGAAAATAGTGAAATCTGTGGAACTAAAGGTCTGTTAAGGCCAGCAAAGCACATTACTGCTCTTCACTGCAATCTCTCCTTTCAAGGGAGAGGCATGACTGGTCACTCTCACCAAAGCAACCCACACAGTATACAAGGCTCTTAGAAGATTAGATGAAATGAGTGAGCCCCTAGACAGTAAAACACATTATAGATTTCTGGTTGAAGTCTGAGAGGCTACAATAATTTTCTCTTATGCAATCTTCTCCAAAACAACACCTCTCTCAGTAAAAGAGATAGGATTATTTAAATTTGGTGTGTAATTAGAAACTTGCCTACTTTCTAGTGTTTCTGGGTTACAGAAAGGACTGTAAAGCTATTTAAGTTGCTAATGCCCAGTAGTCTATTATGTAAAGTTTACATCAGGAATTTAGACTGCATTTTTATAAATTTTACAGAGGCTGAGAACTTTTGGGAAATACCATTTCAAATGTAGTTATTAATGTAAAAAAAAAAAAAAAATTAGTAGCTTGTGGCTTCCTTTGTCCATGCCTTATTAATTGACAGTCTTAATTTTCTGGAGAAGTGATAGCTTTGGTAGACCCGCCATTTTCATAAGAAAGCCACATTTAAAAAGCTGACTTTATGGTGGAAAAGCAAGGTACAAAAACTCAATATAATTTGTGGTTAACATATGACTACCATATCCATGGGGACCTCACATGATCGCCAGCTGGCTGAAAACCCCTGTGACCTACCAGCTTCCTCTTCTCTGCAGCCTGAGAACAAGCTTTACTGAAACAGTAATCCTGCATTATAAGCAAGTGATGGGAAGTAATAAGCACGATTTGATTTTGGACACTGACTTGTCATGATGAAAAAGGAGGTTGAGCAGAAATGGCTTCAACAGCCATGCAGCACTCTGCTATTCCTGTGTGGTTTCTTTTCTTTCTCAGAGGAGCTACAGAGCTCTATGCCTACAAAAGAGAAATGAAACACAAACCAGAGAGAAATCAGAAGTGTTAAAGCACCCTGGCTGACCTCAAGTTACAGAAATGTTGCCAGGAAGCAAGTGCAGAATATAATTGAACAAAACAAGAGAAAAACTCTCCCCAAGATCCTGAAGAACTTCATGCTTCTTTGCAACTGTCATCCAAGGGCGTAGCCCTTGCTTCGAGTTCAGATTTCCACTGATGAGTGCAAGTTGACCAGTACTCAGAGAGAGATCTTAATTGGGCCAGGTGGATGGGCAAGGCTTCCTTTCCTCTGAAAGTTTGCGGCGCCTGCCTGGTGCCAAAAGGATATCTGGTATCAGAACTATCACTGCAACATCTCTTACCAGCACAGCAAGCCCTGGAAATTTCTTTCCCTAGCAAAAACACAAAGAAACATATGATATCCTTGAAGTAGCCTCTGCAACACATTTCTCAGTATGTTTTGGAGAAAAAGTACCCATTTCACAACAAGGAAATGTGAATGCTAACTGCTTAGAAATCAGACAATTTCTGGCTAACAGTTCCAATAATGAAAGGGTACTGCCTTCCCAAAAGCCATATGCACACATTTTTGACTAAATAAGCATTTGCTCTCAGTAAAGAGCAGCCCACCTATGGTTATGTTTAACATCATAGGAGATATCACATTGATGGAACACTTTGGTGACCCCTATGTCCAGCTGGCACTCTAACTAGGGTCAGCTTTGAAGGTACACTGGGTTACTCAGGGTTGTATAGTTTTTATCATTCCAGCTTTCCTATCTGCATAAGGAATGGAGCAACATTATGGCTGCAAAGTAAAAGATAAGAGAATGGATACTGTGAAGGACACAATGATCCAGGAAAATTATCCAGGACAACATCATTCAGGACAAGACTGAAGCCACCTTTGGCCTTTTGCTAACTTATTTCTAAAGATCTTTAGTGGTGATTTTGGTCATTCAACACTATATATGCCAGAATCTTATAATCATTGCCAACAGAGACTTCTCCTACATATTTATCCTGAAAATATTTTCACAGACTTAAAGCTGTTACTTCTAACTCTGTTTGAAGCAGACACAGAGAACAGTTATTCTCATCCTCATTACAGGTTTGCATTTATATTTGAAGACCTCACATCTCACAGTAGCCTCATGACCTCAAGTCTTTCAGTACTTCCTCCGACCAGCAGTCCTACTTGCTGTTCTCTCTGCTCTTCGAAATTGGTTGACATATTTTCTTGAAGAACAATTCCCGAAAAATTGGACCCACTACCTTCTAAGATCCTATTTCTTTGAATCAGCAAATAATTTCTTAAATAATTACTTCGTTTCTTTTCAGGGAAGAAAAAAATCTAGCACTGCCCTGTGCTGGGCAAAAGATTGTGCAGTCATAATTCTGGAAACACCATGATTGTTTCAGAAAATGTACAGGTGTTATGTAATAGATATTCACCCCAATATTATACAAGCAATTTTAAGGCCATAATGTCAAAGGAAACATGGATTGTGAAAATGCTTTATACAGCTAGAAATAAATTTTCAAATTATATGCATTTATTTTGCCAGGAGTTGTGACAGTCCTGGGCCTCAACATGCCTGCCAACACCTGTGGTGACACAGCTAGGAAGCAGAACTGAAAGCATGGCTGAATTCATCACAGAAATAGATATGCTAAGCTTGGTAGGCCACAAACCTTGGCAAAAGTAAGTAGGCCTAAGCCTTGGCAGAAGCAAGTGGGATTTTGAAAAGAATAGTTAGTTTGCAATACCTTACATATTTATATGAGGCAGTGCATAGGTAGAATGAAGCAATGCTATTAAACTAGATATGGTTATGATAATTATTGCTTAAGCTGTGGATCTATATTTAGCTCACGCCTAAAAGGTATAAAAGATGAGACTGTGTGATCAATAAATTGGTTTCCATGCTAGCACCTAGCAGGAGTCCCGTCTCTTTGTCACTCGCTGTTGTCAAACACCTATTTCAAAGACTGTGGAAAGAGGAGCTAGGAATATAACTTACTCCTTCTTTCCTTCCTTCCCTTACAGAGATGACATAATATACTTTTACCTTAAAAACCAGAGAAATGCATACTGAATAGGTCAAATATATAACTGAGCTCTTTCAGTGGTGACTTGGCTCACAAATACTTCTGCTACAAGCTCTGTGGTTTGGGATCACAAGAATTCTTTGCAAACCCCATCCCAACAAAGGTGATAGAGTCACATGCTTTGACATGGACAGACCTCAGAGAAATTTAGCTTAGAATTTTGAAATAATTTTTTACAGATTTTTCTAAAATCTGTAAAAGCTATCTGGAAACATGGTCCTAGATACACAGGTGCAGAAGCTTATGAATGCTGGGGAGTCTACACTGCCTTGTTGGACACTACATCAGGCACAGCCACCTCAGCCACTTGGTAGGTGAGAAGGAGATGGCTCTTGTCCCTTTGTTCCTAAACAGCCACTGTCAGTAGACAGAGCACTTCTTTGCAAAAAATGGGTGAGGAGCATAGCACCTGCTCAAGACTGCCTGCTGCTGGGATCATGGCCAGTAAGCCCTCATTCTGTCCATAATAATGAACATCCTCTCCATGTCCCCAAGAGTGCATCAATCATCTGTGGTTTGCACAGATAGACAGCAGACCCCACCTGAGGGGTCTCCATGCCCAGAGATGTGCCCCCAGTGCCTACTGCCTGCAGTGCTCCTGGCTGAGAGGCAGGACAAATCCTGGCTGCCAGACTCACTCTGCTGCTCCAGGCCAACTCTGGCCCTACTGCACTCTGACACAGGCAGAGAAATCATCTGTAGTCCCACTCCACTGCTGTTAGATACACTCCAATTTCTCTGAGTGGAGGATGGGAAAGGATCTAAATAAAAAGGCAAAGTAATCTCCTGTTTTAACTTTATCTGATTACTGTGGAAGTTAAGGTGGAAAGTACCAGACTACTATACTATACTATTCTCTTTCATTTTCTACTTGCAGGGAATTTTTTGACAAATGTGTCAAAGCATCCTACTTCCTCTGGGAAATGTTTTAACTAAAATACCCTGATCACCTGAATCTGCTTGCAGAAAAAAAAAAAAAAATGCTCTGGAGTTTACACTTGAAATATTTTCAGTGTACCAAAAGTGTACAGGTAAAACAACTTGTGCAGTTCCCACAGATGGAGGATTTAGTGAACTGTCAGACCAATGCACTCACCATTTGCTCTTGTAACAGATGTCAACATCCGAGTTCACCATCCTAATCTAATAGTTATTCCCAAAGAGTTAACTGATGATGAAGTCTCATGAAAAGAGTGGATGCTACAGAACAGGCAGATGTCTCATACCAAGGAAGGCCACATGGGGGGGTTACCTACAGCAGGAAATTTTTGCCCAGGGTATGTCACTTTTACCTGTCTGTTGCTGTGGGGGAATGGCTGGTATCACACCTGTAGTCAGGCTGACCACATCAAGGTTTTCAAGCCTGGAGGTGTTATTCCACCCAGCCCAGTCGCACCAAGGATCAAAAAAACCCGTGCTGTGTTTCCACCATCCTCCAGTGCTGGCCAAACTCCACCTTAGTTATTCAGGAAATACCAAAGGTAAAACTTTAAAGCCATCTCCAGCCTAGACAAGGTCACAATGAGTGGCCGAAGCCTCTGCCTCCTGGCCATCCTCTGAAGGGGAGAAAGAAGAACGGGCAGAGAGGAGTGGGCAGGGAGGATGGAGGTGACTTGGCTGTGTGGAGGCAGAACCTGCCTCTCAGTGTTCTTATCCCTGGGCATGCAGCACGCTCCCTCCCCGCTGATGAGGGTTTTAAAGATGTGAGCTGTGAGGCCTGGGACTGGTGCTTTGGCAGGCCACTAGCTGGCAAAAAAAAGCAAGGATTGAGCACCAGCTGTGCCTTTCTTCCCTGCCAGAGGGACCCCTCATACTCCCCTCAGGCCCCAGCTGGAGCCAAGCATGCAGAACAGTCCTCCTAACTTCACTTGAGTGCATCAGAGCACAGGCACAACTCCTCTACACTCAACAGCCCTGGAATTAATTTCCTCTTTTTACTTCTTGGTGATATTTTGGGTGTTCTTTGGTATTGCTTAGTTGTCTTGCTGTGCTAGAAGAAGTCATGGCACCTGTTTTGAGGGGCCACTGAACTGTGGCGTGGTGTTGATGCATGAACAGAGCCTGCTCAGTTTAGGGAAGAGCAGGTGCTTCTCTGTAAGACAGGCTGACATGTCAGCAGCTGAAAGTGATACTCATTGATTAAAAACAAGCCGAAGTCCCCACAGAGACTCATATTATAAGCTTAATTGCTCAACCTTTTGCTCTTTTTGCTGCAGCGTTATGTGTCCAGAGAGAAAATCCCACAAAAATATTGAAATTTCAGGGCTAAACATCTTTACTCTGAGCAGTTTACAATACTACCAGCTGAGGTATGATTTTTATTCACATTTTTATCCAGAACAACTCTCCTTTGCTTAACTAAAGAACAACAAAACCCTTTTACAACTTTATCCATTTTTAAGTCTGTCATGTCAGTGCAAAATGTAACTAAAAAGGGTGTGTATTCCATCCCCATCTGTTGGAACTGGGGTGGGGGGAGGTATAATCTTCTGTCAATAGGCCAGCTGATAAGAAACCAGCAAGAGCAGTTTCTTTTTGTCTTCTAAGACCCATCCTCCCTCCAGGGAGAGATCTTCTGCTAATGGGCCATTGAGTCCCACTGATAAAATTACATCATCCCATTGGGAAATGCTCCATCCAGGGGGAGGAGCCAAGCCTCTCTACCTGGATAAAAACCTGAGATTTGGGACACCAAAGCAGCTTTTCCCACTGGATTCTCAGAGGAAGACCAGGCTCATCTGGCTCCGCTGGACCTTCAGCGGAGGGCTGCACCTTTCTACAGGATCACTGCTCCAACAGAGCCATATCTGCCATTCCACCATTTAATGGGACTGTTACTAACACCCTGACCCACAGGGTGTCAGGTTGTATTCTGACTCTGTCATTAGGTTTGGGGTTTTTTTGTAATCAGCATGCTTGTTTTATTTTAGTTCTCCTAATAAAGAACTGTTATTCCTATTCCCACATCTTTGCCTGAGAGCCCCCTTAAATTCAAAATTATAATAATTTGGAGGGAAGGGATTTACATTCCTCATTCCAAGGGAGGCTCCTGCCTTCCTTAGCAGACACCTGTTGTTCAAACCAAGACGGAGTCTTTCTCTAAGTTTCTGCTTTTTCATTACTCTGGTGTCAGTCAGAGAATTGAAAAAGTCATATTCCAAAAAGTTATATTCCAAGCAGAAACAGAATAAGATTCTTATTAACAATATCTCTGTTACCTCCAGTCTTTATGAACCCAGAGGAATTCCCTACAAGGATGAAAGTTCTTTACTGCCGCATCCCCACCTTGAGCCCTGGATGTGTCTGGCTGCATAAAGCCAAGGCAGGGTGCTGAACATCTTTTGTTTTGGTGACTCTCCAATCGCACAGGTTTTAATCCCTCCTTGCAACCTGCTTAGAACTGCCTTATCTGCAAAGCTTGCTTCTACTTGGCTGTCCCAAACCAACTGTTAAACTAATCGACTTATTTAGACTTTCTCAAAATAACATGTTTCTTTCTAATTTAATTTCTCTGCATTTTCTACTCCCAACCTTGTTTGTTTCTGACAGATACAATATTTCAAAACATGCTTGTCTTTCCCCAGAGTTTCTTTCTCCTTCAGAAGGCAACTAATCCAACATAAAATATTTTTTGTCACATGGGATGTGACCAAGCTTCTTAAACCTGACCTTGTCATCTCCCTGGAGTCCAGCTCTGGTGTGGGATTCATTCCATCCATTGAAGATAATTACAGTGGAATATTGTATCTGAGCCAGGCACCAAAAGGCTCCATTGAGACTCACAAGAGAAAGATGAATAATATCTCAGAATTTATGCACATCATAGTTTTGTGGGCATTGGATGAATCACCACATCATCATCATTGGCTGATTCACTCCTTGATTGTGAAGGAAGCCTTCCCATCCACAGAGCAGGGACCCAGTGACCTTGCTTTGAGCTTCACCAAGAACACTTGTTCCTTTCATCTGCTGTCATACACTTATTTTCTGTCTCCTGCAAGTCTCGTTTCCAACTGCTGTAAAAAATGTCCACCTGGATCAATTAAAGCAGGTCTAAGACTTCTAAGACTGAGATGTGCCCACCTGATTTCTATGCTGGGTCTGACATCCAGGATGGAAGATCTTCAACCTTTGTTAATGTGTGGGTGTCCTGCTACAGCTATGGACAAAAAACTGAGCAGGAAGCAAAGCTACCATGAAACACAGCAGACAGTACCTGTCTCAGGCCTTCAAACACAGAGGATTGGAAGCAACTGAAGCTATAGGGCTGATCTCAGGAACTCAGAGCAGTGAGTAGGTAACACAAGGAAGGTCCCAGCGCAAGAGCTGGCACCCACTGCTCTGCAGTGCAGGTGAACAGAGCTGCTGCCTTCCTCTCTTACATCAAGGTGGCAGCAAAAGGAAATCCAACATTTGTGTGCATAAAAAATTTCAGACCAGACCATAGGTGTCCTCTGATCCTTGTGGCATCTGAAGCAAAACACAAGATTTTTAGATAAACAAGGAAAAGTAGAGTTCTGCCTTCCCCTTCAGGGTGGGACATTACAGGGTCTGACATTAGTTTTCAAATCAAATTAAATAAGTATAAAGACTAGTGGTGGCAAGAGTTTGAGTCTCAGTTTTCTCTTCTGCTGCACAGAGAAAATTGAATCTGCTTGCCCCAGCCATTTTCTGGGATAAACACCTTCTGAGGGCTCTTGGCAAATGAACCACAGAGGAATAAAATTAATAATAATAGAAAAGTGTATTTTCATAGTTTCATATTTGTCTAAGCAGAAAGCATTTGTGGGTAGCAGACATACCATGCAGACTGTTGCATCTTGAATTAACCTCTTTCCGTCATGGAAGAGGACAATTTCCTTAAAACATATGGGGGCAAGAATGTTAAATTCCTTGGCATGATTTACTGTGAGACCAGCTCTGTTAAAATCACTGAATGACAACCACTAGAAACCCTCATCCATCACTGTAGAGAGCAAAGGAAAACTGAATTCAAAAGTCCTGAACTACTATTTTTCCCCTTTTTCCTTAGCTAAAGACAGGGCTGCTGAAAGAACCATCAACGAGTGATGTCCATGAAGTCAGGAGAATACGAGGTTAGCCATTTAGGATAATCTCTCTTGCATGAATTGCAGAAATGAAGGAGGGCAGACAAGGAAGGAAGAGAATTTTACTAAAGTTTCACCCAGCACATCAGTGCAAGCATGGAAAGAGCAGCTGTGTTAGTTTAATATAATCTAGCGTTTAGTGGGGGCGGAGAAAAAGCCACAGAGGCTGCTGCTGAGACAGAAGTTCCTCAAAACTTCTACTCAGTCCAGCAGACCCAATCCCTAAAGGCTCTGACAATGGACACATTGGCTGGCCCAATCAGATAAGATAGTAAAGCGCTGACATATTAAAGAATGAAAAAATGTGCTCAAGCCCCTTCTTCCTCCACGGGGTGGGGAGGCAGCTGCCGGGAGGTGTTCCGATGCGGCTGGCGGGGAGCCCATCCCGGTGTGGCTGACCCGCGCCCATCCCAGCGCCAAGAGCGGCTGCGTGCCCAGGGCAGTGCTGCACTTCTGTGTCGCTGTGGGTCACTCCCCAAGGACACACAGGACACGTTCTCAAGAGAAGGCTGAAAGACTTTATTAAAACATCTGACTCCATATTTATAGTATTTTCACAAGGACCAGGGATTGGAGGAGAAGCTGGACACCTCTCCCATCACACTGGTCAAGACAATTGTCAATCGGTCACTTTCCACTCCCAAGAGAAGGAATTTCCAGCGACCTTGTCTTAGCATAAACAAGCTTCTAATAATAGCATTGATTCATGAGAAAGTGAACTAGGAACTACCAAACATTGAGTTAGAAAGTGCACTAGAAAACCTGAAAGAATCAGGGCGACACTTCTGGGGTGGCGCGGCCGGGATTGCACGGCCGCTGCCATCTCAGCATGACTCGTAATGGATTTCATTTATTTGGCTGCTTCTAACCAGCTGTGCTGCAGACAGAAAGGCAAGGGCAGCCGGTGTGGCCTGCGCGGTGTCGGCGGGGACCGTGTGCTCAGCAGCGAGGGGCGTGGTGAGCAATTCCCTGATGCGGAGCCTGGATGGGATCAACATCTCAGCGCTGCAGAACTGTATTATAAAAACTTTTCAGTTGATAGAACTTGAGAGCAAACGAACCTACAGACAGCAATTCTCTCCCAGGTCAGAGAAAAGGAAAAGGCGAAGANGTGAGAAAAAGGCGCTCACACTGGATCGGGTAGATGTTGAGAAGCTGTAATCTAGGGACAAACTTGAACAGAGAAAGAAGACCCTTGCTTCCAAGGATAGAGGAAGAGGACCCTTGCATCCATATTAGAACAGATCATCTTAAAAGACTGTACCCCATGAACTAAATGACCCATGCAAACAGTTGTTGAAAGATTGCTTTGGCCGTGTGAGGGATTCACATTGCAGCAGGTTGGGCAGGACTGCTACTTGTGAACATTAGAAACATGTTAGAGAAGTTCACAGAGAACTGTCTCCCATGGGAAAGACCCCATGGCA
>VYXF01007834.1:327862-371417 GCA_013397295.1 Polioptila caerulea | reverse complement strand
CCGGGGAACAGCGCGGTGGCACCGGGAGCATCTCTCTCTCCCCGCCCCGGCTCCGTCCCGGCCGGCGGGGGGAGGCAGGAGCCCCGCGGGCAGGGCTGGGGAGCGTGGGCAGCCCGGGGCGCCGCGGCGGTCGTGCCCGTGGTCGCCGGGAACGCGGGCGGGCAGCAAAGGGCACATCCCACGCAACAGCAGCGGCTCACCTGGAGAAACCGGCCAGGGACGTGTGGGTCGGGGGGGTGTGTGTGTGTTTGTGTGGATAACCTAAAAGCCGGGGATGTCTCTGCAGGAGGAGTGGATTTAGGGCAGGGACCACGAGTTCTCGTCACGCATGGCTTGCTGTGCCAGCTCCGGGGCCATTGCAAACCCGTCTTGCTCCCACGGCTCGGATGGCGAGAGCTTTTAGAATAAGGTTTCGTTAAATCCGCTGGCGACCAGGAAGTTTAAAGGTATCCCGAGCAAAAGCGGGAGCAGCTCCGGGGCAGGGGTGGCTGAATCCGTCTGTTCGTGCGTGCCGGGAGGCGGCTGAGCGCGCAGGGAGACAGCGGCCTTCATGGGACTGGCTGTCTTCTTAACCTCCCTGAGAGAGCAGCCGCCATCTGCGCCAAGGTACAACAATAAGAATTATTAGTATCATAATCACCACGGTTGTTATCGCTCAGACTTTGAGGGAGAAGCCCAGCCCCGGCTCCGGCTTCGGCCCGCTGGACACCCCAGCTACAGACTCTGCCCCGTTCCTCCTCTTACTCTCTAAATCGCCTAAAATATTTTTTCCCAATTACCAGCGCTCTGATGGGAGCAAGAGGCAGAGGAATATGCAAGGCTTATAATAAGCCACCTGCTGCGCCGCGCCTAACTAATGTTATGCTTTATTTCATTACTGCTGCCGCGGCAGCAGCACCGGCCCGTGCGTTCCACATTCCCCACCCAGCACGGACAGCCAGGACAGGACCCCGGCACGCTGCGGGGGCCGGTGGTCGGTCAGCGACAGGGACCGATGCTCGGTCGCTGCGCACGGAGCGCGGATCCACGGGCGGCACCTCGGCGGGGGCCCGGGTCCCGCCCGCTGCTGCGGGGCGCGCAGCCCGCTCGCTCCCTTCAGAGCTGGCTCTCCCCTCTCCGCCTATTTGCATGCCCACGCGAAGCTGTATAAACAGCAGTAATAGCCTCATACATTAAATCAGTATTTGTTAGCACAACCATTCCGAGTCATTTCAGATATTTGGACTCAGTCTGTTCAGTGTAGCTTCAACCTATTGACTTGCCAGACGAGATGCTCATGTGGACCCAGTTGCTAAAACCATGAAAACAGACTTTAGCTCTAAACTGTGCTACTCTCCCATCTGACGGATGTTAACACACAAATGAAATCCATTTGGATGTTTTTTGTTACCAGAAGGCTGCGCTGACGTTCAAATGATCTAAATCTTAGCATCTGGAAGCCTGTACAAGCATCTTTTTTGGAATAGGTTTCAAGACATTTCGGTCAACCCAAGCTGAGGAAGGATCAAAACGGGACACCAGGAAACTGACAATAGCTTACCACCTAAATGAAACTGGCTATTTCATTTCAAAGAGAAAAAAAAAATCCTCCCAACCCCCCCTAAGCCTTTCCATTTACTGCAGTCCCTCCGGGTAACCCCAAACTCCCCCAGCCAAGGTCCATCATGGAGCTGCTGCGGGGCCCTGGGATGTCCCGAAGGCCACATCGCCTGCGAGTCCCCCCCGGTGGCAGAGCGCTCCGGGGGACAGCAGAGCGCCTTCATCTCAGGAATACTTTTTGGGCGAGGGATTCATTTAGCGCTTTCGAGGCGCAGCAATTCATCGACACTGTGATAGAACATGTTGTGTGAGTGCCATTCAGCCTTAATGAAGATCTGTGGGAGAAGTCGTGCGAGACAATAAATACAGCGGTCCGGATGTCTGTGACTTTAGCAGGAAATAAAGGAGGGCTCCGTGTTAATGAAACAAAGATGTGGGAGCTCCTGGCAAGGGCCTCGGATGTACAGGAGTGATCAGTATCTCTTGGGTGCTCATGAATATCTGTGGTGTGCGTTACACTTCGTATTATGTTTGCAAACACAATTCTTTTGTCTTTCTAAGGTTTTTACAACTTGGATGCCAAACAGACCGATGTTCAATCAAATACAAGGAATTTAAATTATTCAAGAACCCAAGCGATTCCGTGAAGCCTTTCTTTCTCCCATCCCCCTCCTCAGTGCCGTAGATTTAATCCGGTAGCAAGTGTGTCAGGGAGCCACTTCGGCCCTGCCCCAAGGCGGCGGGATCATCTCCCGGGGCCGGCGGGCCCGGAGCCCCGCGGCGGAACCGCGCAGCCCGGCCCGGCCCGGCCCGGCGGCTTCCCCGCCTCCCCTCGGGACGGCTCCGGGGCCGGGCCCCGCGCTGGTGCCCAGGCACGGCCGAGCTCGCTGTGCAGAGGCGTCGGAGCATCCTCCGGAGCAGGCGAATGGGATGGGCTTATCCCAAAGGGCGGATTTTCCCGGTACGCGGCGGGAGCGCTCTGCCAGCCCGGGCATCCGCCTGTGCCGGCGAGGAGCGACAGCCGGCCCCGGCCGTGCTCACAGCACACAGAACACACACAGCACAGAGCAACACACAGCACAGAGCACAGAACACAGCAACACACAGCACAGCACACAGCAACACAGCACAGAGCACAGAGCACACATAGAGCACACAGAACACAGCAACACACAGCACAGCACACAGCAACACACCACAGAGCACAGAACACACACAGAGCACACAGCAGCACACACCACAGAGCACAGCACATACGCTCGGCACATAGAACACACACCACAGAGCACAGAGCACACATAGAGCACACAGAACACAGCAACACACAGCACAGAGCACAGAACACACACCATAGAACACAGAACACACACCACAGAGCACAGAACACACACAGAGCACACAGCAGCACACACCACAGAGCAGAGAACACACTACAGAGCACAGAACACACCACACAGTACAAAAACTGCNACAGAAACACACAGAACACAGAAACACACACAGCACACAGAACACAGAAACACACAGCACACAGAACACACACCACAGCACACAGAAACACACACAGCACACAGAACACACACCACAGCACACAGAACACAGAAATACACAGCACAGCGATGCCCAGCACACATCAACACACAGCAAACAGCACACTCCACAGCACACAACGCCCAGCACAGCACCACCCAGCACAACACACGCCGTCTGTCCCTGCCGCCCTCACCCTCTCAACAGTCCCAACTCCTGGGTATCAATGATTTTCGGTCATCACGTTGCTTACAAAAGTAACGTCAGATACACCCGTGGGATTTACAGATCGCATATGCTCCCTTTCTTAGTTTCTTTTAAAGGGAAAATAATGGTATTAAGGGATTGTAGCCCATTACTTGTAGCACAAAAGAAAGTGAAAGGGATTCAATGATGCGGTGTTGAAAATACCCGTTCGCATATGGCTCAGTTTGTGGTTTATGACAATTAAAACACATTCAGTGGGAGCCAGGATCAGGTACAGCAAACGCCAGTATTCCAGCAGTGGAAACCACAAAGAGATGGGCTACAGTTTTGCAGCCGCTCTCAGAGAATGAAAAAAGCTAATAGTAATTAAAAAAAAAAAGAACAAAAAAGAAGGAAAAAAAAAGATTGAAACGCTCCTTTTTGGACTAATTTTCACATTAACTTGCTCATATGGACACTGCAGAAGAAATAAAACAAGTCCTTATTGCACTACTTGGTAATCAGTATGGAAAAGCCCAACCTTGCTTATGGTTAACAAGAATTGTTAATGATATATAAATCATTTGATCTATCGTGCCCTCCAGTCTTAAAAGGAAAATAATGGCAACCCCAAGCAAATGGTCCTAATTAGTGTCCAAGAAACCACTTCCTAAATGCATCCTTCCAACTCATTCCAGTTTGACTGTCCAGAACAATCTTTTGTTCTTAAATCCCTTTATTTTGTGTGTAACTGCAAAAATGCAGCACTGGGGGCAGGAAGAAGGACGAGATGATCCCAGTCTCTTGCTGTTGCCTGTAAATCGGCCCCAATCATTTGAAATTATATTTCCCTGAAGCCTTGCCTCCTGACAAGTCTCCTTAGAGACGTACCAAAGGGGAATTAATCAAAAACCAAGTCACTGCTGCCACTCGGACAGCAACACAAACTTTGAAAAGCCAAACCCCAGACCGGATCCAGGACCAAACCGTGCATATTGGAGCTGCCTGTCACGTACTTTCACCCAGTCTTTCCACCATTTCCCGGTGTGATCTGTAGGTGAAATGCACCGTGGTATGGCCATAGATAGCACATCTCATGTGGTACCCAGGTGAAGGCTCAGGCACACCCTGGAGGAGGAACAGAGCTCGGCCACTGGGTTATTGTGGCCTTGATCTTGTCTCCACTGAAAGCAGCACCACTCTCACTGTTTGCTCCCTCAGGAGGCCTCTTTTTTGGATGTGCAAAATACAAACTGCCATTTCTCATTAGCTGGAGTACCAGATCCTGTTGATTCATGAGTATAATCCTCTCTTCCACCGAGTCCAGCATCTTCTGCCACTTTTCTAACCCATAACTACTCTACCACCAAACATCATTCCTAAAGTTTGAAATACAGTGCTGAAAAGCTGAACTACGTTGGATACCAAACACTTCTTGGTCCCTTGGTCTTAACATCTTGTTGGTGGTTCGGTGTGGGTTTTTTCTTTTTTTAATGAAAGCTGGAAGGAAACACACTTTCTGGCCTTTGGGTTCTCTTCTCAAACGTGATGGAATTGCCAAGGGAAATTGCACTTCTATAAAACGACAGCACATAGTTGCTGTGTAGTGCTCTTTATGCTATTTCCAGGAGATAACGCTAATGGGAAATGCTGCAGTATTTTAACCAAGAAAATCTGTCAACGACCTTCCCTGGACTTAAAACGTCCTTGACTCATTTAAAGTCACGGTAAAACACTTAGGATCGGTTGCCAACTCTTACTACCACAGCATAAATAATTTTACTAAGTCGCGGAGACAACACACGAGCTGATGCCGAGAGGTTTCTTACTCACGTGTCTGCAAGGGGGCAACTTCGGAGAGCACCACAGCCCCAGCAACTGCATCCACTGCGCTCTGCTGGCCAGCCTGAAAGCAAAAGCAACCAACCTCGGCTCTCTGGAGCCTTCAGCTCCTTCAGGTTTCATATTGCAAGCGAGTTTGATAATTGTCCGCTTGTAACTGCTTACACGAAACGCGCTTGCTTGGTGATTCGTGGTTAAACGCGTTTATAAAGACACTGTACAGCCCGGTATTCCCAAAGACTTGGCAAATCAGTGCATGGGGACAGGTTCCAGGAGCGATTGCGGCAGCTCCAAGGTAACGTTTGAGTGCAGCCACAACCTCGCCGTTCCCCCCATGCCCCGAGGACACCTCGCAGTGCCCCGCTGAGCCCGAGCCGTCGGTGCGGCGGGACGGGGCCGGCCCGTGGGCCCGGGGAGCTGCGGGGCAGCCGCAGCGGCGCTCCCTTCGCCGGGGACCACAGGACATTCACACCCCTTTAATTTGGGACCTGGTCCCCTCGCTAACACTATTTCCTCTTCTCTTCCTGAATTTCATCTCCTCGAATTTTACTTGTAAAACATTTCAGGCAGTTACCAGAACGTATTTGACCGTATTTTACTGCTTTTCAGAGCTCCTTGATTAAAAGCAATATTTATCCCTCCAACCTCCGCGCTCCAAGGTGCCCTGCAGTGGCCAGCCCGGGGCCACCGAGCCGCTGCTGTGGGCAAGGGAACGGCGAAGGCGCCGGGGAGCGGGAGATGCCACCGGGGAGCGGCACCGGGAGCGGGACCGGAGTCACTTAGCACATCTGCGAGCTGCTGCCGGGCGATTATCAGGTCATTTCTTCCGTAATGCAAACCATGCGCTCCCGCATCACATCAAACCGCTAATTGCGAATGATGCGTTTCGTGTCGGAGGTGAGCGGCTGCCCCCGGCCGGGGCTCGGGAAGCGCCCCGGGCAGAGTTTGCGGCTCGGCCCCTTCTTCGAGCCACGCTGGCGGCTTCCGCGGAGTCCTGGAAGGGCCGGTGTGGGCATCCCTGCCTGGACACCCCGGGGGCGGTGTGGGTATCCCCGCCCGGACATCGGGGGGGTCAGTGTGGGTATCCCTGCCCGGGCACCCCCGGGGGTCAGTGTGGGTATCCCCGCCCGGGCACCCCGGGGTCAGTGTGGGTATCCCCGCCCAGGCACCCCGGGGGCGGTGTGGGTATCCCCGCCCGGACACCCCGGGGTCAGTGTGGGTATCCCCGCCCGGACACCCTGGGATCAGTGTGGATATCCCCGCCCGCACACCCCGGGGGCGGTGTGGGTATCCCTGCCTGCACACCCCCGGGGTCATTGTGGGTATCCCCGCCCGGACACCCCGGGGGCGGTGGCCGCCCGTGTCTGTCCCTCCGGCGCCATCCCCAGCCGCACCTCCCGCCCGCCCGGCTGCTGCTCCCGAAGGAAGCGGCGCCCAGCAGCGAGAGTGACGGAGCCCCAGCCCAGGCCCATTGTGGCTCCTCTGTGAGGGGCCAGTGGCCGTGCTGAGGTGTGTTGGGTACATTTTAGGGATGGGGGCGTGTAACGTAGCTGTGCTCCCCGGGGATGCCGAACGCCACACATCTCGAGCCACTGCTAGCAAGGACTCCCTAGCCGGGATGTGCCTGAAATCAGTGGCAGTGCAAACATAATTTGTGCTTTGGTACATTTCGGTATCACTTTAAACTCTACACTTAGATAGTTTCTCTCTTTTCCCATACCTGCCTCCTTCACCTATTTCTTCTGCGAGTCCAGTGTCGGTTTTCAGCAGGATCTCAGACTGCACATGGTGTTTCTCAGGAGATGCACTCTCACCTTCCAGATCTCCTTCTCAGGTCTTCTGTCTCAGTCCCATTCCCACCGTAATGCCTGTGATGAAACATTTCCTTGTCCCAGGTTTCTCAGTCTCCACACTGCGAGTTTCACCACAGCTGAGCATCTCCAAAATCCCAGAGCAGGAACTGAGCGGCTCAGGTGCCTCACTGGGATTGAAGCCTTGCTGCTGGACTCTGTCACCAAACTTTTTGTTCAGCCTTTTCCAGTTACCTACATGGATTCTGACCTTTTTGTGAAGTTGTGGACTCAAGGTGACCCACCTCCCTTTCTGGTGCCTCTCCCGTTGCCCATTCTGATGCAGTGATCACCTCCTCACTCCTTTATGTATTTTTGTCTTCCCAGACTTGATGGCTCTCAGGGAACACAGCTGCTCCTCAGATGTCCCTTTATTCCTCCTCCATGCTGAGTGTCAGTTTGTTGCCTTGGTTGAAGTCTACCCTCTGTTCTCTCCCACGAAAGTTCAGCCCTTTCTGGTTCTGTGCGTAAATCAGACACTTCCCTCTCCCACAAGCTCTAAGGCCAGCAGGAAGTGCAGACAGCACCAGAGGAAAGGCTCCTTTCACTGATTCCAGACCCAGACAGCCTAGGAAGACCCAAGAAAAGACCAGAAGAAAATTTGCAAATAAAATCGTGTTTTACCCTGAATCTGAGCGTTTCTACTGGAATAATCAGAGAATGCAGCTGCATGTATCCAGCAGGTACAGCAGGACATGTGGGTACTTGCAGGGCATGGCTCGTTACAGGTTATGGCTTGGCCAAATTAGGATACATTTTCACATATTTGGCAAAAGTCCAAACACACAGAGCTCCTAGCACAATATCTCCCTGCCAAGTGTATTGCTGCTCCAGAAGAGGGGACACAAGTGATTCTTAAAGTCTTTAGAACTACTAATGTGAACATAACAAATGACTTATTTTTTTCACAGTCTTATATAAACTTACATGTATATGTATAGATGGAGGCTATATCTTTCTTGGCTAAATTTTTGCAAAACATTTACCCTAAAGCAAAGAGGAGTCTGGAAAATAGGAGCTTAATTTATTAAATTATACCAGTTCCAAGGAGTTGAAAACAATGCAACTCCTGGTTGAGGGGAGGTTGGTGGAGTGCTGGATGACAACTGCTTGTTTTGTCCTTACAGACTGAGTTGGTGGATTATGCTGTTTAGCAGTTCTGACCATAACCACAAACAATGATTTAAGAAAATCTGTATGTACTAAAACATCACAAGCTGAAGATTCGTTGGTGTTACAGCTGAGTAGCCTATTTTATAGGTGTGTGAGTTATATATTTCAGTTAACTGAATGCAGTAAAACTAAACCTGCTTTTGCAGATGTCAGTCCCAGTTCCACAATCTTGGTAGGATTCAACTTCAGTAGCAGTTTGATAAATTCTCATTTTCCAAAGAAAAAAATATATTGCAAATTGAAGACCCAGTTTTCCTCATTTATTCCAAACCATCCAACCTCTACTTTATGAAATAATTCAAAAGAATCAGCAGGTAAGGCCTGCAGTCCTTATTTGTCCACAGGTGTCTGGAGGTGTGAGCAAATTGCTTCTTTTCAGAGAATAACTGCTAACCATGTTCTGGATATACAGAGCAGGCTCTGGCTGACTGGGGCTGACTTCAGTTGTTGCAGAGACGAGACCCCAAACCCGTGAAGGCTGAATGTTCTGCCACAGACTTGAGCTGCAACTTTGTGAAATTGCCGTGGAGCAGAGCGCTTCAATAACAAGGATTTTAAATCAGTTTCAGTGGTGAAATTCAGAAAGGAGTGTTGTGATAAGAATCTGAACTCTTCATTTCAGTGCAGTGATGCTGCTGGAGTTTATTTTCACGTGGCCTTGTATTCCATCAGGTTTTTGTTGCTGCACATACTGAAATAGTGTTTAGGGCACAGAAAAGGGGCCCACACTAAAGGTCACACAGCCCCTGTACGTCTGAAGAAAATATGAGAGTAAAATTTCTCTTGCAGTCCACTGAGTTCTCCAAGATGATGAGAATTTTAAAGAAAATTGTGTGGAACTAAGTCTTTGAAAAGCTGAGCTTCCTTAGATCTGCAGCAGAACGTGCCAGCTTTGCAGCACATTTTGGGAGCTGTGGGAATGAGTGTGGCCTGTCAGGAAGAGCAGAGTCTCTAGCAGGGCACACGTTCATGGGAGCTCATCTTGCTCTGCCACTTGGTACCTCCACCCACAGCCCAGAGAACTGGCATTTGAGAGAAGTGAGCAGTCCCAGAGCTGGTTTAGTAAATTCCTTGAAGGGACAGCCTGGGATGCTGCCATTTCCCAGTGCCTGAGGCAGGGTTACCCAGGCACGAGGTGTGCAGTGTTTTGCTGAGACTTCACTTTGTGTGTTTATGGACTTTCCATCCGTGTGGCTTCTGAGCCAAAGCACTGCACGTTTTTACCTACTTTTCTCATGGTTCAATCGCTTTCCCCTGGTTTGGCAGCTTGTCCAAGGCAGCAGTCCCTAAATAAGGACATGTTGACATGTTGCACATCATTCAGCCCTTTTCTCTGGATGTAGGGAGAGTTTCAACCCTGAGTAATAGAAGCTCATCCTACAGCCTTGCAATGTGCCTGGTAGAGTCTGTTCCTTTCTAGTAGCTGGCTCTAATTTCCTTCTGTATTTTTTCCTGTGTTCTGTGGAACATAAATCAGTATTTTTTCAAATCACAATTACAGACAGAAAGCCATCTGTGACAGACATTTGGAGAACATGCAATGTATCTTATTGAGCATCTTTTAATAGACTCTGCATTTTTGTATGGACTAACCTTTCTTTGAAGAGAATTAGAAATTTTTGTGAAATGCTTTTTAGTGAACCTTCTCACATTCTCAGCTGTCTACACTAGATAATACAGTCAGCTGTGAGCTTAGCAATGACAGGTATTTTTAAACCCAGAAAGGAAAACAGCCTTTCAATTTCTACGTGCTGATACATTAAAAAGCACATTATAACACTAAATGGAGCATATACTCCATGGTGTGGTGCCACTGTGACATCTGAGCACAGTAACAACAAAGTAATTAATGAGCATGCAGATAATATACAACTTAGCTTTGTTTAAGATTATCTCTGCTACTATCTGACTCTGGCTTCTCTCTTGGTGTTCCCCTCGTCACCACTGCATTCTTAACCAGAGAAAAACCAGGCAGCTACCCAGTTATAAAAACCTGATGCCTGCTAGTGCTGTCTTACTCTATTATGATGTAAGGCAATCTTAGCAAAAATGAGAATTAGGCCTTAAATATCATCTCAGGCCCTCTGACTATATCAATGTAAATCCTCTACACAGCTCCTCATGAAAGATAAGAATGTCCAGTGCCTACAGAGCGCTTTGAGGTCAAGGAAACTGGGGAAGGGGAAGCACTCTGAAATGCTCAGGGCTCTGTGGGATTGTTATAGAGTCAAATTCTCCTCAGCAGTTACAACCCCTGTGATTTTTACAGTGAGCATGCAAGGAAAGCAAAGAGCAGAGGAGGGAGATGGCCATTCCATATGTGATTACTCACTGCCGTGTCTTTCCCCTTGACTTATTTCTTCTTGTGTTTTGTAAACTTACCTCCTTTCTCCTTTGCATTAATGCACATTTATGGTACTTAACTGTTAATAGGAAACGACAATTTTAAGGTCAAAGAGTGGTGGTTGAGTCAGAAGCACTTGTTCAACAGTTGGTGACTGCAGTAATTTGCTGTTCTGTATTGCACGTGCAATCACCAGCATACAGAATTTTGGTGTCAGTATTAGCTAACTGAAATGCTGGATATGGTAGCATTTAATGGGAAAGGGCTGATTTGCTTTAGCCTCTGTTTCCTTCTGATTCTTTGCATTTTCTTTAGCACATATGGAGAGAGTCCATTGCAAGAACTAGTACTGGCATTTCAAGGTCTTGGCAATTTTGTTTGTACAAGGCATAGAGGAATGTAAAGGGTTCCACTTGAGAAGAGAGCCTCTTTCCTCTGCAATTTGAATGAAGATCAAGTTCTCTCACAGGGAAAAAAAATCTTCTGAAACTGTTATTTAAGGATTATAAATGACAACATAAATATTTGTGGGTACTTGTAGAAGACTTAGAGTTATCATATAATTTTGTCTCCAATAAGGAAAAGATACAGCACTTCAAAGGTTTTTTGGGGTTTTTTTTGTCTTTCCTAGAACAAAAGAGTTAAGCTAATTATTTAAACTAATTTAAAAAAGGCTAAAAATAGCATAATTCAATCNATACAGCACTTCAAAGGTTTTTTGTTTTTTTTTTGTCTTTCCTAGAACAAAAGAGTTAAGCTAATTATTTAAACTAATTTAAAAAAAGGCTAAAAATAGCATAATTCAGTCTACTTCAAACTAGCCTTGAATTTTTGTTCTCTTTATCTGTGAGTTGAGGTAGCAGTCAGCATAAAGCAGCATTCATGTAATACACAGGCAGATAAAAACCAACACACTTGTTTTTGTGATATGAGGGGAGGAATTCTGTCAGGACTGATTTCTGCTGAGCTGGAAAGACCATTTTAGTGGACATATACTTCATGTGATCTAGAATCTGCTGGCTGAAGCCACTCTGCTGCTGCCTGTAGACACTGAGTACATGTCTGTCCATAGCTCCTCTCCATCCCTGAAGGCAGGAGGTGGGAATATCCCATCACACCTTCACACTGAAGGCTTTATTACCTGCCTTCTACTGCGACCCATGGACAGCAAGAAATATATCTTTATCAAGGGCTGATAGTTCTGGTGGAAGCTCCTGTAAAAAAAGGGATTCTACCATGTTATTTTTATCCCATGCCAATGGTACAAACCACCTCCCATTATTAAATGGCAGAAACCTCCAATCATTTGGATGAAGTCACTTACTGAGCAAGACAGTGAAGGCTTTCCTATAGGACAGAATGCAGGTGTATCAGCTAATTTCAATGGTAGGCAGAGCTGAGAAAGTGCTCTGGGGGATTATTCTGGGTGTGCATATGTGGGACATACATGCATCTTCCTCCTGAACCTAAACGAGGTGAGATAAAGGATGTTTGGCAGGTAAAAGGAGTAGGACTGATTGCCTGGTCCCTGAGGGCACCAAAAATGGTGAATACCCTGAACAGGCTCACCTGGGCACCCTCCCATGCCCTGCCCCTGGGGCCCAGGGCTCTGTTTAAGCTCAGCCCAGAGGGTCCCTCTGGTGTTATCCTAAAGGAACCGTGTCAAGATTTCTGTCCTAAGGCTGTTTGTGATTACTGGGGTTCTTTTTAATTGTATTTGGAAGAGTAGAATCTGTGCATTGATGCGTTTCTTTCAGGAGAGATGTTTTTGGGAGTAAAATATTATAAAACTATTTCATTTTCATAAATAACCAGCTGAACTAAGGTGCCTTCTCCTGCAACAGGTGTGATGGCAGCCAATAACTGCCCCATGGCTGCATGCCCTTTGCCTTTAAGCAGAAGAAACTGCTAAACCCAGATAAAAATATCAAGCATGAGGATTTTCATCTCAGCAAAAAGCCAGAACTTTTCCTCAGCTGCTGCCTCCAGTGGTAAGTTTTGATGGAGTAATTTTTCTTCAACACTGTGGGTAACTTTCTGCATGGAACATGTGGGTACCCCCAGTGGTTGCAGGGAATTAGCTCTCTTTTCATTGAGTTCAACTTCCTCACAAGACTGCCTTTCCCGTGCTGTAGCTCTGATGCACTTATTCAAGTTGTTTATCTCTGCTGACACTGGAAAAGAAGAAAAATATCTTGGATGATGTTTGAACCTATTGTTATGTATGAGCTGCTGCTGACTGTGGCTGGCACAGATCTGAGCTGAGGTTTGAGGGAGCTGTGCCTCACACCTCGGGGGTGTGGAACACTGCTCCTGTCAGCAGTGGGACACAGCTTCTGGTCCCCACTTAGGGCTGCTTTCACTTTTGAGTGATTCTTCTTCCCCTAATATTTCTGTGCTTTAAAAGAACGAGTAATTAAAAACGGTTGCCTTGAGATAATTATCAGGTATGTGCTGCTGACATGGTGATGATGAAATGATCAATGGTCATGGTGTTTTTGCATATCTCATATTAGTGGGGATGTCTCTTTTGAAGCCTTAGGAGCTGGGAAGATAAACACAGAGCCTTTTCTGTAGCTCTCTTCACCCAGCCCCGTGCCAAACACCAGCTGAAGGCTGTATGTGCACTGCAGGCTGTTGAGTGCAGCTTCTTTGGGGTGCTTGTTCAGGACTTAGCAGAGCACTGTAAGCAATCATCGTCATGTCATCTAAATCGATCAGTATTAACATTAAATTTTATTGCTGTGCCTGGGAATTGTCTAATAAAGCAAAGTACTGCTCTTATTCTTCATTATTTTTTAGTTTATTCAAACTATGGGAGAAATATAAAGGTCTTTTTTTACTCTGCTCTTCAGAGACCCAGAGTGACTGTTGGGGTGCAGAGCTTTGTTTGTGGTCTACAGAGCCCTTTCATTCTTTCTGGGGCAGCTCTATTAATGCAGTCTCAGTTGCTCCTGTACATAACTTGTGAGTCTAGGATCTGGCACATGCCTCTTCCCTGAGTTCTACCCATGTGTGGCAAGAGCTTTATAGAGCAGCCAAATAACCAGATAAAGCTCTCAGCTTGGACAGCCAGGTGTCTTTTCATTCTAACCTGTTCTGGATCCTTGTCTCTAGAGAGCTCTGCATACAGAGCTTTCCTCCTTGCATACAGGGNATGCCTCTTCCCTGAGTTCTACCCATGTGTGGCAAGAGCTTTATAGAGCAGCCAAGTAACCAGATAAAGCTCTCAGCTTGGACAGCCAGGTGTCTTTTCATTCTAACCTGTTCTGGATCCTTGTCTCTAGGGAGCTCTGCTCCCTTTCCTCCTTGCATACAGGATGATAAGCCACCTGCCTGACTGCATCAGTGAAATTCACTTAGCTCTTGCTCAGAGGGATCAATATTTGCCAGTAGAGCATGGATTTCATGTTTATTCTGCCAGCTTGATACAGAAGAATTTTTTTCCTTGAGGTAATGCTCCAGGGTAATGTGCATCACGAGTTCTCTTGCTGTGTATGTGAAGAAACCCAAACCAACCAGTTTTGTACAGGAATGGTATTGTCTAACAGCAAAATAGGAAAGAAATCTTGAACTGTAAATTTAACATCATTGTTTTCCTGAGAAGCACAAGTCCTACGTTCCCCATTGCCCATCTCTGCTGGTTCAAGAGAGCTCAGACTCTAAGGTAAGGTTCGATTTGTTATTTAGAAGCACTGTTGCATTTGTAGCTAATCTGTAGCCTTTGTTTTTTCTTTTATTATTAGAGAACAGCAAAAAACCCCTCAAATATAAATAAGTTACTTTGTTTCTCACACTGCAGAAAAAATCCCAAGCAAACAAAACCCCAAACCCATCAGGGTTAGGAAGAGAACATCTCTTTATTATTTTTCTTAGCCAGCTAAAAGCACTTACTGACCAGCGTGACTTCTCTAAAATTCCCCACACAGGGCCCAGTTTCAACTCCTCCAAGACCTCCCTCTCATTGCCTTTAATGGGGTGTGTGCAGCCTGGTGGGAGGAAGGACAAGGCCAGGCACAGCAGTGTGCCAAGGCATGAGGGTTTAAAAGGATTCATGTGCCAGCTTTGAACCTCCCTTCTGCTTTCTGGGCTCTGCCTCTTCAGCTGTGTGACAGTGCCACCTTTGTATGATGGAGCTGCTGAAGAATCAGGTCTTGAAGAGCCCCTGGATTTTTCAAATCCAGTTTACCATGTAGTAGCTAACCACTCTTGTAAGGTTATGTTGGTCAGAGCGTGAGCAATGTTACTTATTTCTCTTTTTCTATACAGAATGTGCTTTAGAAGCCTCTCAAGAGCATTTAAAAAGCAATAGGCAAAATTAATTCATGTTTGATTATAGTCCAATAGATAGCATGTCAATGCTGAGTTTGTATAACCCTGACTCTGCACATTGCTTAAATATGCAAGATTTGGTCTCATAGAAATCTTGGATTATGCAAGTGTTTGTGTCTTTGTAAGTGCTAAGCAACCAACATAAGTGGAAGTTTGGTGCTCTCTGGTTTGTGTGTTGCTAACTAAAGAGATTTGATTTTTTAAAAAGTTCTCATGTCCACAATGCAGCGTGTTACTGCTCAGAATGATGGGGAAAACAATTCCCAGGAGAGAAAAACATCTGATGTGCATGCAGTGCAGGAGACTGAGTACCTGAGCCCACTGACCCTGTGTCCCAAGGGGGCTCTAGCACTCCCCACAGCCAGGTGTGGCAGAGATGAGACACACTTCACATCTGAAGAGATTCTTAAGGCAGTGAATGACGTAAAGGCTTAATGGAACACTTCTAAAATCAGCTCCTTTAAGTCTTGAAATACGTGAGCATTTTGAGAGCTGGGAGCTCTCAGTCCACTTGCTCTTGTCTAAACCACAGGCCACCCCAGCATGGTGGAGTTCAGCCTTGTCAGGTGGCAGAGCAAGGAGCATCAGACCTGTCCAGAGATGGAAGAGAGGCTACAGCAGTGTGTCCCCAGCCTGCTGGGAACTGGGGAGGGCAGGGGCTTGGCAGGCTCTGGTGTAACAGGATGGGAACATAATTTTAGGATATAAAATATTTGCTCTGTCACAAAAGCAAAGCCTTCATTTCAGATCTGATATTCACACTGGGTTGGTTGAAGATTGGTGCAAACGCTTCAGTATCATGATCTGCCATGGCAATGAATTCAGAAAGGGAGAGACCAAGGACTACACACCTCAGTCTTGGGGCAGGCTTGCCAAAAACTTTCTTACACATCTGAAATTATTACTATTACCCTTGGCAGATTGATACTTACCCATAAAAGAGATACTTGCATGTGCTTTTGAACTGCAGCTGTTTCTGCCATGAAATATTGTTTGAGCACCAAAAGCACAATAGAATAATTATAGTAGAACTTGATCTCAGTTCAACTTGGACTGCACGAGGAGCAGCAATAAAAAAAAAACACCCCAACTGATTGCTTTTCAAAGGTACAGGACTCATGCTTTGTAGATGGGGAAAAAGGTTGGCTGCACTAAAATGTGTGAACAAGGACAGGAGATGCTTGGTTTTGGTTTGCTTGTTTGTTGTGTACACCAGTGACTCAGCTGGAAGGGGCCAACCTTCCTAAGCAATCTTCTTTTTCCAGGCAAAGGGAATTGTCAGATAGATGGAAGCACTTGGAACAATGCAGTCAAAGTCTTCCTTTGCAAAGGTTTGGGATGGAGTCAGTCATCCAACTTTTTGACTGGATTTCAAATCCATACCAGAAAGATATATTAAAAATATGACAAGCTGTGAGAACCTAAAGGATACAAAGCAGTAAATGAGCTTATAAAAAGTTTAAAGAAGCAGAGATCCTCCTATATGAAAGGTAATGATTTCAAACTTCCTAGACTTCCTTCAAAACTCAACTGTGTGCTTTGCTCTTGCTCAGTTCCAGAAAACAAGCTTGGAAGAGATTAGAGCTTCTTTAGGAGTGGGATTTAGAATACTTCTGTGTAGATTAACACTGGCAATTACACATGGTAAACTGAATCATAAAGAAAGTGTTATTGCTCTCTGATGAAATAATTTCAAAATCCATTCTTGGTTTTAAAGTTTTTAGAGTTGGCAGCAAAACTGCTTCATGGGATGGAAACACAATCACAGCCTTTGAACTACATTTTTTCTGAGTTAGAAGTACAAATACAGTTTTTCTAGCAGACTGACATCTGGCAAAGCAAAAGGTCTGATCTTCCTGGCCATCTCTAGATTTAGCATAGAAGGACTGTACTAACTGAGATGATTTTGAGCAGGATCTTGTGGTAAGGTGTTTTAAAGTGGTGCTTTAAAGCATCAGGACAACTGGTTATATTTAATGGACACATTGTTCCCCTTGAGTACCACGTGCAGAATTGCTCCCTGTTTAGGCACCTGCCCTGTGGGTGTCCATCCCTGACCTGCCAGCTGCTCTCTTTGTAGAGAAGTGTCTGTATTCTTCTGAAGTACAAACAATCTCTCTGAAACATCTGTCCTTCAGTCAAGTTATTTATACTTTTGAGGTGCTTGTTTCTCCCCCATGGATGATAGACTGATTCTCTCCCACTTTAGGTTTTCTGAGTTCTGCAGTTCAGGGAGATGTGATTCCACCCATTTTATCCTCCCTGTGGTGAGCCAAGTATGCTGACAGCCTGCTAATTTCAGTGTGCTGGATGCTTCAAAATATCCTCTTTTGCTACTGCAATTATGGCTTAACATGAAAACGAAGGCATTTGGTGCCCTGTGTTACTGGGGAGCTGTTTTGACAGCAATGCTTCAGCTGGACATTGAGCCTTGGGATGAACATGCAAATGATCTCAAAATAAGCAAGATATCTTTAGCCAGTGGCATTCCCTGGTTATTAGGTGTTCATTGGCCTAACTTGTTAATTAGGGTTGGTTTTTTATGCACTGGAAGTGTGTGGAACATAGGTAAAAAGCAGGGGCACATGTGCCAGATGGAAGAGCTCAGGAATGCCATGCCATCCACCAAGTGTGGGACTAGGAGCAAATTGTGGGAGAAGCACAAGGATGAACATTCAAGGCTTGCATCGTGATGTAAGAAGGGAAAAAACAGGGTAGGAAGGGAAGACTCATAATGGAAAAAGCAATACACGAAGCTGCCAAAGTTAGCTTAAAAGCAGTGATTTTACAATGGCAAATATAACTGCCACAGGAAAGCAGATTTCCCTCTCTGTGTGGGAGGTTTCCATGCGTGGTGAGCCCCTGAGCTGTGTGGAGTTACAGTCTGGATACTGTGCATGGAAGGGTTCCTCCAGGTTGTGAGATGATCTGGAGGAGAGGCAGACTGATGGAAATGTGCACTGATTTCTGGGAGTCATAAACCAGCTTGGGAGTGCATGGCCAGGACTTGAGCATGCCTTGACAATAATGAGAGAGACAAACCGTGATTCAGCTCTAATTTATGCCACATTAGTAAGTCAGCTGACAGCAGTGGAATTAGTACTGAATTTCTGCGATATAAAATCTGAACTAAGAATAGTTTGTGTTCTTGGAATTTGGGCTTCCACACTCCATCAATTTGTATCACAAAGACTACATTATTCAGGCACGGGTTGTTTCATATTTAATATCATATTACATATGTCCCTTGATGAACAAAGGACTGTAATGTAATTGGGTTCAACCATCAGGTTAAATCCTCAAGAGAACAGAGTTCAAGCTGTTAATAAATTACTGCAGAATCCTGACATAAAATTGAAGGTTGGGAATTCCATCTGTTGTTTTAATAGAGAGAGAGAGAGAATGATTACTTAAATATTTTAGAAAGGCTTGGCTGAGTAATAACCAGAGATGAGGTAGGATAGTATTTACAAGTCTGAGCTACTGACTCACTCTGATAGCATTATGAGACAAACATCAGGAAGCCACTAAAAAACCTTCAGTTTTTCTTTTCTCAGTCTTTCAAGCTTCCCTAAAAATTCTCCATCCTGGAGTAAGACATAGCATTAAAAAATTATGAACTTGACATGGCCTGAGCTTCATTTCTGGAGGCATTACTGCTGTAAAATTGCAAGGTCTAAGCTTGATTTAAGTGCCTTGAGTCTGAAACATTTTGCTCTGAAGCAGTTTTATTGCATGGTGGTGGAAAGTAGGAAATAAATGACTGGCTGCTTTGAAGCTGAGTGGTAGGAGTTGGGTAGAGGAGGGAGGAATAGTTGGTGGAGCAAGCAGAAGAACTTGTGGTATAAAACAGAAGAAAATACTTTTAATTAGAGATCATGTAATTTGGGCATTTTTCTTCTTCTCAGAAGGAACTACAGCTGAAATCTGTGCTCAATTCAGCTTTGAAAGAGTCCAGAACCACCCAGATGTGCCATACAGAAGCTAGAGATGCTGCACATAGAGCTGGAGATGGCTTGGAGGCAGCTGCTGATCCTTTCCCCCAGCCTTTCCTGGGCAGAGGCTGTCCCTGAAGGCTCCAGAGCACTCTGCTGGGCAGCGCTGGCCCCCTGTGCTCCTTCTTTTGGTGCCAAGCAGCTGCTCAGCAGCGTGGCCTGGGGGCTGAAGGGACAGTGGCTGTGTGGGTCAGCACAGCTTGGTGGACCTGGGCAGGCAGCAATGGGCACTGCCCAGCCAGCCTTGGGCAGCCAGCTCCAGCAGGACACGCTGCCCCCCTTCCTGGGAGGGAGGGTGTCAGGATTTCCTTCAATTAAAACCAAACTCACGTTTCTGTGTCAGAATGTAAAATGTTTTTGCATAACAGAAGGCTTCTTTACTGAAGCGTATTCAAAGAATTAACATGGTGAGGTTTAAAAATGTATCATATTGAATTTTTTTTTAACCATCACATTTTTGTAACTGGGTCATCTATCCATTAATTCATATCCCTTATTGCTCAGAGATACTAATATAGATATTTTTTCATAGCATTAATCTCCCATAATATGAATTTTCTTGTTTCGAAAGTAAAACCCATTAAGCATTTGCTGGTTCACAAAAGAATACAATAATTTGATAGCCTGATTAGAAGTTATTTAATTTGATAATGGTGCACCAGTGGCTAGGGGGAAAATGTTAAATAAACATGGAAGCATTGCCCTATTAAATAAATTATCCTCTTGATCTACCCTTAACAGATCTCCCACTTCCTTAGCAGCATTTTTAGGAACAGATTAATGAAATCTGTGGAACAATTTGCATATCCAAATTATAAATGCAATTGCTTTTTGTAGTCACAGCAGACATAGGTGACAACACAACCACCTTTGAGTTTTTGCCCAAATGCAGAGGTATCCTATTGCATGGGTAAGTTAATGCCCACATCTTCAGCTCCTCATGTGCTGAGGGAATGAACAAGAATGGCAAAAACACTCAGGACAGAGGCAGCACTGGGGAGGGCTGCTCCATGTGCAAACTGCCCGTGCCTTGCTGCTCTGACTGGGAGCACAGGGCCTCCCTCCCTCCTGTGCATGTGGAGGTGCTGATATGCCCTGACACCACCCCTGAGTCCCAGGAGGCTGAAAACATTGAACAAAAAGATGAAAAACCTGCTGTCAGTCCTGCCTATGTGCTGGTTTAGGAAGAGGAAGGCTGGGAAGGAGGTGGGGAATGGAGCAGGAGGAGCTGGCACAGGTGTCACACAGGAACTCAAGGAGAAGGATTGCAGCTTTCCTCGTGGTGCTGGAGGAGTGAGGCTAAACCAGGAGCTCTGAGAGGTGTCAGGGCAATTTTGGGCTGCTGCAGTAACTTGCAGGCCTTGCAGGGAGAAGTTGCTGCCGTGGGAGGCTGAGCTGGGATTGGTGTTTGTCACCATGGATGGTGACATCCCAGCTAAAGGTGTTGGGGAGGCTTTTCCCACAGCCCCAGGGTTCCTGCAGGAAACAGAGCCTGTGTGTCCCTGTGCAGGGCTGTGCCTTCACGAGCCCTGCAGTGCCCAGGGCTGCAGTGTGTGCATCCTGTGATACCTCTGCAGCAAATTGGATTTGCTTCAGTGGAGTTGCTCCAATTTATGCCTGAACAGAATTGGGCCTTCTACACGGTTTGGGTTCGAATTATTGCTTGTCACAGCCAGCAAAGTCATCTGATGTTAATTCACAGGAGTACTGTGGATTGTCTGTGCTCTCATCTTGTCTCTTACTGTCAAAGAAACATCCCCAGCTGAAATGTATCCAGGGCTCATGCACAGCAGCTCCTCTCTTTTTCCTGCAACTCAGAGGAAAGGGAAAACCTTTTGTAGTACACAGTGACCAGAAACTAGCTTGTAAGTCAGGTATAAACTCGAAGAATGTTAAAGCAATTCTGTGCCAAGGAAATAGCTTATAAATATTCCTTGTGGGGATTATGCATGAAACCAGTAAGCAGGAATTACTGGGTTTTAGGCAGCTGGAAAACATTGGTGTACATATTAAATGTTTTCTCCTGATTAAGTGCAGCCTCTCTGTAAATATCTCTTCTTACCTTGCTTGCTGCTGTGTTGCTACTTTTTGCCCTCTGCTATGGGGCTGCTCTTGCTCCTTGGCTTGTGGGTTTTTTTTCTGTTTGTTTCTTAAATTTTTTTTTTCCTCTAATCTCTTGTGGCTGACTAAGAACTCTTGGGAAATGATGATAGAATATGATTTGTTTTACAAGTCTGGAAGAGCTCTCTGTAGAAGGCAAGATGGGACCTGGAACAGGGTCTCAGTTTAAGGATTATGGATACCACGTATATAACCCCTGAAAACATACCTGGATCTCATTCAGTATGAGAAAAATGTGAGATAGTGATTTATTATTGCATACTTTAAATATTTTTTTCCTAAAAAGTGAAGAATAACTAAACTGGAAAGGTTGCTTTGATACTTTGTTTTTATTTCAGTTGGCTTAATACACAATAGTTCTTTATTTATTTACAGTTTTACACTTATGCTTTGAGAAGTTTTAAAATTCAAGCTTTGAGAAGTTTAAAATTCAATGGGTTCTTGGGGTATTTTTCTTTTTTTGAAGCATCTAAACTAACATTAAGTTGTCAGGTGGAGGAAGGCTGTTTCTTAGGAGATGGGAGAGGACAGGGAGCTGAATTCTCTGGGAATGTTAAAGGGCTGTGGTGGTTCTGGGCAGCAGAAGTCAAAAAGGCTCAGACAGCAGCACTCATTTCCAAGGTGATGTTCCCATGCCATCTGGGATGAATGCATGCCACAGAATGATTCAGAAAGCTGCACGGAAATGATGTGTGTTTATCCAGAACCTTTGGCTCTCAGCACTGTTCATAAAACTGTAAATGTTCTGTTCCCTTTGAAACAGGGACCTGACAGTGGATAGGATTCCCTGCTTCTTGTTAGCATCTCATCTGAGCAAGGAGTGGACAGGGAACATTTTAATTTCTCCTGTGTCTCAGGGGAAGGGCAGATCAGCCTACTCCCACATTATCCTGCCTACCAGTGGTCCTAACTATGAAGTTATAGACATCAGTTTTTCTGCTAAAACTGCTCTTGGATGAGTTGAAGATCAACTATGCAAAAGAGTTTGATATTCACTATAGAAAAATGTAAAACACCAGCACTAGAATTCTCCTTGGACTGTACTTAAGGTCTTTAAAACTTCCACAAATGTTACTGAAACAATCAACCCCAAAACAACCCCCAACATTTTAAGGCAAAACAAGCCCTGGGCAAAACTAAGTAGAGTCTCAGCATTCATTATACATTACAGGATGCTTACTCCTATAGCTGCAGGTGATCTAGGTACTCCATAGCAACAGCCTTGAAGCATTTAAAAAAAAAAATTGTGTCATTAAAAAGTAATAGTTGCAGGGACTCTTCAAAAGTAATTTTGATACTTGACAGACTATTAGAGTTTTGGAAATGGAACTTTATCGTCACTCTCGTGACAAAGATTTTTAGCAGAAAACTTTTACTCCAAAAACTCCATAAAATAATACTCCCCAAGTGAAGGAGTGGGGTTTCTTACAGTGCTTTTTCATGCAAGCTCAATCCCAGAAGGAACAGCTACACCATGCCACAGGCAGCTTTGAGCAGCAGAGCTGGGGGGAAATGGCTGCACAGCCTGTAGGTGCACTCAGACCCTGATTAGAAAATTGAATGAGAACCTAAAACTTGTCTGAATGAAGAATTTATGTGGGAAGTCCTATTAAAATGAGCAACTCAGCCACAGAATATTTCTGAGAAATCTCATTTTCCATGTCAAATTAAAAATCCCACTTTACAGGACCACTTCTGTTTACCATGCAAGGTAAATGGCACTGAGAGCCTCAGTAAACAGAAGTGGGAGATGAGTCCAACACTTGCTTTCAAGACCCAGGGATCCAAAGTCACACACAGCCTGACATGACAGTTTTCTGGTACCTGGTGACAATCCAGAAACTGCCCTCGGGGTAGCTCTGTGATCCTGAGCTGTTTGGTCAGTCATCTGGGATGCAGGAAACCAACTATGACATTTCTGCAGCGGAACAAAAAGAAACGGGGGAGCTTCAAAACCTCTCATGAAATAGTTGTTTTCTGGTAAACTTTTCTTTCTTCATTTGGAAAGTGTGGATTGCTCTGCTGCTGGGGGTTGAACTGAACCTGGTGTGGGTCCATGGTATCCACCCTGGCAGCTGGGACTGGGGCTCTTCCTTGTGCATTAGTCCAGACTTAGGGGGCTGATGTGGGCACTCAGCACAAGTAATTGTGTGTGTGCAGAGCAGCAAAGCTGTGGTCAGCTTGTTGCACTGGCACATGTTTGGTTTTGGTACAGGTGAAAGGATTCCAAATCAAGAGAACACAGCTCAGGGCCAGAAACAGGATCCTGGAGCTGGGCTGGAAGATGGCCTCAGGTAACACTCATGTTACTGAGGGGAAGAAAAGTTTTTCTCCCCAAAAGTTAGATGTTAGGGAAGCAATTGCTGGAGCTGTATTGCTTCTGAAAGCACTGGGAGTGCAAAACCTCAGTGGTGGTGGCTCTGGTCTTGAGGGCTGCCTCTGGCTAAGGTGAGTGGGAAAAACTCATCTGGAGCTGGTTTCTCTGATGGAGGAAATGGAGCCACCTTCCTTTCAGACTTAACTTCTGCTCTGTTCACTTGAATACATCTCTTGCTGTAGCATTAGCATGCTGGGCAGCCGGGCAGGGCTGTGATTTTAAGTGCATTGAATATGTACAGAACAGAGCAGCTGCAGTGAGCAATGCCAGAGCCCAGGCCAGCAGGCAGTGACCCAGAGCATCTGCTCAGTGCCTCCCCTGAGCACCAGTGCTGTGCTGTAGCAGCTCTCTGGTACTGGGAACAAATGGCCCTTTTCATTGACCGAGGGGCTGATGCTTCTGGAGAGCCATGTGTGGCCTGGGGGTGGCTGCAGTGACCCGATACAGGTCTGATAGGAATGTTTGTGCCAGCATCTGACCCTGCTCCTTAGTGTGCTCCTGCTTGCTTGCAAGCAGATGCTCTCCCTGTGCTTGCACATCCTGCCTGGGAAACAAATTCAGTGTCTGTGTGGTGGAAGCAAAGGTCTGAGAGCACTGAAATGAGAATGGAGGCTGTAGCACCTCCTCAAAGTGAGCGTGCCAAATGGACTCTCAATCCCTAAAATAACTTGTTTAGTAGAACACAAAATAAGGTGTTCCTGAAACAGAAGTTCAACTCTTGCATCAGAAAATTATCCTTTACATGTTTTCTAAAGAATTCTCCATCTACTGGGCCTTTTCTCTTGAGCCTGCACTTCTCAGGAGCTGAGTTATGGTGCCTTCTACCTCCTCTGGAAAACTCTCCCTCACCTCAGGAGTGGAATTGCTGGAGTGGCCACTGGCCAGAGGTGATCCTGCTCTTCCTCTTCTGCCAGCTCTGGAAATTGCCTCACCATCTGTGGGGCTTGTTCAGAGCACTGAATTGGCAGAAAACTACCTCAGGGAGCTTCTTAAAGGTTCTTCCAGATGAGCATGTTCCTTTGCTACTAGGAAAGGGGTGATTTCCCTGTCCCTTGACACTGGGATGTCTGACCAGGACGTGGGTGCCAGCACAAGCTGGATGGGCAACAGAGAATATACAAGGGCCCACCAAAAATCACCCTTTTTCCATACCAAGATGGGACTCCCTCCTGAAGCAGCCCATAAGGATGGTGGGCTGGAATATATGCATTGGTGTAATGAAAATCCTTGAGAACGAAAGATGAAATCCTGGCATCATTAAAATCAGTGGAAAATTGTGCTGAATGCCATTAAGGACTTTTACCATAAAAAGTTGGGGTATCCATTAACCCATCAGGCTCTTCTTACCTTCCATCATTATGACTTAAGAGCAATTTGCTGGTGCAGGTTTTTATTTTGTTTTGTGGTAACTTAGAAAAATATCAAGCTCTGTATTGTAGGTCTGTGCTTCCCCCCCCCACCTTCCCTTTGAACTCAGGAGAAAGCAAATATTGTGATCTGTTTTCCCTGGCCCATGACAAAAGGAGGTGCTCTCTCAGCCAGGCACACTTTAAAAGTAAAAGATCAAGAGTTAGAGAGAAATATTAAGAGCTTGTAGTTATCAAATAATGCAGAAGCCTGCATCTCTGAATTAATCATTATAAACCTTGATATTCTTGCAAACCACCACTTCTTTTCCTAAAGTCAGAAGAGAGCTTGTCCCTTGTTTTCCTGTTAGACCACAGCATATTCACATGCTTACCCATGTGAAGTTTAGGTTTGCCTGTGTTGCAGCTTGAGGCTGTGAAGAAAATTTGGGTTTTTTGGGTTTAAAAATCTAAAGCTGCACTCTTCCTGCTGGATGGGCTGGAGTGCTGTAGAACCCAAGGCACTCTAGTTTCAGCTTCATGGAGCCTGTGGTGACACTGCAAATGCAAAAACCTTTTGCAGGATTTGAAATGTAGATTATATTGGTATTATATAGGACATTGGGGACATAGGAGTCATTTGGCATTGACTTCATCCTGGCATATTTATATTCACGTTTTTCTATTTATGATCATGTAGGAATAGGATCAGGAAATGGATATTGAAGCATTACTTGCCAAAAGCAAAGACGACTGAAACAGATGACGTGATCTTTAGAGTAATTTTGTACAACTGGGGAAAGAGAGGAGTAAAGGAGAAAACCAGTTTACATGTCAGTTCTGTGAACTTCAGAATAGAAAGGCCAGAAAGTACAGTGAGAAATGATCTGAAACAGTCAGCAGCATTGCTTTATTGTGAGAAATGATGATGATAAACTTGGCTACAAAGACAGTGAGAAATTTTGTGGTGTAAAAGATCACAGTACCAGGTTCACGGGACTGAAATCAGGACTGAAACTGGATGCCAGCAGAATCAGACACTTTGGCTCCACGGAAGAAAACTGGGCAAGAATAAAGATTTTTTCATCCAAATGCCATGGCTCCAGTCCCTGACTCTGAGAAAAACACGCAGAAGAGCTTGGTTATTGTTTTCCCTGAAGATGTCTTGTAGAGCTTGATAAAGCACAATAAATTGCATTTACTTATTAGGGTGTTTAGAATACAGCAAAGCTCGAGGCTAAAGATGGGAGCACGGGCTGTAGGTTTGGAGTGACCTTTTCACTTGCTGTTTTCTGCCCTCACCCAAGAAGCTGCACTGGCATTATCCTTTCATAATTCTTTTCTCTGAAAAACCTTATTTCCTCTTTAAATCTTCATGAAGATTCCTTTTTTAAGCCCAGTTCCTTGCGCTGGTGCTATTATAACTTAAGCTAAAAACTTTTGGTGGCAGCAGCTTCAAGGATAGTTGGGGAATTGGATCAGCTGCCCTCCCAGCCTTGGTTATCCTAAGCTAGATGAACCACTTGCTTCTTCCTACCAGAAACCTCATCTGGCATGAGAATCTCTTGTTTCCTCTATTCTCTGTTGGTTTTACCAGTTTGAATCAGCTTCTGTTCTTACTCCTAAAATGCCTTTGGAACTGGTTATCCTGTGGCTATCTCTGAAGTCCTTCCCCTACAGTTTTTCCTCACTTATCAATTCCAGATAGTTTTAGCAAATTTTGTTGAAGAAAATTCCAAGACCAACATTTGTTTCTTCTTCCATTTAACTAAACTTAAGCAAGTTATGAAAACTTAATTCAAATTTATTTTGCATGTGCAACTCTGTTATAGCCTGATTTCTAAAAGTCTAATATAACCTTTCTTGTTTGTTTGATAATTATTTCACTACAGTATCTGCCAGCTGCCATGAGCTGCCATGTTCAGGAATAACTTTTTCACATCATTAGTAGAAAACACTGGTTCATGAGAGCAAAATTAAGATTGCTCATTATAGAATTCTTGTTAGTGTTCAGCTTCCTACCATGAGTGGGTTTCAGCAGCAGGTTATTGACCTTAGCAGAACCTCTTCTCATGTTTCTTCCACATTTTGAAAAGCTTTATCTCTTTAACTATTGCTTATCTCAATATAGCTTATTACATCATGAATAAATCATTCTACCTCCCTGCAAGAGTTTTCTTACACACCTTTTGTTTCTTGATGCTAACCACAGGTACCTGTACTGGGATTGGGGTGAGGCTCCCTTGGTTTTCAGTGCCTGAAAAATGTCTTCAGCCACACATTAGCAAGTTTCTCTTCGTTTTTCTGTTCAAATTTCTTGTATTACACAAGACAGTAAGGGCAGGCATTCATTTCCAACTACGTTGAAGCTTTATGTATAAATTTGGATGTTTAATGTCCATAGAAGAGTTAAAGCAGATTGCCACAGGCCCAGGACTTTATATTTTTGTGTGTCTGCCCTGACTCAGAGTGCAGAGCTCAGGTCTGCAAGTGAAGTGGTTACACCAGGCCTCCAGCCTGCTACCATCTGAGGTGCCCTTAAAATGAGTAAATATTTATGTGATAGTTAACTATTTTACAATTACTACTTTACTGCCTTTTTAAAAAAGCCCAGTAAACAACTAGGAGGTTACAGAAGGATGGTTTGTTCCCTAAGAACCATTGAAGTGGAAGAAACTGCTTTTCAGAAATAAGCAACTGACCAAGGTAGTGTTTGATCTGAAATGCTGGGGCAGCAATGGCATTGCTGAAGTCTGAGGTTGCAAGTTATTTAATCCTCCAGTTTTGAAGTTCTCTGCCCAGGAGATAGAGAATCACATTTAGCTTTCTCATAATGGTAGCTTGTCGGGATTAATATCTGCAGGCTGCTGAACTTGGCAGATGAGGATCTTCATAAATCAGACAATGTAGATGTGAATTGCAATCTGGACTCCTCCTTTGGGACCCCTTTGGAGGTAAGTACATTGAGACGTTTTCTCTTGGATTATTGTACAGCAAAGCTGCTATAGAAATACTAGCCAGTTCAAATTTTTTCGCCTTTTCAATATGCCCTGTCTCTTACAGAGCCTGTTATTCCTGACAAGATGATCAGAAAGCTGTGTTTTGAAGTGTGGACTGTTCCTCACCACAGTTGCTCAGGACTTTTCCTGACTTGCTCATGTGATCGTACGCCCTGAGACCAGCTGCGGTTTCAAAGCGGATTTGCTGTGCAGCCGTAGAAATCTCTTGGAAAATAGGTAATCTGATATATTAGTTTATATCAAACCATGAAGACTATTATTCATGCTGTTCCTGGTCTTCATCATCGTGCCTGTCAGCCTGATATCCCTTCTAATCAGCTGGGTAGACAGGGTTTAAAGCCTCAGGCGTGTACATGAAGCGGAGAAAGAAGCAGCACTCCAAGGCTGCCAGGCAAAAGTAGCCTTCTCCTGTCAATGGGGACAAAAAGAGAAGGATGGAGTTCACATTGAGGGGTTTGTTAGGGATTGGGGGGTGGTGGTGTGTGTGTTGATTTTTTTTTTTTTTTTTTTTTTTAGGGGGAGGGTGGGTCAGAAAGGCAGTGGTGCAGCCTTCGCCTGTGTTTGATTTGGCTTAAGAGAACACTGGAAACCTGTAATGTACCTCTGTGTCCTAAACTGCACCAGCAAATTGAGACAGCCCTAACCCTGACCCTGGGGACCCATGGGGGACTGCTGTCACCCAGCCCCATTGCTTGGAAACACTTTCAGTAAATGTGATTAATGCAGCCAATCTCTTGATGATCTGAGCTAGAGGGTTCTCTTTTGTCAAGCTTGCTAACCACAAAATCTGCCAGCCACCACCACAGTGCACTAAATACTTTGAAAGAGAGAAAAATATATGCCAGATTATAAAGGTAAGGCTTTAGATACGCAGCTATCTAGATAATTGGGAATACTGGAAATATTCCTGAAAATACTTGTGCATATACTTAACCTTAAGCATACACATAATTCTATTAACTTCAGGGGGACTTTATACATTCCTAAAGTGAACCACCTGTGTGTTTGAGAAGACAAAGCCATTAAGCTTCCCTGCATGCAGAATTTGATCCTGTGACTAAGTCCTTGTGTATCATGCTGTAAATTTACCCTGAAGCTTGCCATAAAGTCAGTGCTTTTAAAGAGTATATTTGAAGAGCTCCAGTAGAGTCTCAAGGCAGTTATAACAGTGTGTATTTGATTTACAGCATGCCATTGAATTAGAAGGGTATTTGAAAGAGGATTTATGTTAAAATAATGTAGACAGTGATTTAGAGCATGGATTGTGGCCATAAGTATGGGCAAAACAGAAGAGTTTATTGCAGCAAACAGCTCATTGCCTTCTGGGGAAAAACACTGAAGTAGAAAATTTGGAGATTGTCATCTTGGCTAAGTATATCTGTTAACTAAAAATACTGGTCAACACATGGCTTTTCAAAGTACAGAGGACTTTCAACAACATTTTGTGTAACCAGCACTGGATAGAATTATCAATGAGCTGGAACAGTGATTTGGAAAGGAGAACCATGGAATCAATAAACCAGCTGGGACAACGAATCCAAGAAATATACATTGCTTGGAAAATGACAAAGCATTTTGGCAATAAGTGCAACAAAAGAAAGTTGATCTGAGAATTCTGCCAAATTCCTCAACAATACTGAGATGGCTCCTGAATAGACACATGCCTTGACCTGATTAGTAAACATTTGGGTTTTATACAAAAATCTAGAAATTAAATCTTAAAATAATAATTTCAAATCTTTTTTATAAATTGCTCTCAGTATTGTTTTCCTAATTTCTTATTGGAAGCTTAAAATGCAAGGCCAAAACATCAGCTGGCATAAATAACCTGACTTTTGTGAAGGTGGGCTGGTATGGATGATTTGGGGCTGAATCTGTCTCCTTCGACGTGTCTGCTCCACGCCTTTAATTACAGCCTGTTATTTGGGATTTAAGTGGATTTTAAGGCACACGAGGCTGCTGTGAGAAATGAAAACTTATTTTCAACACAACGCTGAGCTTTGCATGTGAAGTGAAAATGATGAGAACTCACGCTGGGAGACAGGCAAAGACCACAGTGACTCATTTGGTGACACAGAGCACCTGAGCAGGGACAGGACGCGGAAACGGCGGCACTTGAGCAGCTTTGGTTGGAGTCCAGAATGCAGAGAAGATTTCCCTGCATGTTCTAAAGGATCCAAACCCTCTGACAAATCCTGCTTTTAACCTCTGTCCATGCAAAGGCCTTCCTGGGCTTTGGGATGAGACAGAATTTGCAGGAATGTCAATTAGACAGTAGCATAATGTGTAATTTATCACAGGGTGAGAAATGGAGATGTTTGGGTTTGTTAGGATGGTGAGGAGATGGAGACAAGGTGGAGGATCCTTGTGGTTTTTGGGCTCCTTCCTCCTCCTCCATCCCCTCCACATCCTGCAGTGTTGGGGACCATTGGTCAGGATTTGCCCAGGGCAGCGTTCCGTGAGCAGAAGTTCAGTCAGGAATTGGTAGGAAAGTAGAAATAATGCCCGTTCTTGGTGAGAATTGGGTGAATTCTCTTTAAGAGAACCTTGATTCTGTGTGCTGGAGGCTCTTTGGTGCCTTTCTCCCTCAGGCCAGGCTGGGGTAAAGCCTGGGGTGCAGAAATTGCTGATAAGGAAAGAACAACCAACCTGGAGAATGAGAACAACCCAGAGTCCTGTTCATTTTTTTTACCTAAACAAAGACTTAAAAGACTAATCTCCCCTATCAGGGGAGGGTTACGTGGGAGTAACAACTCTTACAACTTTTTGGGCTGGATTCCTCTCTATAATTCTGATCCAAGCAGCTGATTAGGGGGTTGCTGAGCCTATCAGTTGAATTCTCAGGTTCTGGTTTTGATTTTTTTTAAAATTTTTTTTAATGCTAACACTTGGAAAACAAACCAGCAACGATCCTCTATGGGCTGCAGTTCCCTGCTGAGAGAATCTGGTCAGGCCACTTCACCCATGAAAAAGATCACATTCATTCCTACAGCCTGAAGTCCCTGGCTAAAACTTCCCTGGATTCACTGGGAGAGGCAGCATTGCTTTCTGTAGCAGCAGCCTCATGGGTGAAGTTACTCCCCAGGACTGGAAGGATGCAGTGGATAAAAACTGATACGGGACAAACGCCGAGGACAGAGAGGTCTGTGCAGTGAAACGATGCATGAAATATTAAGAGGGCGGTGTTTGGCAGCTTCATTAGGAGGCCAGGGGAAGAAAGGATGAAGGCAACTGTGTCTTGGAAACTTGACAAAGAGATCTTTGTGTTCTCCTCTCTTGTTTGGTTGAACATCGTCACACTCCTCTCTCTTCCCGGAAAATGCTCTCAGCCCCAGCAGAGGAGCCTGTGTCTGTGTTTGGGTGGATGTGCAGGTCTCCCTCCATCCCCTACCCCTGACACACTGAATCAGTCTCCTGCTGGATCCACATGGATTCACACAAACTATGGGAGTGGGCAGAGGGAGCTCTCCTGCTCTTGTTTCAGGCTGGCTGTATATTCAGCCAGACATTTCAAGATCAATTATTCTCAAATTTGAGTTTATATACAAGCTAGTGAATGAAAGGTTTTCAAAACTTGAATGATTTTTTTTTTCTTTTAAATGGGAAAACACAACTTTATCCCAGTGCTCAAGAGATGATGTGTGTCTCAGTCCAACATGATGGAGCTCATAAATAAGGGGCAGCAGAATTGCTCAGAAATAGGGCTGGAAATGGAAGAAAATTAACTCTCAGCAAGAAGAAGAAACTTGAAAACATAATGTGGAAGAAAAAAAGGAGTCCAAAGAAAATAATTTTGATGATATTTGGGGAAATAGAATAGACAAGGTTGAACTGAATATAGTCAGATCACGAGTCCTTTTGTGGGAATGAGAATTTGAAAATTTCAAAAACATTTAGTACCATAAACTTCTTACCCCGTAAGTGGTTGCAGAGAATATTAAGAAAATGTTCTTTGAAACACAGAATACTAATTAACATTCTCAATATACTTTATTAGCATTATAGAGAGAAAAAAAACCATTATAAATTGCAAGTATTAGACACAGATGAATAGGCAGTAAAATCTAAAGAGACAGAGAAATCTAAGAATAAAGAAAAATCTAAAAAAACAAAAATCTAAAATCTAAGGACAGAGAAAATAATTTTAAGGCAAATTAATCATAATGCATTGAAGATATTTTTCTACTTCTGTTGAAGCAGGAGTAGGAAACAGAATTGGTGCTTGGTCACAGAAAAGCATCCTGCTCCATACGGAAACAAGAAAGCACAACTTATTTTGTTGGAGTGCTTTAAGAGATTTCCTACTGCCAGTCCTCATCCTTGAGGCCCCTCTGTCTCCTGCTCAGGCACCTGTCAGCTCCTTTCTGGTTCTGCAGAGGTAAATCCCTGGTGTAAGGAGACACCAGCAAAGGCAGCAAGGCAGCACAGAGACCTTGCAGGTCACAGGCCAACCGGAGCTCGTCCCAGTTGTTCAGGATCCCATTTGCCTTGCAATCCAGCTGCAGGACAGATGTTTCCAATACAGCTTCTCCTAAAGCTCTGAGAAGATTGTAGATTTTGGTTTTGTGCTATCAAGACAAGTATTCTCTGCTGGCAGATGTTTTCATGGTCTGGTTGTAGAAATGCTTTCTCTTGGATGTATAACTGTGAACAGTCACCAGGAAACAGGGATCTTGTCCCTACTAATGCACCTGGGTTTAGCTCTTGGTTTTAGAGAGCACGATGAGTTTAGCAAGAGAGCAGCTATAGAGGCAGAACTGCCATACTTCAGTAATTTGGAGTGACAGAGATCTCCCTTGTAGCTGGACACAGCAGATGGACTGCAGGGATGCTGGTTTGTTCCTTGCATTAAAGGTGCTTTGTGCTGCTTCTTCTGTTGCAGGGAGTGAAACCCTGCAAGTGTTTGGTTTGAGAAGTGCAGTGAGGTTGCTCTCTTTGTTTCTGAATGAGTCCAAACCAAAACAGGTAAGACAAATATCTTTACTGGCAGTGGATGACCTCCCCTCTGCCATAGGTGTGATGAAAGAAGATTTCTGTCACAGGTAATGCCCAGATTTGTTGAAAATATTGCTTAATTTCCTCAGCAGCCCAGAAATCATCTTGCAGTAAAACATAGTAAGTTATTACTTCTCTGTGTTACTGCTGTTACAAGTGGGTGACTGCATGACAAGAAATGTAAATTTTTCAGTGATAACATTTAACAGAAGCAGTCTCAGGAAAACAGCAGAGGCAATTGCAAGCATTTGGGTAAGTGCATGGGTACTGCAGTTAGACTATTTCAAGAATCCCTTACTGTAGCCATCATAAAAACAACCTCTATGACATGAGATTGATAACACACTCTGTACTGGGCATCATTTTCATTCAGTCTGTAGATCACAGAAGTGAAAATAAGTTGCATCACATAGGAATCACAGTATATCATGTCTCCAGGCTAAACTAGAAATCTTTTAAGCAGGTCCTTCAGTTCAAAACAAGTTTTGTTAACTAATGCCTGGAAATATCCCATAGTTTTGATGTGGAAAGGAGTTATTTCTTCTCTCTCTCTTTTTTTTTAATTTAAGTTTACTGAATGCTTGATTATTGTCATCCCAAGCTTATACACTGAAGAAAGAAACTCCTTTTNGTTTTGATGTGGAAAGAGGTTATTTCTTCTCTCTCTTTTTTTTTTTTAATTTAAGTTTACTGAATGCTTGATTATTGTCATCCCAAGCTTATACACTGAAGAAAGAAACTCCTTTTGCAAGATCCTGACTGTATTTTGTAGCACATTAGGGGAACTCTCATATGGATTACATCTCCTGAGTCTGCTGGTGCCTGACATATGTTCTGTGAAAAAGAAAAATGACATATTGTTCTGTAAAACTTTTCCCCGTGTCTCCCCATTTGCCAAGTTTACTATACATTATGTGAGGGGAAAAAACCAGAATATTTCAGGAAAAGTGGAACAAACAATTGCAGTTGATTGTGACAGCAATGAATATGCTTGTAAGTGTAAAAGCTGGTATCAGGAATCTTCTTTAAGCTCTTTGAAATGCTTTCACCTATTGGCATATTTCAGATTGCCTGGTTTGTACCCTTTAGAAGAGGCCCAGCCCTGCTTTATGTGTTTATAAAATTAAATTGAGTGTTAATAAGCAATACTAGACAAGGTGTGATGAGCAAACCATGAATGACAGGTAACAGCTTTCACAATGCTTTTTAAAGTGCACATCAATGATGCTTTGCCATAGAAGCCTGTATACAAAATACCACATTTAACTTAAATGTTGAGAAACTTTAACTCCTAAGAACTTAGGAGATAATAGAGCAGAAAGAACATGTCCTTAGACTGGTTTGTAGACTGCAATTACATTTGAATGTGTAAAAGGTTCTTGAATGAGGAAATCTAGCTTTGTTTTCTCTGGAGATTACAAGAGAAATAAAAAAAAAAAAAAGATCCTTGGAAATGAGGATCTCAAGACTATTGTATTTCAGTGTAGTCCCTCAGATCTCATGTGTTACTTCTGCTGCTGTTTGGATAGAAACATGCAGAGAAGTGGAGGTGATAAAGATGCAGTGATCTCCTCCTTCTTTACAGCCAACACCAAATTCAGGTTTAAGGTCTTTGCTTGGTGTCTTGAAGAGTTAGGCTCAGTCCCATCGTGTCCATCCATGTTGTCTGGCTGACTGCAGCTCACCACAGCTCTAAGATGCATTTCCCACTCACCCTGTAGGGTGCATGATGAGGTTTCTCTTTGGTATCACATGTGTTTGCAGGGATATTTGGAGTCTAAACATGTTGTGGGCATGAAGATGTATTTTTGCTCAGTCCTGTTTTGAGTGCTTCTTTATCACAGGCCCTGGCACTCACAGAGAAATTCAAATGCCCTGTCCACTAGAATGGTGACAAGATCATGCACAACCAACCCAGGAGGCTTTTGAAGCGTACTGAGGACATTTTTTTTGTAGCAGGTGATGACTGAACTGATTGCTGGACCCATTACACACAAAGAAGGAAGAACTGGTTGAAAAGGTGAAGGTCAAGGGCAGCCTTGGCTGCAATGACCCTGAGACTTGGCAAATCCCCATGTAAGGCTGACTTGGAGGAACAAGGGGCTCAGCAGAGCGAGTCAGTCTTCAAGGACAACCTCCTGAGGGCATAAGGGTAGTTTATATGGAATGTATATGCAACATATAGAAAGTAAAGCAGGAGTAACAGAGGAGAAGCACGGGTGGAGAGGGGACTCCTGACCCAGCTCAGATGAGCACACTGGAGGAGGAAGCAGAGATGGCAGCCCAGAAGGTTTTCAGAGACACTCCTTGAGCATGTAGAGGCAGAACTGCAAAATCCAAAGCTCGAGCTGAGTCGAAATCAGCAAATGATGTAAAGGGTATAAAGGGGCTCCTTGTGCTTATATGGCTGGGAAGAGTGGCCAGTGTCAGCCTGGGTGCAGTGACCACACAGCAAGCCTGCTGTGATGAGGCAGGTTCAAGGTCAAGCCAGGAAATCAAGCCAGCAGGTCAGGATCAGGGAGGCAGGAGACTGGGCACTGACACAGCTGCAGCACAGCTGCAGTGTCGCTCAGGCAGAGGCCAAGTGCAAGAGCCTCAGCTTGAAAGCAGCTCCCAAGGGATGGAGAGGCAGACAGGCCTTTGCTGAGGTTGTCTCTAGCTTTATTCCCAACAAATAGCTCAGATCAGCAAAGAGGCTGACCTTGAACTCAGTCAAATAAACTCCTGAACCTACTAAAATCCTGGCAGGGGGAGTTGAATCAGGGCCCTGATGCACTACAGGCTGGGGATTTGCTGTGCAGAAATCAGTGTTGCAGGATAAAGCCTCGGGGACCTGGTGATGAGGAGCTGACTGAGAGCCAGCAACGCACAAGGAGACTGACAGCACTCCAAGCCTGGTGAGCAAAAGGCCAGGCAGCCTCTGAAGGGGAGGCTTTAGTCCCTCTGTTCACTCTGCCCCATTTCGGGCTCCCCAACACAAGAAAATGAAACACTAAGGCAGGGCTGCTGGTGGGCTGCCAGGATATCGTGTGGCTGGAGTTTCTGGGTGAGGGGAGAGCAGCTGAGAGAGCTGAGCTTGTTCAGCACTGAGGAGAGGTGGCTTCAGGGAGAAGGCCCCTGGTGTGTGCAGCTACCAAGGGGAGTGAGGAGAAGATGGAGCCCAGCTTTTCCCAGAGGTGGACAAAGGCAGTAAAGTTGTGTTGAAACATAAGAAATTTTGACTTGATGCAGTAATTTTCTATTTTGCTGAAAGGGTGGTGGAACACTGGATCGAGCAGGATGCCCAGGGAGGCTGCAGCATCCCTCACCCTTGGAGATGCTCCAAACCAACCTGCAGGAGGCCCCAAGCTGCTGGCTCTGAGCTCAAGGGGGAGGGACCCTCCCACAAGTGGGATTTCACATGGCAGCAAGGTGCTTTGGTGTGGTGTTAAAATGCAGCTCTGAGGACAGAGGTTTGTACTTAGCAACACTTCTAGTTCTCAGGAACACATACAGATTATTCTGCTCCAACATCTGCTAATAATAGAGTATGAAGCAATATGACTTTCTAATGGAACTGTTGAGAAGAGGAACAGATGGAAAATTCTGGGCAAAGTAAGTCATATCAATATGATTTAACTTTTGTGTTTGCCTGGGACTCTGACAGCAAAATGGCCTGACTCTGTGGCAGAAGTACAGCAACATTTGAGAACTGCTACAAACCCTGTTCACCTCCACTGAGGAGCAAAGCCCTGAAATAAAACAGTGAGGTGGCTCCACAGGCTCACTGCTGTCCCCTTTCTGAACTCTCTAAAGCACAACTTCTCAAATGCCTCACTATGGTGTTCCTACCACTGTTCAGCTCTTAAACTGAATCTACAGCTCCATGGGGCAGGGCAGGCAGCAGGACTAACCCCACCAAATAAAGCCATCAGCTGTGTTAATGCTGTAGGGCTGTGCTGTCCCTGGTACAGCCCACTGGCCTTTCCTTTCTGCAGATGTCACTTCCTTCTTCTGATCTCAATGTACCTGGCTATAAACTCAAGAATTTCTTCAGTAAGCATGCTAATAAATGTGGAATTATTGTATCTGGTAATTTCTGGGATTACACTCCCATCTGTTGTGCTTAGAACCTTCCCATCCACTTTGTGGCTTCGGTATCTGATGCAGTGGTGAGTCAAAAATGGCAAATGCACATGGGAACCTTAAGCCATCTGCCTGAAGTATTGGTAGCTAATTAGCACAATGGGTCTGTTGGCCTTCCACCTCTGAATGAAGAAACCTGCAGAAGGTGTATTTGATATTTCAGTGGTCCTGTGATCCAGTTGAATAACAAAGTGCTCAAACAAACAGCAGTGTAGGATCTTCCTTAAATGCCTGCCATGAATCTACATTAGGATTCATGCCCTACACAGGGATATAGCTTCTCATTTATAGAAAAAAAAATAATTTTGTGAGAGGGAATTTACTTCTCCCTAATAAGAAAGGTTGGTATTGCTGAATTACCTTATGGAATTAATTATGAGCAAAGCACCCCCAACAAAACACGAAGACAAAGGACCTGGCACTGGGGGCTCCCCATTATCTCAGCAAAAACATGGGAAGAAGGTTAGGGATATTCTGCAGGGTCTTTTGATAGAGGAAACCATACAGTGACTTTTAATCATTTAATGTAAGTCAGTATAAAAATACACCGTCTCTATGGGCCATTTGTAAATTATATCCTTTCTGTAGAGCTATTTTTAAAAACAAATTTTCATATAAAACATCTCTCATAGATACTCTTTTATATGTATGCTAGTGCATAAATAGGGCCTCAATCCATGGCAAGTAAGTAGCTGGAAACTGTTCCTTTAATGTTTAGGATTCCTTGATTTACTGCTTGAAATTTTTTGGTAGACACAGCAGACGGTTTCTAAAGCAGCCTAGAGACTTTTAACACATCTTCCTTTTAATGAAGTTCTGTTCCTAATTTTCTGTAATTTGACCTTACCACAATAAGTCCACATTCAGAAGATTACAAGAGTTTGAAATTTTTATGTCTGATAACAAAAATCAGTTTCATACTGCTTTGAATAGAACTTTTTAAAAAAGCTCCACCGTAGTTTTAATGAATACCAGATTCATCAGGTAGCCTGCAACCTGCACCATTTAAAATATACATTTGAGAAGTATGAGCAGTATATTCTTGCCTACAGAGAAGAACTGAATTTATTCAGCAAGAAAGTGTTCAATCTGGTACGAAACTTTTACTTGCAAATGACTTGAATGAGTGATTTCCTTCTCCTGAATCCATGCATATTGAAAGATGCTGCCTGACCGTGCTGCTTCACTAAAAAATTCTTCCTTAAGCAAACTGTCTGCTGGGCTGAAAAAATCTCCACAATAATCACTAAGCATGGGAAAGAATTGGGTATATTTCCTTAATATTGCCACAAATGTTTCTTTAAACTTTCTTGGAGTTTATTTTTTTTTTCCTATGCAAAGGAAAGAAAAGCTTCTTTCTTTTTTCTGTCTTTTGTTTCTTTGAAGTTCCTAACAGGGAGGCTGGCTGCAAGGTGTCTGATTCACACCTCAACTGGAACTGGGCAAAGCCCACCCCTTGTTTTCAAACACTCCTATGAATAATCAGCATCCACTGGAAAGCACTCGCTATGTGCTGGCTGAAGGCTGGATTTGGGCAGCACACCTGATTTATTGTACTGCTAGATTCTGCCAGCTTTCACATCTGAATAAATTAGAAATCCACACAAATTTTCTAAATTGTCTATGAATTGAAGTTAATATGCATAGAAATATTTCTTACGTTTAATTCCTGAATTAATTTGCATCTAAACAACGGATAAAGCATCCAGACTGCATAGGTAAAGCAAATGTCAGGTTAAACTTTACAAAGCCTTGTAAATATTTGCTAAGTGCACACTTTTCATCTTCTGTAGATTGTGATGCAAATCTATTTAACAAACCAAAGATATTATGGATCAGACTGCAAAGATTTGCAAACACTACCAGTAACCCAAATGCTGAGCTAATACAGCCATATCATAAACGTTGAAATTTTTGAGTGCCTTATCTCTCAAAGCTCTGTAGTTCTGTTCAGAAAAGGTGCCCCATCTCCTTTGTTAAACTTGAAATGAAAGCTGACCTGATTATGAAGACCTGCAATCTCAGTCTTGTTGGGAGGACACATTGGTGAGAAAGCCAGGGAATCCTCATTTCCATCCCAGCAATGATCTCTGCCAAGGACTCCACTGATTAATGAATAGTGTGTTTACCTGGGTGAGTTTGGGCAGATTGGCCTTTGCACACAGCCTGGCTGCAAGGACCATGGCAGCTGCTGGAATGCAGCACCCCTGAACCTTAACAGCAACACTGCAGCACAAGCATCACATCAAAGTCCTTACCCAGCCATGGCAAGCTGTCACTTTTGGCCATGTCCACCTTAAACCATCATCTGCTCTTAAGCAGGAAAAATTAGAGCTCTTTACAGAGCAATTTTGAATAAATAACATTGAAAGGCTAAAAAAGATGTTTATATGATCATGCAAGGAGTCAATAAAAATGTGGAATACTTGTAGATCTGTATATTCTGTATAGATGTGTTTAGTTAACAAACTTGACAGGCTTCTTGAAAGAGACCTATTTCAAATCTGGAAAGAAAGTATCTTTAAAGAAACTGAATGATGAAATCTCATGACGTAGGTACGTGGGGGTTTTTGAAGTACAGTATTTTGTCTTTAAGTATTGTCTCATGACAGTATCATGGCTAAGAAGTTTAATGGTGAAATTGATGTTTGTGAATTCGGTAGTTTGGCAGGGGACTTGGAACAGGATGACCTTTAAGGTTCCTTCCAGCATAGGCCATTCCATGATGTTTGAGATGGAGCTGCCCTGAGGGCACTTCCATGCTCCTCTTATCTCATTCAGATGAAGTAGACTTGTGGATATTTTTTCATTCAACCTCTTACTCCAAAGTATTAATAAATCTGGGAGAAAAATCAAGGCTTGTAGGTCCAGTTCCATTGACATGAGACCTCTTTTACTGCCAGTACGTAAGAGCTGAATTGTGTAAGTATCTGCAGCAGTTTTAAAGTTCCTTTACATTATTAGACTGGTAAAAAGGTGACTAATGAATATTCACTACTGGTAAACTACAATGGAAGATTGAATAGAATCTTCATCTCTAAGTTACCTCTTTTTCAGTTGCTCCTATCTACAAAACACATGTCCATGCCCCCACCTCCAGCAAATCCTCTTAGATCAGTNTTTTTTTTTTCCTATGCAAAGGAAAGAAAAGCTTCTTTCTTTTTTCTGTCTTTTGTTTCTTTGAAGTTCCTAACAGGGAGGCTGGCTGCAAGGTGTCTGATTCACACCTCAACTGGAACTGGGCAAAGCCCACCCCTTGTTTTCAAACACTCCTATGAATAATCAGCATCCACTGGAAAGCACTCGCTATGTGCTGGCTGAAGGCTGGATTTGGGCAGCACACCTGATTTATTGTACTGCTAGATTCTGCCAGCTTTCACATCTGAATAAATTAGAAATCCACACAAATTTTCTAAATTGTCTATGAATTGAAGTTAATATGCATAGAAATATTTCTTACGTTTAATTCCTGAATTAATTTGCATCTAAACAACGGATAAAGCATCCAGACTGCATAGGTAAAGCAAATGTCAGGTTAAACTTTACAAAGCCTTGTAAATATTTGCTAAGTGCACACTTTTCATCTTCTGTAGATTGTGATGCAAATCTATTTAACAAACCAAAGATATTATGGATCAGACTGCAAAGATTTGCAAACACTACCAGTAACCCAAATGCTGAGCTAATACAGCCATATCATAAACGTTGAAATTTTTGAGTGCCTTATCTCTCAAAGCTCTGTAGTTCTGTTCAGAAAAGGTGCCCCATCTCCTTTGTTAAACTTGAAATGAAAGCTGACCTGATTATGAAGACCTGCAATCTCAGTCTTGTTGGGAGGACACATTGGTGAGAAAGCCAGGGAATCCTCATTTCCATCCCAGCAATGATCTCTGCCAAGGACTCCACTGATTAATGAATAGTGTGTTTACCTGGGTGAGTTTGGGCAGATTGGCCTTTGCACACAGCCTGGCTGCAAGGACCATGGCAGCTGCTGGAATGCAGCACCCCTGAACCTTAACAGCAACACTGCAGCACAAGCATCACATCAAAGTCCTTACCCAGCCATGGCAAGCTGTCACTTTTGGCCATGTCCACCTTAAACCATCATCTGCTCTTAAGCAGGAAAAATTAGAGCTCTTTACAGAGCAATTTTGAATAAATAACATTGAAAGGCTAAAAAAGATGTTTATATGATCATGCAAGGAGTCAATAAAAATGTGGAATACTTGTAGATCTGTATATTCTGTATAGATGTGTTTAGTTAACAAACTTGACAGGCTTCTTGAAAGAGACCTATTTCAAATCTGGAAAGAAAGTATCTTTAAAGAAACTGAATGATGAAATCTCATGACGTAGGTACGTGGGGGTTTTTGAAGTACAGTATTTTGTCTTTAAGTATTGTCTCATGACAGTATCATGGCTAAGAAGTTTAATGGTGAAATTGATGTTTGTGAATTCGGTAGTTTGGCAGGGGACTTGGAACAGGATGACCTTTAAGGTTCCTTCCAGCATAGGCCATTCCATGATGTTTGAGATGGAGCTGCCCTGAGGGCACTTCCATGCTCCTCTTATCTCATTCAGATGAAGTAGACTTGTGGATATTTTTTCATTCAACCTCTTACTCCAAAGTATTAATAAATCTGGGAGAAAAATCAAGGCTTGTAGGTCCAGTTCCATTGACATGAGACCTCTTTTACTGCCAGTACGTAAGAGCTGAATTGTGTAAGTATCTGCAGCAGTTTTAAAGTTCCTTTACATTATTAGACTGGTAAAAAGGTGACTAATGAATATTCACTACTGGTAAACTACAATGGAAGATTGAATAGAATCTTCATCTCTAAGTTACCTCTTTTTCAGTTGCTCCTATCTACAAAACACATGTCCATGCCCCCACCTCCAGCAAATCCTCTTAGATCAGTTCCTATGCTGGTCTTCCAGATATAATTTAGGTCAAGGTCAGCCATTTTCATGTTATGCAAAACATAAAGAAAAAGGCTTTGTGTCTTCTGAATGACGTGTAGAACAGCTTATTCTGAAAAGTCCAAGTATCAGTTGCTTCATGGCTCTAATTTGGAATGGAAACCAAAGAGTAAAGAAAAGTAAACTACACTCACAGCTTCAGAACATACTAAAGTAATCCGTTTTCTGCATATCTAGAGATTTTGCTTTCAGTTTTTCCTTCTTCCTTGACCCTCTTCCAAGGAAAAGCTGAAACCAAGGCAGTAGCAAGGGGTGGTTTTGAACACCAACACCTTTCCTGAAACATCATTTTTCATTAAAAGCTGCTGTGGTTGCAAAACAGTCTTGAAAACATGAACTAAGTGTAACCTGGCAGAGATGTCTCCTAAAGCTTTCAGAGTCTGAAATAACAGCTCTGAGAGATGTGAGCCTCATCTCAACAGGGTGTTCTCTCATATGCCTTCTATTTCAAACTTGAACTTTCTCTACTCTTCCTGCTCTTCCAGGCAGGCGAGGTTTAGTCACTGCATGCAGTCAATTTACTCCAGTGACAAGGCGTGTATTTACTTTGGGAAAGAAGCCCTACCTATTTTTTCTGCAATTATGATAAAATGAAATCTAAGGGACCCAATGGTCTTATTTCCAAGACAGATCCTAGTCCAAGAGTGGCTGGAATTGCAGGGTAGATCAGCTTGACAGGCTGCCAGATTACTCTTCTGTCTGCAAAAGTGGCAAGCATCAGCAGCTTAAGAGAAGAGAGAAATAAATGCATGCTAGACATGTATTTATTGTAATTCAAATTCAGACTTACTGAAATCCTGGGGGTTTTAGTGGGGGGGAGGGTGTTGGGTTTTTTTTGTTTGTTTTTTGCTTTCTTGTACACCTCAAATGGAAATTTTCCACAAGTAAAATGTGGAATATTCCGATAATCATCCAATCCTAATTCAGTCTTGTTAACGTATTGGTCTTTTTTTTTTTTTTTTGCAGAAGAGGCTTTCAAATTCAGTGTGCTTTACAGCAGGTCTGGGGGGAGAGATGGAGGGCAGAAGGGAGGCAGGCAGAAAGGCAGAGGCACAGACATGACTCTGGCTGTGCCCCACACCCTCCCCCGGGTGCCTCTCCTGTACCCAGCTCTGCCAGGTGCTGCTGGAGCCCTTTTGGCTCTGTAACACCCCCAGGGCTGGATGCTTTGCTCTTCCCATCCCTTTGCCAGAGCAGACATGGCCATTGCTCCCTTCTCTCCTGGCTCTTTAGTCCAGGCTGATCCCACCAGAGAAGTTCAATTTAACAGTGGGTGAATTAACGCTGCCTGCTGTGAGGGCCTCTCACGGTGCACAAAAAATCACATTTAATGTTTTTTTTTTTTTCTAAAAAACCTCTGAGCCACATGAAGTGCTTGGTTATATGTTAAGGATACAAAGCCACAAGCAATTTCATTTACTTCAGTGGGAGTTGTAAATACTGGCTGCTAAAACACAGCCAAAAATTACTGCAGAATGAGGACTGGGAAAGTAGTACTTGAAACCCAAGAAAATCCCCAAGCTAATGTTACTGCTGCAACATTCAGTTCTTTTTGCTGCACTTCTATACGGTTTATTATTAGTTAATCTATGTCCTGTGAGGTGTGTAGGATGTGCAATGATGCCAAAACAATATTGGTTTGGAGAAGTTAACATTTGTAATTTCCTGACTTTTGAATATTTGATTTTTCAGCCCCAGTAATGCACTAATGCTGTTTTATGTGTTTAATATATAATTGGCTTGAATTTTTTTTTTCATCTTTTCAACTGTTGATACTATTAGTAGTTTCTGGAGGAAGAG
>VYXF01007834.1:309924-320366 GCA_013397295.1 Polioptila caerulea | reverse complement strand
CGTGTCCATCCCTCGTTCCTGCTCGTGTCCATCCCTCGTTCCTGCTCGTGTCCATCCCTCGTTCGTGCTCCCCTCTTGGCTCTGGCACTGAATCCTGCCTGAGCTTCGGCCTTCAAAGCCCCAGCTGGCGATCAATATCTGGTGAAAGAGCAAGAGCCAAACGATTCTCGGCCTTGGGGTGATGCCTTTATAGGACAGTGGCTAAACGCAGGTAATTAAAATGGAAGTCTAATGATGGGCTATTCCTGTTTAGTAGAAATGAGGCATGGCTTTAGAAAAGGCTGCCTGCGACTCCATTAATGTTGCAGATTGATTGGTTAAGGAGTGTAGTAGCTTTTCTTTCTCAGCTGTTAGGTGGGGTATGGTGGAGTGGCTTAAAAGCTATTTGGTGTGTAATGCTGTGACAATATCACGTAAATAAATCACACAGTTTAGCTTGTTTATTTTTCTTTTTTCTTTCTTTACGCCATATAGGGTAATGTGACTTTTTGGTTCTTCCTTAGAACTAGTCTGAGTACTAATTTTGTTTTAATGATGTTTTAATTCTCTTTATTGTTCTACAAAAAGATATAACAGTCGAAATAAGATCTGTAATGTGTGTATGATAATTGGTTGTGTTTGTTTCTTCTAGGGAAAATCCAGAACGTACCTTTGATTTGGTACTGAAAGTAAAATGCCAAGCTTCAGAAAACGAAGGTAATACACCGTGCCTGTGTTATTTATATAGAGAAATGAGAGCTGGAAAAAATACTCAGCATCCCAATCTAGTGATATTTTATACTTTGAATTGCTTTTGGACTGAAATTGTGTTAGAATTTGCCCATGATTATTTTATTCCTTTTTAAAATCTATCACTTTGTAGTTATTTTGGGGCTTTGTTATGTTTTCATTTTAGCTGTTGTAAAAATATTTTTGTTCTGCATGATATATTTGCAAAACTTGGACTTGAAATGTATTTTCTACTCTTAAAATATTGCTTTTGTTTGAGATTTCATTTCAGAAGAACGGTTGAGATTTCATTTTAGAAGAACGGTTCTGTCTATTGGGGGAATGTTAATTTTGATCAGTGTGANCTTGTTTATTTTTCTTTTTTCTTTCTTAACCCCGTATAGGGTAATGTGACTTTTTGGTTCTTCCTTAGAACTAGTCTGAGTACTAATTTCGTTTTAATTCTATTTATTGTTCTACAAAAAGAATGGAAAAGATATAACAGTCGAAATAAGATCTGTAATGTGTGTATGATAATTGGTTGTGTTTGTTTCTTCTAGGGAAAATCCAGAACGTACCTTTGATTTGGTACTGAAAGTAAAATGCCAAGCTTCAGAAAACGAAGGTAATACACCGTGCCTGTGTTATTTATATAGAGAAATGAGAGCTGGAAAAAATACTCAGCATCCCAATCTAGTGATATTTTATACTTTGAATTGCTTTTGGACTGAAATTGTGTTAGAATTTGCCCATGATTATTTTATTCCTTTTTAAAATCTATCACTTTGTAGTTGTTTTGGGGCTTTGTTATGTTTTCATTTTAGCTGTTGTAAAAATATTTTTGTTCTGCATGATATATTTGCAAAACTTGGACTTGAAATGTATTTTCTACTCTTAAAATATTGCTTTTGTTTGAGATTTCATTTCAGAAGAACGGTTGAGATTTCATTTTAGAAGAACGGTTCTGTCTATTGGGGGAATGTTAATTTTGATCAGTGTGATAGAAAGGAAGTTATTTTCTGAAAAACAGAAGGAAGAGCCTTTCTTTGTAGCTCCTGTTTGGCAGCTGCCTTGTTTTGCTGCCCCACACAAACAGCAGTGAGAGCTGCCTTGAGCTGGTATCAGCCATCACCTTCACATCTCTATAAACACGAGGTAAAAGAGATGTAGTGGTGCAAGAGGTGTCTGAGAGAGGCTTTTTCCCTCTTGGGTATAAAGAAGATGGGCTTTCCAGTACTGAAATTAAAGTGACCTCTTGAAAGTCCACTGGGGGAACTCAGTTCATGTTCTCATGTGAGGTTGTTGGCCTTACAAAAGCAGAGGGAGAGGAGGAGTCTGGTTGGGGTTGTATTGTAGTCATGTTGGTCTGTGACAGCTGTGTCTTAATCACAACTGTAAAAACAATTAACTACATCTTAAAATACACTCTGTTTCTTATCCAACTGTTTTTTTTTGTTTTCAGAGTTTACTACTTTAGCAAGTCAGAGGCCTGTTNGTGTCTTAATCACAACTGAAAAAACAATTAACTACATCTTAAAATAGACTATGTTTCTTATCCTACTGTTTTTTTTGTTTCCAGAGTTTACTATTTTAGCAAGTCAGAGGCCTATTGAAGTTTATAGCCCCAAATTATTATTTTATTATTTTATTTTTTGACTATTTCAGACAGCATTTCTGTTAGTGTTAGTCATAGGAATGTGCTTAATGTGTTTGGAAAAAAACCCCCACATTTTTGTTGAAGCTAAACAATTGTAGTTCTTCATGTCTTTTAATTATTTTTGTGACCAGCCATCATCCTTCAGTTTGTCTGCTTTTTTGATTTGGTGCTGGTCTTGCCATAGTTTGGCAAATCAGATAGACTTTCCTGACTGATCATTGTTGTGGTGTGTATCCCATGGCACTCTGCCTTCTTTTCTCTCCCTTTTGCAATTTTTGCCTTAGTGATTTCATAGATGTCTGGGAGCCCTGCTTAGCTACTTGACCTTGGATCTGTTCCTCCTTGCATTGTGCTTTTAGTCTCTGCCTCCACCCCACATCCCTTCCTGGGGGCCTATTCCCATCTTGGCTTAGGCCCAGCTTCAGGCTGCAGATTTTATTCCCTTTTTTCCTTTTTCTCCTGAGATCTAGACTGCTGGTAATCCTTCCATGCCTTCATCTTGAAATCTTGAAAAATGTGGGGTTTTTTTCTTCTGTGATCAGAACATGGATCCGTATCCTTTTAATTCCTTTTATCTCCTGTTTGACTTCTCATTTTTTTTGTGCACCTTTCTGCTGCTGCTGCCTAAGAAACCACTTCTCGTTATGTGCAGCCCTGTGAATGACTGTCTGCACCTGAATTTTGGTCATAGGCACTTCCTTTGCCTCTCTTGGTTGGTAGTTTTGCTGTTTATCACTTGTCCTCTGTGGAGAGGAGCATCTTTAAGGAATCTCTGTGTCTCCTTGCACTGTGATCCAGGTTCACATGGACACTTTGTGACTGTTGTGGTTGCATTCTCTGCTGTTCCCCCTTTTGTCTTCTATGCTGGGTGGGCTCAGCTGCTCTTGGTTCATGGGGTGGCCAAAGGCAGCAAGGAGGTTTGATACTAGTAATTTTTTGGAGTCTGCAGTGTGTAACTGGTGAGGGGCTTAGGGGTCTTTAGCTGGCCTGGAGGATGTTTTGATTCTTGCATTCATCCACAGATCAAGACAAAAGTACAGTCCCCTTTCACCAATCTAACAGTGCTGGCTGAATATTCCAGTTATTGTTGCATTGTACCATTATCCTGTTGTGCTTGGTGACCCATCTGGGATTTACTTTAATATCTTTCATATCATATCTAATTCAGATAACAAACTCACTCCAGTGAGGGCTTGCCATCATATTTACATATGGTATTGTGAGCACAGTGATGTATCAAATTAATATATCTGAATGTTAAAGTTATCTAAAGGGAATTCACAAGGGACAAAAGTGTATTGTCTTCACTGCCACTTTAGAAATGGAGCACAGGGCCTGTCATGCAAAACAGGGAGCTTTCAAGGTTGGTTTATTATCAGGCCTAACAAATTTGACAGTTACCCTGTATTGTAGGTCTTGCCTTTAAAAAGATTTTCATGCTAGGATAATCTTTTGAATATATCATACTTGAAAACGTGATCCATTCACCTGGTTCTTTGCTCATGCCTCTTTCTTTCTTCTGAAAGAGATTTGTGTTTAAATAGGGGCTTTCTCCCTCGCATCCCATCTGCTCCTTGCTCTTGATCCTGAAGCTATGTCAGGACTGAATTTGTGACATCACTGTCACCAGTGTTGCCGTGGAAATATCACAGCCACAAAATGATGATCTCCCTGCATGAGTGAGCAGCAGGAGAAGCTGACTTAGGAGAGGGGAAGACCTTAATGTGACCTGTGTATCTCGAAGCTTTTTCTTTTCAAGCTTTGCTGTAGTCTGTGTTCTCCTGCATTTTAATTTCCCTGTGCCAATGTGTAACTGTTCTAACAAATCAAAATTGAGGTGGCCTTTTTGCAAGTGGAGCTCTTATTAAGGCGTTTTTATGAGGATGTTAAATACCTGCTACAATGTGACATGATGAAGAATTTTGCTGTTAATATTGTTTAACACTTTTGGAAAAGTATTTTTTCATTCATTACTTCTTAATTACAACATTGCTCTCGAGGAATGTCAGTTTTTCAGAGGCTACATTGTCCTAGGACTGTTCCAGCTGTAAAGGATCATACATACATGAAATGCAGCAGCATATAATTTCTTATATGCATTGAGAAACTTGTTGTTCAATTATTCCACTAATTCTTTTCAGCACAGGTGTTTACACTGAGTAGAAACCAAAGAGGTTTCACGTAGATTAAAGTGAATTTATCACTTCATGTTTGGCAGGTAGCTCTTCAATTGGTTACAGGCTCAGTTGTGCTAGCATGTATTTATTTATAGCTGGATCATTTTTTTTTTCCCACTGCATACATGGTTTTTGGAATTTTTGTGATTTGAAGAGTAGTTTCCAACAGCGTAACAAATATTCAAGTATGTAAACTACAGGAGTGCACATTAGCATTGCTAGAACAGTCATCTTCCAAGCCTTTCCAAGCAGGAGAAAAAAAAAGGATACTCTCTACTTAAATATTCTCATAATTCCCTCAACAGTTTAGTAGATATTGCTTAGTGTGTTTTCAGAGTAAATCTCCAAAGAGGAGCCAAAACCCTTTAGACCAACATCAGGTTGTAACCCAGATCCTGACTGGAGTCCTTTGCAGTGCTGAGGGCAGTAAACATCAATTAGTAACTGGTTGAGGTGACAGCATTTACTTATGAAAATTCATAACCTGTTTCTCACAGAACTTTGAGATGAATTAGCTTCTGTTGAGCAGGGTTTGCTGAGTGACTGGGACAGAAGTGCTAAGCTATTCTAAGAGCCTGGTGTTTGTTAATTGTGAATTTGGCTTGCAGTGTGAGTAGCACCTTACAGAGAAAGTTTTACACTGCCTTCCAGGCAGCTGCATATTTTTGTAATCTTTTCTGTGTTATTCCTTAATGAACAAGAAATAGCAAAAATGTGCACTCAGTTTAGTATCAGCAGCAGGCCTTGTGTATTAAATTTTTACTTACAGACCCAGAGTGCAGCTTGGTAACCGATATTGTCAAAACTGCTGTGTTATTTTAAGCACAAGAATTGCTCTTTGGCTTTGGTGTGAAAAGTTTTTGCCCTTTGGGCTGAATCACTCTTCCTGGGTATCAGGAGTAAAGCAGTGGTACAGTTGTCCTAAGTCCACAGTCTTACATAAAGGCTCTTGCTCAACAGCTGCACCTGCAGCAACTTCACTCTTCTGATGTTCTTTTGTCCCTTGAAAATTACTCTGCAGCTGGCCCTGGAAGATGGGCTGGAGCCTAGGAATTGTCTCAACAAAGTTGTCTGCAGCTTCTTTTTTGCCATCCAGATCCTACTATCGTGAAAAGTAAATTGAATTTCTGGAAGATTGATGTTTCTGAACTTTTCCACAGGATATGTCCAAATGAATAATCCCATTGTAATCTTTGTGAGGAGTATACATTTATCTGTGTATCTATGAATACACAAGCATGTAGAGGTTGTGCATATTCACCTCTAAGTCTGAACTGTGGACTTGAGTTAAATGGGCAGAGATGAAGTTGGCAATTTAACTCATCCTATAAATTTTATGTCCTGTGCATGGGTTCTGTTAAAACTGGGTTGCAGATGCAAAGGCAGTGCAGTTACAGCAGCCAGCAGTAGAAAAGCCATGTGCAACAGCTTCTGTGAACATAAAGTCTTCAGCATTTCTGTCCACAGTTTCAAGAAGATGACTCAGATTGGTTTCAGTGTGGTGAAGAGAGTGCTGTTTGCTACACCTTCATTTTCTTAGATTATAGTTCATAAAAAAAGCAACAGAAAGGCTCCTCGGAGGCTGCAGGTAAATCCAGAAAAGTCAACCACTGAATTGTGGTTTGGGTCTAAAGCAGTCCTGACTGTTAAAGTTTCATTTGAAAGCCCTTTTAAAGTACCAGTTTACTTTTTGTCCAATCTAAGAATAATTGTTGCAACACCCTTGAAATTTGGTTGCTTTGTCTCCATTTCTTTTTTAAATGCTAGGAGGTCTTATATAGCTCTAGGGCTAGATAATGTGATTTTCAGAGAAGGTGTTAAATAGGTTGTGTTGAATTGCATGAATAACTCCTGTAGTTTATCTTGCCTCTGCCAGAATGATAATAAATCTCAGTGATTGTGATCTCCAAATTATTTTTCTTTAAAGGGTCTTATATTCATTAAATTTTCAAGAAAAAGCCACAAATCCAGCTTAATTGTGTGTTGGTAGAGTTAAAAACTGTATGCATTAAGCCCAGGAATTAGTTTAGGAAGGCAAAATTCTTTGTATCAGGTTTGATTGCTCTTTATTAAGGTACTCACAAAAGTCTAGAAAGGTCCTGTTTAATGCAGCTGGTAGTTTTGTCCAAGGGTAATCTGTCTTATTTTGGTAGGGTTTTGATTTAGAGTCTTCCAGAGCCACCCCTGTGACTGTGGACAGAGCAAGCACCACTTTTTCTTCTGTTTTTTCTTCCCTCTAGAGTTGTTTGTTAACCACACACTCAGGCCAGTGGGTGTAACATGCTGATCAAGATAACTCCTTTTCCTCTGCTCTACATTTTCTTTTGCACAGCATCTCTTGAACCTGATGAAAAAGATAATTCTATCAGTGTCATACATGAGAAGTCTGCAGGACTTTTTTTAAGAGCAGTTAAAACTTTTTGATGCAGTGTTTATATACTGCTAACCTTCTTCCCTGTTGGTTTTAGCTGGAAGGGTACTAAATAAGTACTGGCCCACAGAAAATTAGGCTTCTTTACTTTTTTAAAGCATGCTCTGTTCTTCAGGTGACTGTGGAAAGCAACTATGTGTTGCTGTGAACTAGATAAGCTTTCTTACAAGTCTCTCATTTATGTGTATATTTTTAGTCTCAAATACTATATTAACGTATTAGAATTTGTTTTACACCTATAAAAGGTTAAAAGTGCTTTTTAATTGGTAAAATGTCATTTGAGAGCATTGGATATTTGCTTATAGTCTTAGCTTAGATGCAGTTTTTTGTGTATTTAAAAAATTCGACTTTCTTTTTATATTCTTCTGAAGTTTCATTGAGCTTAACACCCGCTCCCCTGCCCCAGCTCATGTGTTGTTATTTAGGTTAGTGCTACTTCCCTGTAGTGGTTTCTTGCTTTCCTGTTGAAACTTCGAAGTTAAAATGGCTCCTCTATAGGATTGATTGATTAGTAGAAGAAAATGTCACAGTCTTTTGTTGAGGGCTCTGGAAATGCTTTGAAGACTAAAGCAGGTAGTGTATGAAAAGCAGGTAGAACATCACTTGTATTCTTTAGACAAAACCAAGGAATATAAGCCAGAGTATGTCTGAGGTTCTCTTGTGTATGAACACCAAGCATAGCTGTAAATCCTTCATAAATTATAATCTTTAAACCCTCAGCTTGTAGCTAAATGAGTAATTTCATTGTGTTCACATTTCTGGCATTTAATTGGAAAGCCCCTGAGGGTATGAACAATGTCTTCTGTGTGTTTGGACTGTCACTAGCACAGAGTGGGTGTTGGAAAATTATGAACAACAAAACCAATTAAGACAAGAATGATTTTGCATCTAAGATAAAGATTGGCATTTTGATGCTTTTTACCTTTTCCTCCTGCTCTCCAGAGACTGAGAAATGCACTGTAGTCTCTCCAGCATTCAGCTTCTCCACAGATGCAAAAATGTGGAGGAAAACGTTGCCACTTTTCAGCGTCTCATTTCCTACAGATCTTTATTTTTTTTTTTCCACCAACCTCCAGAGATTCTTGGATGCATGTGTAATTTGGAGGTGGGTGCAGATATGTGTGCGTGGGAGGGGAAGGGGTGAGAGCTGCTGCAGAAATAGGTCAAGGAAACCCCTTCTCCTATCTCGCCTGCATTCTTTACCAGGGTGAAGAGACCTCGGTGGGGAGGGCTGACCCTGCTCCCCAGCAGCCAGAGGACAGTGCTGGGAGGATGGCAGGCCCTGCTCTGGTGCAGGGATTCCAGCTGCAGAGATGTGGGGGCAGGCACGGTGCTATCAGTGCTGCTGGGGATGGATGATTGCCCTGCAGGCACTTGCACACTGTGTCAGTGTTTCATGTAGTGCCATATGCCACTTCCAGCAGTGTGATCAGGGTTTGGGCAGTGAAATTAAAAGGGAAAAACTTGATGAGTTAAGGAATATAAATACTGAGCTGGTATAAAAAGGATTTTGTATGAAATTGAGTGGAATGACCCAACTAGTATTAGTATAACTAAGTAGAAGTTGAAAACAGCAATGTGTGTAATGTAGTCAATCAGTATGAAAGTTGACTTTCTTGTGTTTTTTTACAAATATAATTTTAGTTTTGTTTTAGTACTTCACTGTTTGAGATGGCTGCCTGGGGGATAGTTTGTGGGCTTTTAAATTGCTTGCATTCAGAAGTGTTAAGAGTTTGCATATTTTCCTAAGCTAATGTCAGCTTGCTTCTGCCCTCCCACACACTGAACAGCCAGCCCTTCGTGCACAGAGATCTGTCTTCCTTCAATGGGATATTTTATGCTGCTTGCTCTCTTCATAAATGGTGTAATGACTTTTTGTTTTTTTAATGTATGGAGGATTTAAAATCTGCTGAAAAAACTTTGAAGACTGGTTGGACTTCCAAGTTTTAAAGTGCTTTTTTTGCAAAGCTGTAAGACTCTTCTCTGTCTAGCACTAATTTGAAGAGGCCGAAGTGTAGAGTTTCCTGTCTGGTTAACAGAAATAGTTTCTAAATTCTTTTTCCTTTGTCACTGATATTATCTGGAGGACAGCAGATAGGTGCACATGCTCATCATCTAACTGTTGAAATAGATACTTCTGTTTATATGTAAAATAAAACATGATTAGGGCTACAAAGGGAAGAGTTACATAAGTGTTTGTGATGGGCTTAAAAACCCCTGAATCCAAGTGAAGTGCTATTTTTATTCCTTAAAGTAACATAGTAAGAGAGACTTGAGCATAGATTGCTTTGCAGCTAATGTGTTAAGTATCTGTCTTTTTCATGGCAGGCTGATATGTGATAACTCCAAAATCCTGGTAAAAACATATTTACAGGCAAATACTTAGGATGGAAGATTCTATGTGACTGACAGATAAAGTAATAAAGGGCTGAAAACATTAATTTCTGATATTTGCCTCTAATATTTTTCCATGTATTTTGGAGAACTGTAGCTTTTTGCTTAAAGCTGAATAATTTGGGTGAATAAAGACTTTTTATATTTTGTGAATCTGGTTTAGGAGAAAATTTTAGAACTTAGTACTGAACTTTATATGGAAAAAAAAGAAGAGAAAAAGCAGAAGTTAAGAAAAAAGGTCTGAACAAGATTTTGGGTGTGGTATCTGTGCTTCCTGCCCTGGGAAAGCCAAGGCAGCAGTTTACAGTCATACTGTGTTCCTTTGCAAAATCCTCAATCCTTGTTTGGAAGGTTTTGTCCAAGTGTTAAGTCCTTAATTAGAAACAAGGTTTGAACAACGCCCTTAGATGATGTTTCCTGAATCTGGTTTCTTTACACATTTGAATGTGTATTCAGATGTGGATTAAAACCTGGCTGAAATTAAAAACTTGTGTCTGAAAAGAGCATGTTGGTTAGTGTTTCTCTGGGACATATTTTTAAAACTTTCTTAGTTAATGGCAAGTTTGATCATCATAGTGGCAGAATTGTCATAACCAAAGTGTTTTGCCATGAGTGGTTTAACACTGCATTGTTCTTAAACACAAAACAACACAAATACCTCCTATTCATCTGACTTTAGAGGCTGTTCTATATCGAGGGTTTATTTGTTGTGCCACTTGAACCTGCATTAGAGCACAGATGTTGTGTTTTCTGTGTGGATGGGGTGAAATGTTTGCTTTTGAGAGGAGACAGTTCTTCTGCTGTGGCAAAGGACTAGAGAAATGCAAAAATCTGCTTAGTATTTAAATACTGGATGCTAAATATTGAATTTAACTGTGCTGAGATAGTTGCACTTGACACAGAGAAGCCATGCTGTTAATGATTATGGGCACAGCATTATTTCCTTCAGAAGTTACAAAGAAAAGCCCAACGTTTTAAGGCAGCTGTTTCCAGGAATGAAATGAGTTATTAGAGAACAGTGATACTTTTTACATCCTCAGGTTAAGATGCAGTACAAAAAGAAAAAAAAGCCAGA
>VYXF01007834.1:243474-309895 GCA_013397295.1 Polioptila caerulea | reverse complement strand
AAACTTTTACCAACCACAGGTAAAGATCCAACCAAAAAAAAAAAAAAAAGCCAGAATGTTTTGTGCTACATTGAATGTGTTTGTGGTCTGTTTAAATAAATGCAAAGAAAAAGTAGCAGCATAAAGGTAAAGGACAAGGGTTGTGTGATGATTGCAAACTTACCTAGAAATCTGGAAGTCTGTCATGAGTTTGAAATAGGAGTGAAACCACTGTGCCCTGAGAGTGTCAAGAGGGAAACACTTACTGCAACTTAGTGTTGCTGGCAGGAGCTGATCCTTTTTGCATCCTGTTCCCATCTCCTGGAGCTGCTTTGGCTCCTGAGCTGCGTTTGCTGTTGGAGTTTCACTTCAAACAGCTGGCACTGCTAAAAGCATGGGAGGGAAGCATCCCTGCTGCTCCTGGTGGCACCTGGCTGGCTCTGTGGGCACACTCGCCATCCAGCTGCTGGGGCTGCCTCTGGCAGGAGCATTTCTGACAAGGAATGTTCATCATGCAGGTCAGATAGGGAGGAACCGGTGGGATTTTCCTGCCATTCAAAGTGGCCTTGGCTGTTGAGTCATCTCTGAGTGATAATTCCCTGTATTTCAGGTTTGTTAAAGTAAATGTATTGCCAGTTCAGGAAGCTAAACACAACTAGGTATGCCCTAGTAAATGTATACTATCTTCCTGATTTCTGTTGGAATCTGGGTTTTGTTCAACTCTTGTCCTGTTTTTGAAGAAATGAATTTGACAACTGTGGTGATTTTTCCCATTTTTTTTTTTGCAACAAAATTTCGCTCTTAAAAAAACCCCAAATACTCCAAGTGAGATCCCTGTCACCTGTGGGCACTTTGAGGCATTGCAGATTTGGAGATAGATTACATTTGCATTTTGTGTAAACAAAATTCTGGCTAAAGACCACAATTGTACTAGATTGGTGTCATAGAACTGGAAATAGTTAACAGTATTGTGACACAGCAGAAGAAATTCTGATGAATTTTGTGTCCAGGAAAGACTTTTGCTGGTTTTCATCCTCTAGGTAACTTTTCCCTCTAAGAATTCTGCCACGTTAGCAAGGACTTTTGTTTCCTAGTAGCTGTCATGTCAGGGGAGGCTGTGATGGTTTTGTGCCAGGACAAGGAAAGTTTCCTGACACTGAAACTGAGTTAGGTGAGGTTCTGAGCATTCAGTTTCAGTCAGGCATTTTTTAATTGGTGCATCTGAGTAAAACCATTTTAATTTCTGGGGTTGGGCATGTTGCATGCAATGTAAGTGTGTGTTTCCATCTGCTTTAACCTGATTTTGGAGCCCTCCAGCACCTTACTAGTTCTAGTCTAGAAATGCTTTTACAAGTGTCAGGCAAGAAAAAAAGAGTGACAATTAGCATATGTAACTAATAAGTAAGGAATTTATAAAGAACTTTTTTTTTCTTGTCTTGATATAATATCCTGTATTATACAAAGAATTATTTGAAAGATACATTATTTTACATTTTGGTTGTGATTTTAGAAATCAGTACTGTGATGCTTGAGCAAAAAAAAGTGTGAAATGCCCACCCCTCAAGTGCCTGGGTGAAAACATTTTTCTTTGGCAATTAAAACATTAATGAACTAAAGCCTGTCTTAAACTGTGTGGCAGCTAGGGATGGTGACTCTCTTGTTTTTACATCAAGAGTTTAGTGTGATGTTACTGGACACTGACAGATACAGCAGACTGTCATTGAGAATACTTGTCAGGTCTTGCAGTCCTTGGAGGGAATTTGCATTGTGTTTTCAACAGTGAACGAAGCAGAAATCATCTCAGCTCCTAATATTGGGGAAAGTGATGAAGGACAGGGTAAACCAGATGGAACAATAATAAAAACAAATGGAAGTACCAGAATGTTCAGTGCAGGTGAAGTAGGATGAAGTTTGGAAGTAAAAAGATACTGAACTGTTGGCTGTGGTCAGCAGAGCTCTTGAAGCCAGTAATCCATGAGGATGGGCAGATCCAAGTGCTTCCTCTGTGAGTCTGGGGAACACGAACTTGGTCTGCTCATAGATGGTCTAATTTGTGCAGTATAAATAGATGAGAAAGGTCTGAAACTGCAGCATGCATTGGAGCTCTAAAAAGAGAAAAAATACTTTGCTTCCAGCCCTAAATTACATCAGTTCAATCTGTGGGTTTGTCTGACTCTCCTGATGTGGGATTGCATCTCTCAGCTTTGAAACACTGATTTTCTCTGCTTACTTCTTCTCTTCTCTTCTAAACTTCTGTTACCAAGAAGTTTTCCCCAGAAAACTTCTTGGTAACAACATTTGCTCTAAGAGAGCCCATCTGTGTGGCTTCTCCTGTCTTGGTGTTCTGGTTGGTGATGCTTTCTGTGGTGCTGGGCTTTCCTAGACAGGAAGATCCTCTGTGTGGTAATCTGTGTGAAAATAAGGGTACCTTGGTATGAGATGTTCTCTGCAAAAGGAGAGTATCAGTAGAAATTTTACCTTTCTGGTGAACAGTGGCTGTACTTCATACATTCTCTCTTTTAAAATATCAACAACCCATCTTAAAGGAGAGAGAAGTACTGACTGTAAAAATTGGGATGTGTATTAAGTCACTTTGTAAGTAAGATGTGGCCTAGGATTGCAGAGTGACCTAAGCATTCCCCAGTTAACATTATCATTAATGACTTCAGTAGAAGAGCCTGTCATTAATTCAGCTCAGGACACTTGCAGAGGTGCTCATTACAGTTGTACTGCAGCGTGGATTTAGAGCCAATCTGTGTAAAATAAATAAATACCCTTAGCAGATGAAATTCTGGATTTCTGCTGAGAACACAACTGGGCTCTGTGTGGAGCCAAATCAGAATTTCTCACACTATATCCTAGGAACATAATGGCATTTTATGATCTAATTAAAGAGCTTTGTTTGTTTTGTGTCTCACCATGTACACTCCTCCTTTTATGTTGATGTAACAGGGAAATTTGGTACTGGCATGTGTTACTGAGGGACTTCTGCTACTGGAGCTGTGCTTCTGTGTGTTTAACACTAGAAATTATTCATCTAAGCATGACCAGTATGTTTTAATTGTCAGCACATCTTGAAATAATCTTTCAGGGAGCAAGACAGAAAGTCTTGCTAGGACAGAAAGTGCCAGAACAGCATAAACAATATTTGCAAACAATGTGATGTTTTGAAGCGCTTTGTATGCAGAGAGATCAAAGTGGGTTTGGTGTTTTCTTTCTTTGCTTTGTTTTGTTTTAAGGCCTATATTTATTTAATGTTGCTTTGGGTATGTAGAACAGTATATATTAGTATAGCAGCTTTGTCCTTGTGCATTGGACACAATGCAAATCGTGGCACAGATGCAGACTGCTTAATATGAGAGAAATGCTGGAAGTTAACAGAAACTGGGAAAGTGCCTTTCTATTAATCAATGTTAGAGAACCTCATTTTTTTCTTTGTAAGTCATAGCAGTATATATTCAATTCATAGATTGATTAGGAATGTTAGAAGTCATGTCAGATTTGTGAACTAGAAAGAAATTATAGTGTATGTTATCTTAAATTAATATTCTTTTCAGAGAGCAATACTGAACCATTACAAGAAAATAGTGTGTTTTAAAAACCAAAGGAACCAAATTTGAAATATATATCAATTGTTCCAAAGTTTAATCACCGTGTCACATTCATACATGGTTCACCAACGTTTATGGAGGCTTTTGTTTCACTTCACAGGCTATTAACTATATGTACTGGAATACTGCAAATGTGCAGGGTTAGGCAGAGACAGATTTTATTCCAGATCTGCTTTGAACACCAATGGCCAAGAGACATGAATTTGAAATCAATGTTTTCAACTTCATTAGGTTTCTTCTTAAGAAAGTGTTTACTATGGAGCAGCATTGGAAAATCGTGTTTTGTTGAGATCTGCTAATTGACTCCTCTAATCTGAAATTCTTAGACATTCTAATACAATTTTTAGTTATTGTCAGATAAAATACATGAGCAGTGAAACAAGAATTATCTTTCATCTGTTGCTGTATTAGAAGTTATGGGCACTGGTAGAATGCACAGATGTGGGGATAAAATCTGCTTTATGTACAATGAACTGCAATCCTCCCCTGTAGGAATATCTGTGCTTAGAAAACTGATCCCATCCACTGAAGATAAGGTAGTACAAAACACAGTGTTGTACAGGATACCAGCCAAGTCTGGTCTTGAAGAGTGCTAAGTCAACAAAGAAAAGCATTTTATAAACAATAGATGAAATATCTTCCTAATTTGTGGTTAGATAGCTCAGTAGTTATTAACAGGATACAAAATCTTTCAACTCTGGAATATGTTTACAGAGGGAGCTCTGATATTTTCTTCGTTCTTCTTTTGAGTGTCCTGTTATTGTCTTGGCTTCCTCCTTTGCATGTGTGAGATTTAGGTTTTCATTTGACTTAGCAGTGCTAAGGGAAAAGGATGAAAACACCCCTGACATTGTCAGGGCTAGACGTGATCCTTAAACCTTGTTAGATTTTGTCTTATTCAGCCAAATTGGGGAGAACATGGTTCCCCAAAGGTAAAACACATCCTCTGCATCAGTGGGAAGTGCAAGCCCCAGTCAGCATGAGGGGAAGTGTCAAAGGCCAGATCCTGTTGCTGAAAGCTTGGGTGATGCTTTACTCTGGGCCACATCAGGGAGCTTCACTGCTCCTCAGTGTCCACTAGGCAAGTTCTGCACAAACCCACAGGTCTTTGAAGAGCATCGTGCAGGAAGCAGGTGCCTCAGGCTTGCAGTGAGTGACTAATACTGAGCACAGTGCATTTCTTGGGTAGTAGGTCTTTGGTGGCAGTGGGAAGTGTTGCTGTCCTCCACTCTACAACCTGTCTTTGCACAGGCAGGAGGGAGAAAGCAAAACTCTCTCAATTACTGCTGCCCAGAAACTGCATTGGTGGGATTGAAGTGAGCAGGTGAGCACTCCTGAAACTGCCCCAAAGATAATACCTGCTAGAATTCAAGATGTAATTGCATTATAGAGAAATCACAGAGTTTTCCAAGGTGCTAGCTTTTCGTGTGCCTGGAGTAAGACAGTCCCAGTGTTATCTTAAACTTGTCCTGCCTGAGAGAGCTGGCAGTGCCTGTGCCTGTCCCTGGGTGCAGGGCTTCCTGGAGAGCAGCCAGGACACATGGAAACAAAATCCAGTGGCCAAGGGCTGGTTTCAGGGAGGGAGCAGATTAGGACTCTGCTCCTGTGTTGCATCACTTCTCATGTCTTTGTTTTCAGAGGAGAGGATCTTGCTGAACTCTCTTCTCAGAGTTCAAGGTATCACACAGATGTGTAGCATTTAAGATAAGAGGCTTCATTTGATTTCTTTCTTTTTACTCAATCAAGGCAATATGCAGAGTAGGGAAGTGGACTGTGAGTCTGCTGCAGTTCAGGCTGGAAATTCTGCCACATTTGTAATGAGCTTTTAGCATTTCAGGGCATCTCATAATTGTTTCTGTTAATAGCAGATTGGTATTGCTTTCTGTGGAAGCAGATTTGAAAACAGATCAATATTTTAAAGAACTATAAAAACGAATGAATCTGCTATGAAAGTTATGAATGGATAAATCTGTTCTGAGCTTCCTTTTAGTTGCCAAAGCCTTCCTGTATATTTAGCAAAGAAATAACAAACATTAAACTTGGCTTTTTATTTTTAAACAAACTGAGAAAAAAATAGATTCTCATTCCAAAAGCAAAACAAAAAGTGATGCATTCACTCACCCTTTATTAGAATCTTTTTTTGGAAAAAATGAGCAGTTTGTAATCAGAAGAGAAAACATACAAGTGTTACTGGAGGACTATAATCAGTAGCCTTTGTCTTAAACTTAGCTGCTGGGCTTTGTGGTGCTGGAAATGAATCATACATTGTACAGTGGCTTAAAATCTTCCTCTTTTGTAACTAGATCTATAACTCCCATCTTTTGAAGGAGTTGTAGTAACAGAATAATTGAGATTGAAATGTCTTGTGTCCAAAAGTGATGGTAGATGAGTAAATGTTTGTGTCTGTTGGTGTTCAGAGGGGGTTTACATGTCCATTTGTGTGTAGCTGACTTTTCTTCATTAGCTGCTTCTAGCATAGTGCATATTGCATAATTGTTAGATGTTAATTTTACTGTATGCTTGAAGGTCAGGAATGAGGAACAACTTAAATGTAGGAAAGAACAAGATGGTAAACAAGAACACATAGATAAAGACAAAGGTAAATCAAGTCATCTATGCAGGGTGGTTCTTAAATATGTGCTGTGTGTGTTCAGTTTTTGACTGTCTGTAAAAGAAATTTTTCTTGGTGCGTCAGAAATGAGATTTCAATGTCTTGCTCAGAGGCTTAATGAAGCAGCCTGTTATCACAGTGCAGTTGGTTCCCTGATTTTCTGTCTTCTTGGTTTTGGGTTTAATTTTGGGTGCAAGTGTATATGTGGGAGGAATTGTGACTGAGGCTATTTGTTAAGGAGATGCTCAAAAATTTGAAGAAGAACAGAAATGTCTGCTTAAATTAGACTTTCTATATTAGAAATATATCTTGCAGAAGTTTTGTGCAAAAGAAAGATGTTCTTTCTCATCATCAGGACAAGTAAAGATGCTGGAATTTTATTCCCTGCAGATGAGTTACCTGTGCATTTCTTGATGTTTAATGCATACATGAGCTCCATGTGAAGGCACGTTCTCTTTCACAGAGTTGGTAAAACACTGGTTAATAAAATCAGCTGAAGTTAATCACAGCAGGTGTTGCAATTCAGTGCTTTGGTGATGGTGGCCAGCATGACCTGAAGCTGACTGATACATCCAGGAAATATCTTCTGAGAGATGCTTAACTCTTCTTTCCAGATCTGACAGCTTAAAATAGGTCTGATGTTGGTGCAAGGAGCTCAGCGTGCAGTCTGTGGAAATAAGGCTGCCTGCTTAGAACAAAACACCTGAACCCTCCGTCTAAAATATGCCCTGTGTGAAACTTCTTTCCTGCTCATATCCCAAACGAAACCATTACCCATTTTTAGTGATCTCCAAAAGCATCAGGCCTCCCTTTTGCATGTGTGAAAATGTTCTGTCCTTCTTCACTGTGACTGAAAGGGGATCGGTCTGGCTAGGGAAGGGCTGCCCCATCAGCTGCTCCTTCCATTTGTGTCCCTAGTGAGACTCCACTCTTGTATTTCTGACTGAAAGAAAAATGGAGAATGTGTCAGAAGGCAGCTTCTAGCCTTCAGGGTGGAGAGGGTGAAATGGGAGGAGGTTTTGCAGGAGTTCACTCCTCTGCCTGCGTGCAGCTGGTGCTGGGCATAGGCACAGTGTGCTGTGTGTCACTGCCCAAAAACTGCCTGCACGGGTGTCACCATCATTGCTCCTGCATGGGTGTCACCATCATTGCTCCTGCACGGGTGTCACCATCATTGCTCCTGCACGGGTGTCACCATCATTGCTCCTGCACGGGTGTCACCATCATTGCCCCTGCACTGGTGTCACCATCATTGCTCCTGCATGGGCACCCACGGCCACCCTGGCTTTGGAAGCTGGTGAAAACAGACATTTTTCTCTCCGAGTGAAATGTGGGCCCATCTTGTGCAAGCGCACTGGGGTTTGACCTCTCTCTATACCCTTGGCCTTGGCAGCAGCCTTGAGCAGCCCTGTCAGTGGCTGTGGGGCACAGTTTGTGAGCAGATTCCTCCTCTTGTAAATGTGCTACTGTTGATTCTTTGGATTATAGTTTTTATACTACAAGAAATTGGGATAATTTATTTCCTTTTCTTCACTTGTTCCATAGGTGATGTTTTACCCCCATCTCCCCCCATCAGCTGTGTCTCTCACCTGAATGTGTAATTTATTGAACCTGCCCATGAGTAGATGCTTTTCCATACCTTGGTTATATTATTTTATATTCTTCTCTCAATCTTTCTTGGGTTTTGAGGAGAAGGTGGTCCAAGGTGCTGTTATGCTGTGGATTCCTACAGAAGCTACAGAGAGAATTTTGAAGTGTTTGGATTTTCAAGTCTCCCACGTTAATATTTTTGGTCCTGTCAGTAACCTAGTGTAGAGCTAAAATTAATAACCCTAAGAAAATCAATTTCAATTATCATGTCTTGAGTTAATGCTCTGTATTTGTTACTTCTCAGACATTTTGTCTTTCCAAAATCAGTTTATGTATATAGTCTCTGACAGGCCTACCTATGTGTGAACACCTGCCTCTTGTTGAATTACTCTCAGTCAAGAGCTGACTTGCATAAGCAAGTTCTTTGGTACCATGAGCAGGGTTATAGTTTTAGATCCTCTGTTGTTTTTCTTCTGTGGCAGCTGCATTGTTTTGGGGGGCTGACTTAGGTTCCTGTGTATCACTGCTCAGCCTCAGAGGGTGCTGGGTGACCCCAGGAACACCTTGTGTGTGAGCAAGGCTGATTGCAGTGGACCTGGAGCAGAAGCCTCTCTGGTCAGTGGTGCAGAGGGCAGTCCTTTCCCATTGGAGTACACCAAATGCTTGTGTTGCTCTTTTTCAGTATCACTTCTGGAGACTGGGGTGATTTGATGGGGTTTGTACATGGTACCTCCAAGTAGAAGGAGTTGAGTGGTGCTTGTGCTCTGGTGGCAGAGCAGGAGGTGCTGCAGGCAGTGACTCCAGTGTGCAGTGCACAAGGGGAGATGTCTCCCTTGGCAAAGATCACAGAGCCTAAAACATCAGAAGTTGACTTAAGTACTTCTGTAGTTCAAGAGATTAATACTCAGCAGTCTCTAGGTTTGACAGCTATCCTGTGTGGGCTTCTTTCTTTTTTTTTTCTTTAAGGGCATTACAAGGAACATTAAAATACTTCCTAAACACGACTGACCTGTGTGGCAGAAGGAGATGGTGGCGTGTGCCTGATGTCCAATACTCCTGAAGACAGAAACGATTCTTATCTCCTGATTTCTTCTTCCTTTGCAAATCCAACCTCGTTTGCCTCTTGAGAGAACTGAGGTGGTTGTTAGGCCCTTCCTGGATCGTTGCATTTGTGTCCAGACTCCCAAATCCGGTTGCTTTCCACATGCTGCTGTCATGACCAGGCACTGTGGGGTGCTGCTAAAGGATAAACGTTGTTGTTTTGTTTTTCCTGTTATGACAAGGATGATTTCACACTGTCTTGTTTCAGCACAAAACACACTTTAAAAAAAAAAAAACAAACAACCCCCCCAAAAAGCCTAGCACACCCCCTCATGTTCCCCCAATCAATCAACCTATGCCAGACAGCAATTTGTTTGCCTCTTATTTTGAGACACTCTGGCTCTCTTTTCAAAACAGATTGGGGAAATTGATGAGAGAGATGCGTTTCCTCAGCTGTGCCTTATTCTGCTAGCAAAGCCCAGGGAATTCTTTCCAAGTACACACTTAAAAGAGGCTGTAAGAATTCTAAGAAGATGCAAACATCAGTTTTCTGTAATAATAAATCCTTTTCAGAGTTTCAAAATATGTCATATGCTATTCAGGCATTAAAATATTGCTCAGATATAGGTTTTTTCCCTGGCCCACTTGTTTTGTTTTGTTTTCTCAAGGTGAAAAAATAGATTTTTTGTTAATGTTAGTCCACTTCAGTAAACTGTCCACTGCTACTGTGGATTATTCATGATACACCAATGCAGGTGTTGCAAAGAAACAAAATACAAGACACTGCAATGTTTGGGGATTTTTGTTTGTTTGTTTGTTTTTCCTGGGAAATCCAATGGTTTGTTTGCACTCTAACTTTATAGATACCTTGTCTTGCTCACAGTTTTCCTGACAGGTCTTGTTTTGTACAGCAAGGCATAAAGTAATTCTGTTGCCATGCTTTTATTTTATTTGCTGAAGACAACTGGGACAGTGGGCAGTAGTGACCTTATGATTTCAGTTAATTCTGGAAGATACAATTCTTTATGTACATCTTGAATTCTGCTTTAATGTATCCATAGATATATCCATAAAGTGAGTCTCTGCAAATATCCAGAATTCTGGGTGCCTGGGTATAATTTAATAATCTGTGTATTATTTTAAAGACACACATAAGCAATAGCTGCTTCCTTATAAAATACATTTACTGACCCATGAGTTAATTGATCCCTATGACTATTTAAACCTCAGGGCTTTAAAAGTTTTTCTCTTATCTTTATGTTAAACAATGGAAAGTTTGACCGTATGTTCAAATAACGTCTTCATCAGGTTCACAACAGGATACCATAGTTAATTTTCAGTTGAGTGCTTTACAGGATTTTCTTTTTGCTGGCTGGTTGGGTGAAAGTCTAGACACTGAGAGACGAGGCGTTGGAGGGGCCTCACAGTGAAGTTATTGTGAATGGTGAGGAGGAGCAGCTTCCTCTGATGTACAGACTCCGTGCCCAAACCCGTGGTACAAAGGCATAGCTTTTGTTCAGGGGGATAGGGGCTAATCCGAATGCTGCACACTGTGAAAAACCTTTTATGGAAGGGGGGAAAAACTTGCCTTGAAGGTGAGAGGTCAGCAGTTTAACCTCTGACTACAAAACAAGAGACCAGCGAAGAATGGGATGAACAAGGGGGAAAAATACTTCAAGTACTCCATTCTTTGTTTATCAGAAATGGGTCAAGCAAATGAGTGTCAGGAATGGTTACAGGAGTTCTGATGGGCTGCAAGGAAGTCTGAAGATGTGCTCTGGCTTAGTTGTGCATTGCTACAGAGTTTGGAGCTCACATAGCTCTCTTAAATGTGTTATAAAGAGATCCCCAAAACAAAATCGAATCTTTCAGCAGTCCTGGAAAGCACAGACACTCTGTTCTCTTCCTCCTCAGCCCATATCAGATCCTTTCGTTATGACAGTTTTTCATTCTAATTTTCCTTTGTGTAGATTCACATCATTTAGTATTTGGCCTTCTAAATCTTTGCACCTTTTCTAGAGTGTTTTTTGAAATTCGTGAAGAAGCATCACAGTATTCACATGCTCACACATGTTCAGCAGGCAGTGAGATGGGTCTCTTTTAGCTGAAGCCATGGATCTTTGGGTGGTCACTGCTATTGTACAACAGCAGGGGAGAGCTGTTTGCAATCTTTGTGCAAAGGGAATATGGAGGCTTTTCCCTCTGATCTCATTTTGGTATTATCAGTGCTGGGAATTTAGTCCCAATCCCATTAGAAATGATGGAAGTTATGTTAGCTAATAGTTAAGCCTCCCATATTCTCAGGTCCACCTGTTTGGGCTGATGGCTCATGCTCCTCTTGGCTCAGGCTGGGAGAAGATCCCAACAGGGATTAATTAACACACTTGGTGCACTGAAGCTGCCTGCTTGGCACACACCCATTCCTTGTGCTTCACTACATCCAGCCCATGGGAAGCACTGCTCACCTCCCTCCCAGCCTCTCCCAGCATGCAAAAAAGCAAAGCAGACATAATGCCTTGCTGCTGCACCTCTGGAAGTTTTATACTTCACTGGCCACAGCTGTATTGTGTACATGAGGTAAATTCCTCTTCCTGCTTCCCACAAAGGGATTAAAGCTAGGCTTTGTTGTTGACCCTCTCATATGTCACATCTTCAAACACTTGCTGATGACCAGGACAGCCTTAGGCCACTTGAATTCAGAGAGGTGATCAGGAACCAGCAGTGTTCCTCACTAGTCAGTGGCAGGGCCTCTCAGCGCTCGGGAAAATATATTTTGGTAGGGGCTTGATTTTATTTGTCCTGGAAATAGCACAGCCTCAGACATTGTGCATCCTCTGACCCTTGGCTGAGTTTAATCTTTTGTTTCTCAATTTTATAGACATCCATCCTTCTTTTTAAAAATTATTTTAGGGGTAAAATTCCCCAGAAAGGTGGTGCTAAGTATACTTCCATGATCTGACACATCTTCAAATGAGAAAAAGAAAAAAAGACTCAATTTTTCTTGCATTCCTTAAGAACTCTATTGGGTTCACTGTTTTTAAAATACAGCATTTTAGTGGAGACCTTGTTAAACATGTAGAGTTGATTATTATATAAATCATAAATGAAAGGTTTAAGGTTGTGACTCTTGCTGGACTTACCTGAGCAGATGATTTCCATGGCTATTAAGTGAAAGTAAAATGAGGAACCCTTTATAGTCCTTTTGCCTTGCTCCTAATGTGTTAGTTTTGTCACTTTATGAATTGTAATCTGTTTGGCTTTTTAAATTTGATGGGATCAAATGGTGCTCTAAAGCTAAATTACTGACATTTTTGCCCTTGGGGAAGCACCAGAAGTTAAAATATTGATGTATTTTAGAGTAGGTACCTTTCATTATATTCTATCGAAGTTTGGAAAATAAGAAAGAGAGTTTTTTCCCCCATAATTATTTCTTCTGCAATCTTGAGAATGAATCTGAACCTCTTCTTTAATGGTCCTTTAAGATCCTTGAGTCCAAACCTAAACCCAGCACTGCCAACTCCACCACTAAACCATGTTCTGAAGTGCATCTAAACCTCTTTTAAATGCAGAAAGGGATGGGCAGCCTGTTCCAGTGCTTGACAACATTTTCTATGAAACATTTTCCCTGATATCCAATCTAAACCTCCCCTGGTACAACTTGAGGCTGTTTCCCTGTTGCCCCCTGGGAGGAGAGCCCGACCCCTTCCTTGCTGCACCCTCCTGCCAGGCAGTTTCAGGGAGCTGCAGGCTCTCCCTGAGCATCCTTTTCTCCAGGATGAACACCCCCAGCTCCCTCAGCTGCTCCTCCTCAGGCCTGTGCCCCAGACCCTTCCCCAGCTCTGGTGCCCTTCTCTGGACTCTCTCCAGACCCTCCATGTCCCTCCTGAAGTGAGTGGCCCAAAAGCAAACACAGAGTTCAAGCTGCTGCCTCCCCAGTGCCCAGTACAGGGGGACAATCCCTGCCCTGCTCCTGCTGACCACACTTTTGCTGATGCAGGCCAGGATGCCCTTGGCCTCCTTGGCCACCTGGGCACAGCTGGCTCGTGTTGAGCCCCTGTCCAGCAGCACTCCCAGTGCCCTTCCATCAGGCAGCTTTCCAGGCACTCTGCCCCAGCCTGGAATGCTGCACGGGGCTGTTGTGGCCAAAGTGCAGCCCCTGGCACTTGGCTCTGACTGAACCCCACACTGTTGGCCTCCGCCCATCAGTACAGCCTGCCCAGATCCCTCTCAGAGCCTTCCTGCCCTCCAGCAGATCAGCACTCCTGCCCAAGGCTCCTGCCCTGCTAGATTGCATCTTCAAATTGAGGGGGCACATGATCCCAGTGGTCCAAACCATTGATAAATACAGGAAACCAGATTTGCCCTAAAGAAAAGAGGTCCACTTGACAGTTTCAGGGAGAATGTTATTCTATGGAATTTGCCTAATCCTCTGTGGGCTTGATAGGAATGAAGAATTTAAGCAGTAATAAGTCATTTGGGATAACTTGTTAAAATTAAGATGTGATATTCACACATCCATGATTCTCGAAATCTACTTTTGGTATTTTCAGAAAGTAGTGGATTTTCCCTGCTCTGGAAAGTTCAGGGATGTTGTTTATCAGAGTGATGGAAGACTTGAGATAAGAGAGGAGTTATCTGAGGCATGCTTAAGAGAGAATATATGTCTTTGTACTTGAAAAGTGCAGCAATATTTTTCTTATGCCGTGGGGATTTTTTACTAATTATAAAAACAATGAATTAAAAGTATGCTATAAGGAGACATCTTATTTTATGCAGACATCATTTACAAGTGCATTTTATCCCACTGTTTATGAAATTTCTAGCATGAGTGATTATGATTAGTCTTTATTAATAAAAAAATGGAATTAGTTATCTTAAAGCAAAGCAACTTCTGATTTCTCTAGCTGCATATTGAATTGTTCTGGATGAGAAGTGTACGTGCATGGGTTGTGATTGTTTTATGCTGCAGCAAAGTGTATTTTAATGCAGGAACTGGCTTGTCTGAAAACATTTTAATGTTTCCTCCAAATTTTTTCTCGCATGTCTAATGAAGATTGGTTGACACACGCGATTAATTCTTAGTGTTCTTAGCCTTTTTTGTTTCCCTGTCAAATGACCAATGAGACAATGGTACTGTCTCTGTCATGACTCTTAATTTCCTTAGATCAGAAATTATTTTGCTTTCAGCTTTTAGCATTGATTCCAACTGTACACTGTGCTGGTCTAGGTTCTTACCTGCCCTTCGAGAGCTCAGCTGTGCTCCAGGAGAAACAAAGCCAAGAATAAATAGAAAAGCTCTGTGTAGTTACCAAGTTGTTACCAAACTGTACAGATCCACTGAGCTCTCCTCTTCAGCCTTGCAGTGGTGAACCTGCAGCCTTGGCAGCAGCTCTGTCGTGCTGGTGGGGATGGGGAATGTGCAGGAGGACACAGCACGGGTGTGAAGTGACTGTCAGTGGTCAGTGATGTGGGTTTGGAGGAAATCTGAGATTTGCTTAATCAGCTGCGTCAAGGGAGAAGCTGAAGTACACAGAGAATGGAAGCCAGAATAAAACAGCATCAAACCCTTCCATGCAGCACTGAATGTGGAGAAATTGGGCAGTGAGAGAAGGACAGTGGCTGAGGGGACAACTTTTAATGAAAATTTTCATACAGGTTAATGTAATAGAGTTTGTCATGTTACGTGTAGTGCCATATATTTTAGCTCCTTTTGCATTCTGTGTGTAGACAGCTGTTAGAGCTGTGCAGGTTTATAGGTGCATTTGGAAATATTAGCACCAGATTTATTTGGTAAATCGATATTTTCAGATAAGACAACCTGAATTATGCTGTTGTTGATTTATTAATCAGTGTTTCCTTGTTCTTTCACATCAATAATAACAATATCATTCTTCACCTTGCAAATTTTTTTGGCTGCTGTATGGTGCAAACACAGGCATTACTCATGCTTTCCCTGGCCTCATCTCACTCCTTGTGCTGTAATGCTTTTAGGAAAGTAGAATGAAGACCTTCATTAGTTAGGAGGCAGAAGTGTTCAGTTCAAACACATGCATGGCCCATCATTCTGCAACGCTCCCTTCCTGTAGTTTTTATCTTCCCATCTGCAACCACCCCACTGCTTGTCCAAGTGTGTACAGGTCTGTTTGCTTTCTCTCCCCTCTGTTTTCTTTCTCTCCCTGTGCTGCTGCTTGGCCTCTGTGAGGGGGTGATGGAGCAGCTGGAGCCTGCCCTGCCTGGCTGGTGTGTCCTGGCTTTCCAACCAGCAAAGCAGCGGGTTTGGCTTGGGCTCTCACCCCCCAGCCAAGCTGTGCTGCCTCGTGGGGTGCCTTTGTTGAAGTAACTGCTTCTGACAAAAAAGTTCTTGTACTTTTCGAGCAGCTAGTCTGACTGCAGACTGCTGAAATGGGAGAAGGCAGCTTCTGACCTTGCCTTCTGGAATGGCTCAATTTACAAAGGATGTGTTGAGTTCTGACCCCTCATGGGCCATGCGAGTGCAGCGTGTTTTTTTGAACTTTAGCTTTTTCTATTAGAGTGAAATATATTGTCTGCTATTATCACACTGTTAAATTAATTTTCACTGTTTTGTGCATGATTTATTTGAGATTTTGCTGGACAAAGCAGGCATCAGGCATTGTGGTTTTGTAAGATAAAACAGCATTGCACTTTAACCACACCACCTTACTTTGTAATGGGATGTAAATTAGAGTTATGCATCTACATCACCCTTCTACTTTGCTATTCAGAATAAATAGTATTTGGTTTATTCACTGAATTATGTGATGCCAAGAACCATCTTGGAGAGTTTCCTGGTTGTTGAATGTGCTTTGGGATTATTAACTCAGAACCCAGATCTCATGCCTCAAGGGCTGCAGGACATAAGCCCATTCTGGTACAGCCTCTTTATGTATTTCAGGTTGCTGTTTACATCTCTGGTTTTGCTGACCCCTCTCCAACACATAATTGGAAATTTTGACCTGGGTAACTGTAAACACCTGTGAGAAAACCATTTGACTTGCCTTTATTTATTATATGTGTTTGTGTGGCTTGTGCTCCAAAATAACTGAACTAGACCCCCATGGAAACGTCCCTTTTTTAATGCCCTTTCTTCTGAATTAAAAAAAAAATATTTTTTTTCAAAGACATCATGATGTTTGGGAACCTGAAATAACTGACTTGTGGTCAGGTAACTGGCAGGACTGAAAAAACAATGTGCTTCTTCTAATTCCCAGTGCACTGTGCTGCTGGCTGGGTCTGTGTTCTGCCTCTGCTGAGGCAGAGCATGACCAATATTTTTAATGCAGCTCAACAACAACAAATATCCTGCCCTCTCTATCCACTTTGTGACTCTTCAGAGTTTTGGAACAGATGGAGAGAAGGGTGCAGAGAGTTGCAGCTATGTCAGAGTTTATTTTACTAAAAGATCAATACATTTTTTAGTCGAAAATGCCAAAGAAATACATTGCATTAGCCTTCTGCCACGTGTGGTGTTCCCTTTTCAAAGGCTTAGCAAGCGGGAAGTGGCCAGTTCGGGAAGGTCCCTGGGAGGGATGTGCCTTCTGCAGTTCTGGAGCTCCTTGGTGGGGATCAGAGCGATTTGTGTTCCCTGCAAAGTCAGGTGCCAAAGCCTCGGTGCCTCTGCCCGAGCCCCTGGCTCTCGGCACACGCTGAGGATGCTTGCTGCCTTGGAAATGTCTGGTAGACCCTTTCCTGATGTTTTGTTTGTTTTCTGTGGAAGAAACTTCAAGGTTTGGTGATTCTGGGGTAAGTGGCTCGTGTATCTTCATTAGCTGCAAGAACTAATCCTAGAGGGGGCTCGTAACGTGAATGCAAGTGAGTGTAAAGGTTGTTTTCTGGAGCCTGCTTTCTGAGCATGGCTCTTGGATACTGAAGCCTGAGTGCTTCATGACAGGGATCTCAGCTGTTGGTGTAACACTGATCTTTCTGTAAGCAACCTCTCTTAACCTGCTCTTTGTGTTCCGCTCTTATCAGAAGTTTAGTGTTGACTTTTAAGGATTGGTATGGGAAAAATGTCAAAACACTGATTTTCAGCTGCATGCTGCCTGCCATAGACATATCAGGGCTCAATGCATGTGGGCCAGCCTCTAAAATATTTTGTTGCTGATCCTTGCTCACGTGGAGGGCCCTTGGGACAGATGGCCCCTCCGTTGATGGTTCGATTACAGCGATCACCCACAGCTTCTGAAGAGTGCGAAGAAAAGAAATTGCTTTCTTTGTCAAGGTGTTTTCATTTCAATTCTCACCCATTAGCCCTGTTTGGTTAAGTTTTGAATTACTCCATCAGGTGACTGATGAGTTTTATTTTTCCCCCTGATGATATTAAAATGGATTTGGGGTAAGATGGAAGGGAAAGGCAAAAAAAAAGATTTGTGCTTATTGATCAGTGCTCCTTCATCTTTGTTCTGGCTTAATGTGTCATGAACAGCAAAGATGAAAATGAATGCTGAATCAGAACATGCTAGAAAATACATATTTTAAAATGAAAGTCTGTGAACTGTGCACATAAATAGCAAACTATATGTATGCTATGGCTAATGAACATGATTGTTAGAATTCTGGAGCCTTGTGTAACTCAGGTTTGTGATTGTTTTAATTTACATATATAAAATTACGAAATGTTGGTTTATATAATTAGAGCTTTTGAAGCTGGATTGTTTCAGCTGTAGTGCTGGAGATGTTCAGAGGAGCAGGAATCTTCCAGGCCAGGTCCTGTTCTACTTCCATACCCTCTTACCACAGCCAGTCAACAAAATGTGCAAGGTTTGAATTTCATGTAGAAAATGCTCTTTGTAACTGGAGAATGAAAAAAGGATAAAGAACTTGAAATTATGCTTTTATAATGTACAATTATGTTCATTTTTACTCACACATAAGCAGAATATCATTGCACAATTCCTAGTCTTGTTTCACAGCATAATCCTAGAGATGGGGTGAATACATGATACAGTAGAATCTGTATTAATTAAATAAAATGTCATAAATAATATTGAATAGAACAATGAAGAGAGACTCTAACCCCTTCCCTCTGTAGCTGTCCTTGGCTGTAAAGACAGTGGCCATGGGATTGCTCTTCCAAGGTATTTTATATTCCACTATTGCTCTGGCCTTTAGGTAATTTGTCCCCGTAGGTTGTTGAGCAATAGGTAGTTACTTACCTGTTAATTATTGAGTAATCACATTTTATTGCTTGTGCTGGTCGGTATTTAAGGCAAGGGGCATAATTTAGTGGGAAGTTGTGCCATCAAGTCCCAGCAGCTGGGCTGTGAAGAGGATGTGGCCCTCACCAGTGGGAAGTGGAAGGAATGTTGCTGCACTGTTCAGGCAAGAGGTGGTATAAATAGACAGTCCTTATATCATCTTTGGTAAGGAGGAGTTCCCCTGCAACACTCTTTTTTTTTTCTTAAAGTAGCTAAAGACTTCTGCTTAGAGAAAAAAAACTTGCAGAAGGATTAAGCTTTTGGTTTCATTTTTATTGCTTTAATTTATTTTTTTGAGGCATCTTAACTCTAGTGTAAGATTTATTTTTTGTATTGTTTTTGGAAAATGTGTGTCAAAAATGGTTTGGATATCACTCTGTGTTTTCTGCAATCAATAGAATTCCCTTTCAGGATCACATATATCCCTGGTGTCATGTCCAAGCTGACAATCAAATCTGTTTTTCTTGGAGTAAATCAGGAGGCAGTAACTCAGGTATCCATAATGTAGTGAGATGGAGTTTTTGTCACGTGCCCAAAGCTTTTTCATTTTTCTATATGCGATGTGTGTGGGTTCCACAAAGCAAAGTGAATATAACAGTGTAGTCTGTGAGGTAAAATGGCTCTCTCTGGTCAGACATCACTGACGTGGAAGAGCAAGTGATGGCCCATCCCTCGTGTCCTTGGCAGGGCAGGAGTTTTGCTTCTTTCTAATTTACTTAGTACATACTGCTTGGCAATAATGTAGTTGAACTTTTCTAGATCTTTCTTAAAATCAATATTGCATATTTCCTAATATAGGAAAATTTAATGTAGCCCACAATATTTTTTAAGAACTTTAAGTCCTGTATCTTCATTTAAAATGAAGAAACCCTTGCACAATGTCTGTTTGCAAGGGAGTGTGGCAACTTAGTTTTTCATTCTTACAGGGAGGGTGTGAAAGTTGTGTTTGCTTGTGAAGGTGAGTCTTGCTCTCAATCCTACTCTTGGCAGTTCTTGTTCTTTTCAGTAGATCACAGCACAGCCTGTCTCCTTGAAATTTAGTTGGACAAGAGACCCAGGGATAGCAGAAATGAAATGTTTTGTTTTGTAAACCCTCCTTGAACATTAGCAATGACTGGAGACCTGTGTGATGCCCACCTGCTTCTTCTTCTGCTGCCTTAGTTCTTAGATCATGAGCAAATCATGAGAAGAAGGATTACAGCTTAGAAGTAGGAGAATTAAGAATAACACAGCTTCTGAAGGCACACAGTTGTTGCCATACTTTACAAGGTCATTTTAAAGACTTCCCAGGTAAAAGAAACCCCTGCTTATCTTGTGAAAAGACCAAATAAAGGCTGAACTTACTCATTTTATCTGTGGACTGTCTGTGCAATGAACTCTCACCCTGATTAAGGTTTTAGCCTGAAGCATGGCTAATAGCATTGCAGCCAAAAGGACCCTTTCTTTCTGTCTCTAGTAAGCTGAAATGACTTTCTGCTCTGTCCTTCAGTGGGACAAATTCTTGGGCAAAAAGGGGTTGACCTGCAGCTCTGAAGGACATGTCAAGTTGTGGCTAGAACTTTTAACTATCACCCTGCCTGTAAAAGGGGGAAAAGTGCTTTCTTCCTAGTTCAAGTGCCTTACAGACAGGGAAATCTGAAAGACTGGTGGAAGTTTGTGGTCCAAAACCTGACAAAGTCCTGCTTCCCTCCAATGTTCTTGTCTGAACCTTGCATGTGATTAGCTGGGAGGTCAGTATTGGCACACTGTTCCTGCATTTCTGAAAACCTTGAGGAACTTTTGTCACATAAGTTTAAAAGTGGAAATATTTGAGAATAATTCTGTGATAAACTGTACGATCAGTGACTGTCGTGTGTGGCTTTGCAGTGTGATGTAGACAAGTCTCATTCTCTCATTCTCACACCTCAGTCTGGTCAGGGAGCTGTTGATGCCTCGCTGGGGCAGCCATGGCCAGCACCTAAAAGCTGTGGAGTTTTGTAATGTGATGGGGCTGACTGAGCTGGACCCACTAACTTCAAATGTGAGTGTTTTTTGTGGGGAGTAGAGAAGATCGTGGGGGATGTGTGTGATTTTTGTTAAGGGCTGAGTGACTCTTATCCATATGGATTTTACTTTTTCCCCCTCATGTGTTAGAAACAAAATTCTGTATTTCCATAGACATGGTGTGAGCACTGTTATTCTGAAAGAATTGCTAAGTATTATGTGTTTATAGGAAGGTGTAATTAAATTCTGAGCCAGTTGATAACCCCATGAGTAATTGGTGCTGCTTGTGGCTGGGAGCATTTTTCAGGCATCCATCCTACAGAAATTACTTCAATTGCAGGTGTTACTACTACAGTTAAAAACAGTTCCTTAGGAAAAGATTCCTCATGGAAAGAAGATGTTTTCATCTTGCCAGTAAGGTCTTTGTAATTACATTTCTGAACCTGATACAAAAATCACATTTCTGGTTGGCAAATGTGCAATCCCAAGGACATACACATAACAGCTACAGTGGCTGTAACTGAGGCTAGTAAATGGTTATTTTCCATTTCCCATTTCCCAAAGGTCAGTATTTAGCCTGTGTTTATTGACTCTGTTGTCATTTTGTTCACACTTTACTTTCTTTGAGAAAAGTTGGAAGGAAAAATGTCAAAAGTCACCCACTCCAAATATCACCTTTGATGCCAGTGTGAGATGGGTACCTTCAATGCCGAAATAATTTTTCAAAATGGGGCATAAGCTTTACAATCAGTTGAAAACAAGGCAGAGGCCACGTGTGAGGGAGAGGGGACAGGAGGCACTGGGCTGCTGTGCTGTGGCTTATTTTGAAAGGCAAGTCCCACCTAGAGACCCCAAAGAACCTCAGAGTATTAATATATAGCAGGAAAAGGTGGCAAATACAATTGCTGGAACTTGTCTGTAACTGATGTTGTCAATGACGTTGTCATTTTTGTTTTCTTCCTTTGCTGAAGTGGGAGTTTGAACTTGGGGAGGCAATTAAGGAAGGTGCACTTGTGAGTAAAGTGTGAGTAAAAGAGTCGAAGGTGCTTGATTGTTAAGATTTGATATAGCTTTGAAATATGTTTTCTTTTGCTATGTGATTTGTATAAGAGTGTACTTCAAGGTGTTTTCTGTAGTGGCACCTTTGTTTGCATATTATTTTTAATTTGACAAGTTTTCGGTGCCTGAGAATTTAGTGACTGTTCCTTAGTTTCAGGTTTTTTTTTTTTTAATCACTTCACTGTATTTTGTTCTTGTTCTTTCTTTTGATTCCTGATGCTTGGGCAATGCTGTAGCTCCCTCCTTGTTCTCCCCTTTTCCATGGCATCCTGCTCTTCTTCCTCCTGCTCCTGCCTGGTGCTGCACTCTGATCCCCCAAAGCAGGGAGCTGAAGATCACTGCTGCACCCAGATCTTCTGGCAGCAGGGCCTCCCATTCTGCTCCATTTTTGGCACTTCATGTATGAAACTGTTAACAGGCAGACTTTAATATGATATACAGAAGTCTTTTTTTCCAAGAAGTTATTTTTTTATGTGAATGCTGCTTTTTTCATCAGATGATTTCATCTGTAAAAATCCTTGGGTTGCACGTTATGGTTCATCTCTTACTTTGTTTCTGAATTGCTGTTGTAGTGATTTGGTTGAGTATTAAATATTATATCAATACAAAAATGTCAGTAGAATTACTGTTGAATGTTTCTGGAAAATTATTTTAAGTAAGAGGCCTTTGTTTTTGGACAACAGCAGTATCATAAGCTTAGAGAACTAGTTTTAGATTGCTGAAAAAGACTTAGTCCAACAAAATCCATTCTGCTTACTGCTTAAATGTGTGTTTATAAAGCTGTTCCCTGAGATGATAGATAATTTCAGATTTATTAATTACACTCTCATGTTCATGTAAGGAAAAAAAACCGTGGTACTTGTTTTTTCCAGACAAGAAAGAGGAAAAGTCTGCAGTAAGCTTTGCTTTGCTACCTTCCTTTTCCTCATTGTATTTCTTTCCCACCCCCTTAACTCCTGGCCCTGGTCTCTTCTTTCCCTCTGCACTGACAGCTTTTTTCCAATGAGAATCTGTACAGCATCAGAGAAAATGTCACTGGAGGAATACTGAGCAGTTATCTAGTCCATTCCTCTGTCCCAGGCATGACCAACTCTTGTTGGCAGTCTGTCTGTCTGTCCTGCTCAGTATGACCAACAGGGATGGAGATCCCTCCTTTCTCCAGAATATTGAACTCCTTAATTAATCTGCTTCGTTTTACCTTAGCTGTGTTTTCCTGTCTGAAATATTCTCTGTTGCCATCCAGGAGAATTACCTGAGATGATGTTTCTCAGCATGTGTATGTAATTTCTGTTCCATTACCAAATTGAATATATGCTAATTACCTTATCCTATTGTATTTTTGTGTGGCATTTGTAATCTTCTAGCTTGATGATTATGAAGAATATTTTTAGAGTGTATTTAACTTGCCAGTTTTTGGGAAAGTAACAACTTAAAAAGCTTTCTCTTTTTTTTTCATAGTTTAGAATGTACTGCTTCTCCAACCTACTCTGTCATGAGAAATGTACCTTTGTATTTTCTTAGTTTTGTCAAAGAAGTTAAACTGTGTTCTGGAAATACAGATGATGTTGCTTTATGACCTTGCCTCTGCAGGAATAGATTTTTGGAGAAAAATCTACCTTATCTACATATGTTTTCCTCTTGTCTTAGTGTGTGTCATAGTTGCCTGCACTTGTCTTCTGGAGCAGTTTAGATTATGACATCTTGAATACTATTTTTTGAAGCATTGCATGTGACTTGCTTTTTTCTTTGTAATGCTACTGCACTCCTTTGGTTCCTCAGCAAACCTTTCTGTGAGTGTCTCTCATCTGGCTCGTGCCAAGGGAGATGTCCTTTCCCATGCTCTCGGATATTCAGCACAGGAATTTTCAAGTGTTACTGGCAGGTGCTGAGATTTTATAGGTAGGCATAGGAGGAAGTGCTGTTTGTACATGGAAATGTCCATTTACACGTGCAGCAGTGTATATTCATTTATACATGTACCACACAAACTATTCCATGTGTGCACTTGACAATTTCCTCTTACTGCTACGTTTACTTAGAATTGGTGCAAACCATTTGTCCTGCAAAGTCTGTTAGAAAAAGGGAATGTGGAGAAATTAAGTAGTTCCTCAGCTGACTCTGACAACAGCTATTTCTGAGCAGTTCTCATCCTCTCACCCATAAAATCAGCATAAAATTGGCCTAACATTGCCAGATCAGACAGGGTATCTGGAAAGTAATCCTCGGGGAAAAGAAAATTCAGTCTTTGTAGACCTGAAGATCGAGTGCATAAAGTTGCAGAATCGGATTATACTTTCTCTTTTTATTTCTAAATCAGTACCCTTTTGTTTCTTCCTTTGCAGCCCTTCTGAGAAGTTTCCCCCAAGATGTGTCAGATGCTGTCTGAGCCTAGCTCCAAAAGCAGAAACCAACATAATCTTTTGAAAAAAACCCCCAATCCCAGACTTGGACAATTATCATAAAATCCTGAGGCTTTTTATAGGTGTTAGGGTTTGGTTTCAGAGAGTAAAGGCATAAAAAAATATAGTAACTTTGCTTTTTGAAGTACAAGTCACATCAGATTTTCTTACTTAATAAATGTATGGCAAGTACCTACTAAAATAACCAGTTAAAAGCCAGTAATAACAGCTGCAAGACCCAGCTCAAAGCAGTTGGACAAGTCTTGAAGGCGTGTAATTTTTGCTGAGTGTAGCACCGAGTGTTTTTCTTGGATTGAGTTAGGAATATATTTTTTTTTAATGTTGGCTCTTTTTTGTTTTCATGAAGGAGTATTAAAAGCATTGTTCTTCCTGTTTAGATCACATGAATCTAATTATTCTCTCATGGGATGAATATCCTTTCATGATATGAAAGTAAATGTTGTTATACCTATAGTTGAGTGAACTGGAATTTACTTTGGATTTGTTTTTGCCATTTCAAGTGAGACTGGAGTAGTATGAGAGAGCCTTAGTGTGAAGTGACGAGGGCAAGATGAGCAGGGCATTAAATTCAAGTTTTAGGATTTTTCTGTCTGTTGGGATATCAGGGCACCAAGAGAACTGAGTGGAGCTGTTGATCTTATTGCCCATAGATAAAGAGTGACCTTGGGGAATGCTGTTAGCTCTGTTGGCACCTCGTGATGTGTAAATTTTACCCATGTTTTGACCTCAAACCCAAAGTTTTGCTTAATTCCGAGATTGTACTTTGCTCATGACTGTGACCTTTTGAAACAACACCCGGAGGTTTTACTATTGCAATCTGATTCCTATTTTGAAGCCTAGCAGTTACATTTGCACTGAGGAGAGTGAAGGAAATAAATGACATTTCTGTCCCATTTCAGAAGCCCGGTGATTTTGTTACTGTGTTGCTAAAGCACTCACTACACTCAATGTTTCTCGTGTAACTGTGCTTCACATCTGCCAGAATCATCTGCCAAAATCATCTGCCTGGCTTCAGTGCTGGGCAGAGGGGATGTAGCCAAGCCCCTGGCTGGCGATGCTCTGGCAGCCTGGCCCCACTGCAGAGCAGTCCCCTCACCTCCTCACAGGCCATAGCACTCGGGTTGTGCAATAGAAGCAGCTATAAATGGTACAGCAAGACTTGGGAAGTTGTGAGCAAGAAATGGGCGAGAAGAAACGGAACTAGAGGCAGCTGCTAACCTGCTTGTATTGCACGAGCTGTAGCAAAGGCTGGATGCTGGAGTGCTGCTGCGTGAAGCAGTCCTGCTTTCTTCTCACCACAACTCCCTATTCCCCAGTTTTTCTTCCTTTTTTTTCCGGTGCAAACCCAATGGTTTTGGGGAACCGACCTAGTTGAGGCTGCCCTGAAAAGTTTCAGGCAGTGGGTTTGATCTCAGTCAGTTCCCTCATCTGGCTCCGTGTAGCTGTGAGAGTCTGCACCAGCAGGAGACAGACAGAGCTACAGCTCCACCAGCAAGTACCTGGTGGTGGGAGTGCAGAGGGATTGCTCTTGCGAAGAGAAATTTATGCTTGAAATCATTGTGGACTTATGGCATCAGATTTACAAGCTCTGTTAAAGTATTTTTTGGATTCTGCAAGTTTTCAGTGCTTTTTAGCAAGAAATTGATGGATTTCTTAACATCGAGTATTTGATATTCTCCTTGGATTTATCAGAGATCACTGTTGATATGTCATTGCTTTCTTTTTCATGATACTAATTTGGAATCAAAACAAGAGCTCCTTTACAGGATAGTCAAACTCCTCTTGTACCTGGTTGTTATAGAGATTTGTTTGCAATTTAAATATGCACAAAATAGATCAGGAAAAATGATCTCTGTTGTAAGTACCTGTATTGATTTGCTCTCATATTCTTATAAGTGTAGCATCAATTTGCTCTCATATTCTTACAAATGTAGCATCTTGCCTCTTTTTTTGTGTCTGTCTTTAAAATGCAGATCTTTGCTCCCCACAGTAATGGAGGAAGATTCCTTGTGCAAAATACACACATTTTATTAAATAATATCTGCAGAACCCTTCCTGGATGTTCTTAGGAGAAAAACCAAGCTTGTCCAACAAGTGGAGTCCAATGCCTCAATTTTTATTGAAAGTCTGACTTATATTTGAACTGGATATAAATTAGGTCTAAATTGCATTGAGTTGATTGACAAGCTGAATTTTGTAACACGTTTGAAATGAACGTTCTGCTGTTGGCTTAAGGTGTGGCCCAGGGTGCAGGAGGAATGCTGAGTTCAGTCCCCAGCTCCTGGTGGCTGGGCCAGCAGCAAATGTTCACGTGCGACAGCTCCGTGCGGAATAGCAGGATTTGAGATCAGCAGCTGGCAATGACACCACCAGCAGTGGCATTTCCCTTCTCGTTAAATCTCCAGCTTGCTCCAGCAAACATATATGGGACCCAGAGCAGGGCAGAAACTCTGTACTTTGCCAAAAATGCAGAGCCCTGTGGTTCTGGTGTCAGACGTAGCAATGAGAAGGAAGTTGGAGTTCTCACGCAGTGCTGGTGTTAGAGCCTGGAGTGGAAATCTGAATGGTTTCCCAGACATTGGCTCCTTGCAGGAAGGAATCCCACAGCTCCTGAAGCAGATGAGAGGTGGCAGTTCCCATCAGGCAGTGTCTCCTGGCACTTCCAGTGGTGTTTCCCCTCCACTGTGCTGCCCTCGGGCCCCCCGAGCTGTGCTGGCCGCGAGGTCGGCGGTGGGAGGATCCGCCTGACCATGACAGAAATGAGAGCTCTGCCTCTGGGCCAGCCTTTGGCACTGCCCTGCTTCTCCCTTGCAGGAAGATGGATAATTCCACTCCTAGCAGGTGGACAAACAGTGCTGCTCATCTGCTGCTTTGTGGGGCTGCGTGGGTGTTTGTGGCCGTGCGGCAGTGGCACCTCGGGGAGGGTTTGTAGCAAAGGAGATTAACGGGGGGAGCAGGATGGAGATCATACTTGGTGTTGTTGTTGAAAGGTTATGGGTTATGGTCCTGATCGTTGTGATAGAGGCTTCCAAAATAATAAGTGGAGACTGATATGTAGCCTAGATAACAGTGGTTATTTTTGTAACTAACAGTTTACAAGATGTTACCAAAAACTTCGAGGTATTATTGAAATGCTGGTTTGAAATGGCTCTGAACAGAAAATACTGAAACATGCTAGCTCTTCTAAACTCTTCCTTGAGAATGATATGTAGCCTAAATAACAGTGATTATTTTTATAACTAGCAGTTTACAAAATGTTACCAAAAACTTTGAGGTATTATTGAAATGCTGGTTTGAAATGGCTCTGAACAGAAAATACTGAAACATGCTAGCTCTTCTAAACTCTTCCTTGAGAATGCTGGTTATGTTGGATCTATAAAATCACAAAGGATGTTTTTTTGTACTTTTAGAAAGGCCTTTTTTCCCCCCTTATAATTTTCTGTTCTTTTTCCCTGGGATGAAAAGAGCTTTTCTATCTCTTTATTTCTTAACTGAATTAAAAAGCGAAAATTAAATGGGCTTAAAGAATGAGGTATTCCAGGAATAAAGAATTGAATCTGAAAGAGTTGGGTACATTATAACCTGCTGCCATATGTAAAACAATAAACACACAGTTTCATAAATATGAAATAAGTCTTCTTAATAATCCAGTACCTTCCTTAGTTTTTAGATATATTTTTGCACTTGCCTCAAAGCTTGACGCTAAGCTGACCCTCTCTTTAATATTAATGCACTCTGACTGTAATACTCTGTTCCTTTGCCTCTGATTAATGCTGTCTGTCAATTATTTACAGATCCAGTGGTACTGTGGAAGTTCCCGGAGGACTTTGGAGACCAGGTTGGAAACATGAGATTGAACTTTTTTTTTTTATGTTAGAATAATAATAAAAAAGCTCTTCTATTCAGCTGTGGAGAGGCAGATGCTAATGATAGTAGGGTGGAAGTCTTCACCCAACTGGTGGCTTGGTGATTAGATTGCCTCTGTGACAGGAATATGCAATAGCAGTTGTGGAGCAGGGAATGTTGTGCTAATTCTCTGTTTCACCTTCTTTTTGATATAGAGGATTTTATCTGGTGGTCCTGCTGGACATGTTGGGTTTTTATCTGTTTTGGGGATTGAAAATGTGGGAAAAAATCATCAATAAAACTTTGCCAAATGTTGTTATAAAAAACCACCAGAACAAAAAGCTTAAGAGCTACCCATGTATGTCCTCTTAATATCAGAATGTGTGCCTTCCATTGCTTTCATCCTTTTCAGTGCACGATTTTAGATAGTTATTGAATAATATTTTAGAGATACCCTGGTTATTTGCTTGGGGAAAAAAAATCCTCAGACCCTTATAAAAGACTGATCTAAAGTTACTGATTCTGCAAGCGTGAAAATCCTCTGTTCTATCTATAATTAATCCTCAAAGGAAAGTTTATACATACAGGACTGATGGATTATTTCACTGTTTGTAGTGACAGCCAGCTATTAATTAGTGTGTTGGGTTTTTTGCCCCATGACTATTTTATGAAAGTTATTAATATTAAACTTTAATGAAATTACTAAATTTTATTATTTCAACAACTTCTACAAGAGTTTCTTGCATGGAAATATTTTTATTTTCATAGAAGAAAATACATAAAGCAGCTAAATAGAATAAATATCTCTGTCTCAGTGGCTTCTTTGCCTCTTGTTTTTATATTAATATTGAGGCACACATATTCTTCATTGGTAATATCACCACAGTGGATGATCTGGAAGTGTTGTACAATAGATGTTGATAAATTGTTGCTTTTTTTTTTTTTTTTTTTTAAATCACTAGTACCAGATTCTGTAAAGACAGGTATAAGGTGATTCATGATGAAAGGAATAAATATATAAACATAGAAAGTAGGATGTCTGGTTAGGGAATAGCATCAGTCAGAAATGTGCAGCCTGTGAAACAGTGACAAATGAGCCAAGTGTGCTGTTACATGTTCTCAGCTAGGCATTCAGCGAGTTTTGATAATTATCCTGGCTGCAGAATGATCATCTTCATTGTCATTTAAATTCTTTTTTTCTAGTTTGTTTTGTTCTTTTTCCCCGAGAAAGACTTGCTCTTAAAAAAAAAAAAAAAAGAGAAATTATGTATGAAGAAAAATGGGAGCTTATTCAGCAAGTCGAAGGTTATTCAAAGAACAGCTGGTGCAGAAAAATGATGAGAAGATGAAGCCCACTAAAGACTGGAGGGGAATCATACAAAGATGCAATGGACTTCCCTAATCTCTAAACGCTCTTAAAATTAGGCAGCTAAAAACCTTTGCCTGCACATTGTGTGTCAGCCAGAAAGGGAATGTGGCATTCCAGGTACATTGCTTGAGTTCTGGAGAACAGGGGCTTTTAGTCCTTCTCCTTGCAAGGGAAATGTTCCTGTTGGAACCACTGGGTTTAAGCAGAATATACAGCAGCTTCTACAGCAACGCCCTGAGCTGAGTTCTGCAGTGAAATCAGCAGGAGCCTTCTCTGCACGTGTGTGGGTGCATGTTGAACTGGGTGGGTTTGGCTTGGAGACCTCAGTATCCACCAGACTGAATTTCCTTAAAAACCAAAAACTCACTAAAACTATCAGGGCTAATTTCCATAAAAGTTTGTGGGGAGAATGTTCAATTGGAAAAAAAAAAAACCCAAAAAAAAGAAGAAGAATGTTCTCTGTCCTGTTTTTCAGTCATTTCTGTTTTAAATGTAAAATGTGTGAGTTAGTTTTTGGATGTATCCCAAAGAATCATCTTTCCTAAAATTGAAGGGCTGTCTGTTTGCACAGTGATGTGATAACAGTGGGCAAAATATTTTCCTCTCTTACTGAATTTTTCTACAGTTTATCGTGTCACCTTTTTGTTGCTTTCACAATGCAAAGAAAACTTGTCTAAGCCATTTTGACATTTTCTTCCTCTTTCTCACATTTGTCCCCTAAGTATGTCTGAACTTCCCACTGCTTACTCATCTCAGATCTTCTGGTTTTCTTCTGCCCTGCCATTTTCTTTGATGCTGATCAATATTCTTTTGGTGTAATTTTTTCTTAAATATTGACTTTCCAAATTCGTGTTTTGCAGAACATCCCATCTGGTGTGGATGGGATGTAGAAACTAAAGTTGATATGGAGGGAGAAAAGACCAGGGATTTGTCATAATTACTGACTTGCAGTCTGTCAAGTAAAGGAAATATTAAGGCACGGTTTTGGTACCACAAAAGAATTTGCAAGATTCATTGTTGATTTCCTTATCTGCCAAGACTGCAGGGAAACCACTTATTTTTCTCTCTGGTAATTCCTCAGATGCCAGAATAAGAAGGAAAAGAGAAAAATATAGGGTGGGGAAGGGAAAAAAGTAGTGCTTCAAGGCAGGAAATGAAAAATTCATCTCTTTGTCCAGGAGTGTTTCAGAACAAGATTTTTTTTTTTGTTTGGGTTTTTTGGGGTTTTTTTTGGTGGTTTTGTTTTGTTTGTTTTTTAATTAAGAAAAAAAGTATTTTTTAGGTGGGATTAATTCAATTTTTAGTAACTCCCAAAACTGTCAATGAAAAAATGATCTCATGCTGGTTAGATTTCAAAGTACAAAGAGCCACACTACCATTTCAAAGAAAGTATTGAAAAGTGCCTCAAGAGCCAGAAGAACAAATCTGTTTGAGACATCATTGGGTTACAAGTTACTGTTGCACTGGCATTAGTGCTGTAAAAATGATTTTGACAATGTTGAAAAAGTTGGGAATAATCTCAGCATTGTAGAAAAAATGTGAAGATTTCTGATTTGAGCATATATAGGTCCTCTGTGATTACCCTCCCATGCTCAGATTTGGATGAAGAATGAGTTGTAGCCATTTATTGGGATTTTGTTGTTGTTGTTTTTGTTTAAAACACATTTTGAATTTATGTTCCTAGAGGCAGTGTCTTGTAGTATGTTCAAATACCCCCTTTTTGCAAAAATTCCCGTGATAAAAGATATGTATGTTATTAATCTTGAAATTGCTATTTTGTTTATTCAGACTGGTTAAACTAGAGTTTAATTTCAGCCATTTTTAAACGGAAGTCTGAAGAAAAAATATTAATGCTGTGATATCTGGAAAAAAATTTCCACTTGTTTTTACAAAGAAAATATTTTTTAAAGGGCTTTAGAAAAGCAACCCACATGAAAGCAACACCTTGGCTTCCAAACTGAAGTACTTGATGGCTGTTGAAGAAGAAAATCCACATTTCTGTAGAGGTTCATGTGTCCTGGCAGGGCTGTGGTCTGCTGGCTCTGGCCCCTCTCCTCGTGGCAGCGCAGTCAAAGCCAAGCCCTGTTGATGTCACATGTGCCCAGATGTCTCCTCTCTGGCTCTGTCCGTGTCTGTTCAGCAAATAAAGGCACTGGCACTCCCACCAGCTTCCCTGGTGGGCACTGTGCTGGGAGAGGGGTGGTGTTAGCAGGAGGAGAGCACGGTGCTGGTGGCCCCAGCACACCAGGGCCTGTGCAAGGGGCAGTGCTGCTTTCTGTGCTGTCTCAACCTTTGAGACATGTCAGGTTCAAGGTTTCTTATTAATGTAGTAATTACAGGGATGGTGGGTGTTATTCTTACCTGTGTCAGGACTCAGTGGCTTTTTAATCTGACTGCCCACTGACCCAAAGTGATTTCTCCTGTAGTACGTAATGTCCATTCTCATTCTTTGCCCTCCTGAGCACAGAATATTTTCTGGCTTCGCCTGCAGCTTCTCTGCTGGTGGAAAACATCTCACCAGTGAGATGACACAAATAGCTAATACCAGAAGCTGGTCTTACCAGAAGCCACTTTAGTGATAAATATGACAAGGGGTTATTAACTGAAGATGTGGGTTAAGAAGGAATTCAGACTCTGCATCAGACTGTTGGTTGTGTGCAGATTTCATCCTCTCTCCTCTGGCTTTCTAAGCCAAGCAGTCTAAATCTGCTTTCCCACGTCAGGCTCTTCCCAAGCCCTGCAGGTGAATAATGAGTAAGGGATGTGGCAGCCCATGTGAGCAATCTCTGCTGTTTGCTCTGAAGTTGGGGTAATGCTCTTTATGTTAATATCTCATCTTTTACATGACATCTGGGTTTTAGTTTTACTCTATCACATCATGCAGAAGTCACCACTGAATTGTGAGCTTTGTATCCTGTAGTGACCCAAACTAAAGTCTGATATTATACCTGTAAATCTGCCTGGTTCATGTGAAAATATTTGTGTATATAAAGGTGTGTAGGTGCATATGCAGTTGTGTAAAGGATAAATCCTCAGAAGTACCAGTGTGTTGGTCTTTTTGCAGCAAAGCAGCAATCACCCACTTGACTTTCAATGTGTATTTTAACTACTGAAAGTTAAGCCTGGCTTAAATGATTGGAGACAAAAGGCTCAGTTTCTTTCAGGATGGAATATTTAATTGCATGGCTCGTGGCAGCAAATACATCAGTGAGGTCGCCATGAAAAAGATGATATTCTTCTATTAAAGATACAAATAATAGCACAAGTTGGGGTTTTTTGGAGGTGTTTTGTTTGTTTGTTTTTTAATATTCTCAAGAAGCAAGCTAAAATCTGTTCTCTGGTCAATAAAGCAGCGTGTGGAAGCCAGCAGTGAGATGGTGTGTTCCTCTGTGCTCTCTGAAGAGAGCAGCAGGAACCCCGGAGGTGCGAGGCTGTTCACACTCCCTCCAGGGCTGCAGGGATGCATCTCACCAGCTTTCTGCATGGCCTGGCTTTGTTCTTGGATTCTGAGGCATTAAATGCATGGTTTGAATGTTTATGCTGACTAGAGAGGTGCTTGCTTTGTGGGATTGTTTTTATCAGGAAGTCTTAAAAAGGGTTGGGTGATTTTGTTGTTTGTGTATTAGTAAGTATGATTAATACTTGGGTGCACTGGTGTGAGAAAGGAGGAATCAATCTAATGAGATCACTAATTTTCAGTAGTGTTTTTGTCTAAATGTTGCACATTGTGTTTAGTTAAGGGGTATTTTCAAACTTGAATCTTTGTGGAAAGCAATTAGCCCTGCTGAGATGATGGCAACGTGGCAATTTTGTACATTACAAGGGAACTTTATCTGGTTGAGATAAAATGGTTTTCTGACACTTGGTGTTTGGGAGACATACTGTTTTTATTGAAAAATACTGTGTGTGTAAGGCAGCAATGCTTTATGTCTATGCAAATCCCAGCTGATAGATGATCAGCAGGAAAACATTCAGAGGCGTATTTATAGTTGCTAACTGCACTGTGTGAACAGAAAAGATCTGTGCAGTCCTGATAAATATTCTGTGGAACAACTGCCCACGTAGACGTGCTGGGAACACCCAGAATCACCAAGACCCTTACATCATTCAAATGTGAATATTCCAAGATGCTTTCTCAACCTTTGCTTTTAATTCGTCCCAACGGAGACAGAATAAATCTTTGAGACTTTTATTTTTTAAATATTTAAAATTATAAAAGGCCAATACCAAAAACTTGGTATTTCCTTGATATTTTGAGGACAGGTGGCAACACGAAGTATGCTTGTTCTCAGAATTGTGGGAGTTTTGTTTTATAGAGCTTTTAAGATGAAAATGTTGAAGTTGATCAGCATATGGTACTGGCTAACCTCATCTCTACCAGCTCTTTTGTTATCTTGTTATTGTTACAGGTCTTAATGACAGTTGTAAGCCATAGTTCTGGATGCAGGGGTTAGTCCACCCTGGGGAGGAGAGAGAGAAACAGCGGTGTGGATTATGGAAATATGAATTGATCTAAAAGCAGCTCTCTTGTAACAGAATGAGACTCAAAGAAAGACTGGGGAGAAGCTGGTGAAAAGACGATGGAATATGATGTGAAAATGATCATTTGAATGCTTTTCTTTTCATTCCCAGCTGCTGTGTTCTGGTGAAAAGGCACACATTTGTATATCTTAAGGCTGGGTGAAAAAGGACCAGATGAATGGAATTACTTGTTAGATATGTTTTCATTTTGAGGCAAATAAATTATGTGCATTTTAATAGACTGTCTGCATATGTTAGCCATTTTTAAAAATCATACAGCTGTGATATTGGGGGGCTACATTTTGTAGAAGTAGTTTTTTTCTCTGTTTGCTCAAATAAGTACAGAATTAATATTTGACTGTCCTTCAGATATTCTGTATCAGCCTATTGAAAATAACTGTTACTGATTTCAAAGCCAAATCAGATTCCAGCCTACAGTGATGCGCCAAACCAAAGAAGAAAAAACGAACTGAGGGCTGAAATGGTGATGACAATCATTTGGAACATCTTGCAGAAAGCTGCCAAATTGTCATGTGTGATGTCACTGTTGATTGACCTCAGCTGCCCTCGGAATATTCCAGAATGTCCCCGAATTCCTTATTCTGGGATACCTTACACTTTCTCATCTGCTTCCTTTGTACCCTCCTTCCATTTCAGTCTTCAATTTGTTGCCTCTGTTTTACTTCCAGCATTGCTTTTGTGGCTCAGGCTTACTCTGCTGCACTTTTAGGAATATCCTATCCTTTCTATATTAAGAATATTATTTTATTATGTTATTATTAGGGATATTATTTACTGGATGTAATATTCCTGAACCCTCTGTTTGGTTCTTGGCCCTTCTGTCTTTCTTGATGATAGTTTTCTGCAGAACTAGGAGAGCATTTGAGGTACATTGGTTCACTTTTACTGCTACAGGTATTTGAAGTGTCACTTCAAATAATTGGCTGATATTTTGTTAAATACTCTTTTACGTATTGCCTATGTTAGGAAATAATTTTTTGGATCAAAGTGCATAATCCACATGTGATGAAATCAAGGAAACAGGCAAAGAACAAGACTTGATAGGGGTAAAATCAGGAATAGGAGCAGCAAGGACAGTGCAAGGGTGGTGAGTGGGCTGCAGCTGGAGGGATCCAAGGCTACTTGGTTTGGGATCTGGGACCAGGAATAAGGGAGGCTGCAGCAGTTCCAGACAGGTGATCACGAAGGGAAATAGGTTAATCCATCAGAATAGAACTATTTTTGGTGCTCGTTACCTCTGTATGAATTTTCAAGGCATTGTGAGCTACCTGGCTGGTAGACTCTGCTTGCTTCTCCCCTAAGCACAGGTGTTGAGTTTCTGGCTTTTTGTGTATCTGTTTCTGTGTGCAGTCATGAATAAATGTACACTTGGTAGTGAAAGATCCAGATATGAGAAATCATCTCTCTCTGAGGGTACAGTGCACACTTATCTCTGCCCTTTTTCCTTCAGTAGGCACTGATGACAATGGTTCGAGAAGATTTACTGGGCCACTGAATGCTCAGTGCACCCATTCTTGAATTTTAAACTAAATTTTGGAAGAGGGGAGACTTCTTCAATTGATAGAGAAATCCTGCTGTAGGAGCAGGATTTCTGCCAATTTTTCCATAGGTGTTGTGAATGCCAGGTTTAGATTGATGAGCATCTTCCCTGGGCATGGGCAGTTTCATTCTTCTGATCAAAGTGAAGGAGCTGAAAATCTTCTTGATTTTCAGCTGCTTGTGCTGCCTGGTTGGCTTGAGAGCTGCCTCCCTCTTGTCTTGGCTGTTCAGAGCTGGCTTATGCTGTATCAGAGGTCACAGCTAAGCTGCCTGAGTGCTGAGGTGGCTGATGCTCACATGCAGCAGCACCAGCCTGCAATTGTTGCACAGTAATTGCTGGCAATAAAGCTGCCAGAGGCTTTGAGCAGGGAGCCAGAAGGTCTGGACAGCCTCAGCTATAGGTGAAGTGAATGTACATTGCTTGTCTTCTAGGGAAAAAGACACCCAGTTGTGTGTGCACTGCACTTGATTTTTTGGGATAATCATCTGTCTGCATCGGGTAATGCTAGGGGCAAGTTAACACTTCAAATTTATGCTTGTTTGCTTCTTCCCTTTCCCTCTTTGGTGTTTTGTCTGGAGTTGTTTCATCTTCCTTCTGTTTTTCAGCACACTTGATAATATCTCAATTTAGTACTGAAAATCTATTACTGCAAGCAATTCTTACTGGCTGCACTGTGATGAAGCTTAGAATGCAACCTCTGCTGAGTGTAAAACAAGAAATAAGTGTTTCCTTTATAAAAATATCACAAATAATTTTATTTAAGGAATTATCATCCTAGCAGGTTCCTTAGAAGCTGATTTCCTTTCTCAGTTCCTTCTCTTTTGGCTTTAGATTCCTTTAGCCCAAGGAGCTCAGCCCCCACATGTCATTGGTTTCAGTACCCTGTACAAGGTGCTGGGGTTCCCTGACTTCCCCTGCTGCTGACCCAGCCAGGGGAGCCAGAACTGTCCCACTGCTGCACATTTAGGCATGGAGGAGCCCAGACAAGGGTTTGGCTTTTGGATGGCCTCACCCTCTTTGTGTGCATAAATCACTCCCTGCTGCAGATGCTTCCTCTCAACGTGACCCTCAGGTTGTTCCTTAATTTACGTGATGCTCAAATTCCCGACTACTTCTGAGTTTGTGAACTGCCAGTGAAATCAGGATTTCTTCATGGCCTGTCCATTTTATGAAATAACCAGTGGGAAGTTGTGATTTTGGAAGAGCATCACCAGGGGATCCGAGGCAGTTTCACTGCCCAGCCTGAGCTGAGTCGCCTCTCTGGGAACACCAGAACTGGGTGTTTGCTGGGCAGGGGAGTTGTTCACCAAAAGCTTTGTAGACAAGGAATGGCATCCATATTTACAGACACTCTCTGTTTCTGGACTTGTCTTTTAAGCAACTAACACAGTACTTAGTGAGGGGAAAAAGTATTTGGAACAAAATATGCTCGGAATTAAAATCAATTTGAAATATATCAAGTTGCATCCAGAGTAGAGTTTGTCATGCCTGAAATGTTAAGATTTTTTCAGTATATTTCATTTTCTTGCAAATGCAGATGTTCATTATCTGGAGTGTTCTTTCACAGTTCATTTTCCTTTTATAAATAGCCTTTCTTGGTGGCTGAGAAGGAAATCTTGCAAATAGAAGCCTTTTGACCAGAGTGTCAACTACAGTCTGCTCATGGTATTCTTTGATACTGTTTTACAGACATTTCTGAGACTGCAATCTTCACTTTAAAGCAATATACTGAATAGATAGAGTTGGGTTTATTGCAAATAGGCTCAGTTCTGTCCTTTACTATCAGAATTTTCAAAGGCAGAATGAAAAAAATAACCGGCAAAACAAATAATTACGAACCAGTTTTTCAGTTTGTGATTTCTTTGGCAGTAATTATTTTTTCACCAGTGGAGAAACAGCGTTGGAACAGGATGTGCAGGGGGTTCCCAGCACTGCTGCCAGAGTTGCACCTTAACTGCTGTTGGAAGCAGGGGGAGATCTGAAGAGGTCTTGAGTGAAACAAATATTGCTGCCCCCTTAGCTGTGCAGGATGACTCGTGGATTTTAACCTGACCTTCAGAGACTTATGTATTTGGATTTAGAAAATGATGTCTCCTGTCATTCTAATTAAGAGAAGTTCTCTGTTGAGTTCCCAGATAGTGTTAGAGACGTGGAAAGTATTTATGAATAAAAAGCCACTCTTCTCCTACTGCATGGTGATAGAAAGTTGTGCCATACGCTGGTGCCCTTTTCTGCCTTTTTTTTTTTTTTTTGCTATAAAATATAATTAATTTTCTTAAGGGTAGTAAATACTCTACCACCTTAAAAGTTAAATATTGCTCGTGTAGTAATCTCAAGAGTGGAGATGGAAGGGCATATTTCCTGTTTTTCCCAACTCTCTGGTATTCCCTAGGGAATGATGATGTCCCTGATGTGAGTCAGGGAACTGAGGGAAAACTTATTTTTTGCTGCATGGAATACTAATATTACATGCATGCTGGAGATGTGTGGTGAAGTAATATTATCTTGTTTTTGTTTGCTTTGCCAGTAGTAGAGTTAGATGGTAACATTTGAATCCAAACTTTTTCTAAGGGGAACTTTCTTTAGGAAGAAGAGTGTTATAATTTGTATATTTTTATTATGATTTCCAGGAAATTTGAAGAGTTTTTTTCTATAAGCAGGAAAATTAACCTGTGCTGAACCTCATGTTGGTTTTATTCTGCTATTTGTAACTGGGCTTGTTATTTTAATTGGTACCCTGTATGCTGTGCTGGACACAAGTATTTGAAATGAGCTTTATTTTTATCTGGTTATATGATGAGATTCAGGAGCAATTAGGCAAATAGAGATAAGAATTTATAATTTAGTAAAATCTCTGAATTTTAAAACTTGCTCTGTGGTTGTTTAGAAAGACTTTTTCCTCAGTCTTGGAGGACAATGAGGGTACTCCTGCAGGATTAGCTTTCCTTCTTGTGCAGTGCCTTTGAAAGCTGCAGTGAAAGCAGTGAAACGTGTGCTGGGACACCAGCCTTGGTCTGCCCTACAGGGCAAGAGCAGATCTCCAGCTGGAGCATCACACCCTGATCCTTCACTGTCCTGAGGTTTTTTCATTTCATTCAAACCTCAGGCCCTAAGGTTTTTTTCATTTCTTTCTGTGGTGTTTACCATGCTGTTGGTTCTAAGTGATGCTGCAGCAATCACCTCCAAGGTCAGGCACAGGTACAGCTGACGTTTTAAGGGTAGCTGCCACCTCTACAAGAGTGTCTTGATGTGATTTTGCTGCTCTAAGATCTCAAGCTCATCCCATTACCTTGTTGTCTAAACTCTTCCTGTCCTGCTGCCTCATCTGTCTGTGCCCTTACCTGTGCCCTTGTTGCTGTGTAGATCACAAAGCCACCAGACTAAGCTACTAAAAACCTTCAGCTGCCTGTCTGGCATCTTTTCCTGAGGCACGTAACTGAATGGTGGCCCGGTGGAGCAGACAGGAGGCAGGAACCAGAGAAATTAAATCTAGCTGAAATTCTGTAAGTGATCTCATCCTCCTTTGCAGGTATTCAGCTCCTCATTGATTTTAGACCATGAATGTTTCTCTGAATAAGCTTTCGAAAGATGCAAATGCCTTTTAGAGAGCAAGTATTCCAAGAGGCTCTGTGCTTAAGCATTGGGAGCAACCCAGTTCCCCTGCATGTCAGTCATTAGGCTGTAGAGCCTTTCCAGTTGTGGTTCACATGTTAGCCAACTAAATCAGGATCGAAATTGTTCTCAGCAGTGGAGTGGAATTTGTTCTGTGGGTCAGAACAATCTGCGGTTGTAGAAATGTACACGTAGCTCAGTTTAGTGGGATCTTAATCTTGCTTGAATCCATTAGTGACAACTTCAGCGACGTGGTCCAGAATCTCCTTCCTCTTTGCATGTTTGTCAGGGGGGTATGAAGTGGCAGCTGTGCTGGGATACAAAGAGCTGTCAAAAATCGCAAGTTAGTCTGAAAATTGCCAGCTGAAAAAAGCAGGTCTATTTTTAGGGAGCTGCGACTGCACAAATTCTCTGTCTTCTGTGGATAGGAGTGTTGCAGCAGGTGGAGCTCAGAGGGCACATCCATGGCTCCCACTGGGCTCTGGGACTCCCACGTCACACGGTTGTGCTACACCCATCCTGTGGTGCCACTGCAAACGAAACGGTGCCATGTGCTGGGGGCTTTCATGGGATATGACTGGCAAGCCAATTAGTAATTGCTATTAGGTCTAAATTTTTATGTGAAACAGTTCCAGGGAATTCTTCATAATTTGTCTTTAGACCTAGAGGAAAATCTGAAATACCCAAAGGTGAAACTGCTGGAAGTTAACTACTGACCGTGTTTCTTCCCAGAGTATGAAGTTACCAGGACCCTTTTTCCCACAAAGCTGGCATTTATGAATTCAGAAGCATTTTCTACCACGGTTTACATTGCTTTATAAAATGGTGATACACAGAATTAGCTGAGTGGGTACAAAACAAGCAAGGAACTCTAAATAATTCTTACCTGTAATAGCCTCCCATTGTAGAGCCAGTGAGCATGGCCAGGTTGGAGCTGGAGCAATTGATGAGAGTGAATTAATAAACCATTGCACCATCAGCCTGTTAGAGTGCAGGGTTCTGCTGCTGTGCTGTAGGTATAAGGAAAATATTTTTGTAAATACCATTTCTGTCTTTGTTTAAGCTTTTTTCCCAAGGAAAGCAGCATGTTACAGTTCACATGATATTAATTTTATGATTTTCTTCTTTCTCTTTGAGTTTTCATGAGGAATGAGGTCGTTATCTTTTAACTTAGCAATTAAATTGTAGGCACCTGTGGATGTTTAGTCAGTGTTTAAAAGAAAATAGCTAATCCTTTACTTGTGTGTGTTTTTATTTTTTTCTTTTGCATCATTATCCTCTTCCCCCTGTATGCACCTTGTTTATGACACAAGGACCATTTCTGAAAGCACTAATACTGTGAGAGCCAGAGGAGGAAATAATCATGGGACATGTGAATCAAACTATTTTGCTTTCTGAAGACCTGTACAACCTTTTGCCTTCACAAATAAATACATGATTTTATCAAGAGAAAAGACAACAAGTAGTGTTACTCTTTTTCTGAGAGTGTGTATGTTGACTCAGGAGGAAGTCCTGGCTGGTTAGGGAATCTTGAAAATGATGACCTGCTAGGAGACAGCTCCAATTTTATCCAACAGAGAGATTGCTGCAAGTACCAGCTGTAATAGTACACAGATCCGTACACTGATGTGAATGTCTGTATAATATCATTTGCATTTTAAATTCATCTAGGAGCATCTTGGGGGCATCTTGTTTTCTCCCATTTAAAAAAATCTGAATAGCACCTGTAATTAAGGGAGAAAACTGAGCCCTGGAAGCTAGGTAGGACTTGCATCTATTGATCTGTGCAAACCCGGCTTACGCTGTCAGGAGAGAAGCAGTCAACTGCTGAGCTGCTTTGTCACTGACAAAAGCTGAGGGAGGATTTTGTGTGTGTGTGTGTGTGTGTCTATACTGTTTATACACCAGTCTATAGACCTGCTGGCTGGTTGAATTTTAAAGAGTGCTGAGGTTTAAAGACCTGTCCCCCGAGGGATGCTCCTGCCAGTTGGGAAGCGAGCGCAGCCGCTCCGCAGAAGTTGTGCGCGCGCGTCTGCCCGGCGAGGCCTGGCCCGGGAAACGCTGCAAACACACCCGTAATTTTCAGGTTCTTGAGTCAAAATATTGAGCTAATACCTTTGGTTTTTTTTGTTTTTGTTTTCTTTTCCTCGTGTGATAATTTATTCTGAGACAATACAATGGGGAACATAAATGAATACATTTCCATACCCAATTCTGAGTCAGGGCTAAGCTCACCAGGCAGCAATTAAAATCCTTGTTAGTGAGGAGAGGAATTGCTTCCTCTAGTGCAAAAATAGGTGCAGATTTAGAATAAAATACTATTTCTTTGGAACAGGAGAAACGAGCTTTATGAGCCTGAAGTGAGAGACTTGAGAGATATTTTGGAAATGTTTGGGAAATTTCTGAGTTGGAAGTTTTGATTAGCCTGTTCTGTTTGCTCTCTTTGTTCGAATTTGTTATTGTTGCTGATAGCATTGTGTGTGCTTGTTCCTGACTGCAGAAATCCAACACTCACCTGCCCTGTTTGTACTTTGCTTCTCACACTTGTGCAGTGGGCACTCAGCAGACAGGATGGTGCTTGTGCAGTTCCTTCTGGAAAGTATTCTGTGTACTGCTGTTCCTAATGGAGTTAATAACCTTTCCCAAAACACGTCCGTGGCTTCATACACTGTGCAAAGGTTTCTTGAAATCTCTTGTATGACTTGGAAATCCTAGAAACATTGACTTCCTGATTTTGTGTCACCTGAGGATTTACTGAGGCACAGCATATACCCCCAAAATGTTGCAGCTAACATATGCATGTTGTAGCCACAGGCATCTTTTTCCTGAACTGCTCCTTTCTTGGTGATTAACTTGAGTGGGCTCTTTATATTTTGCTCTATCCACTGAGCCTGGTGAATGTTTGAAGTAAATAGTCATTGTGGCCTGTAGGAATTGAAATACACAGTTTCCCCTAATGGGAGTCGACTGTCCAACATGCAGTAAACAGGGTGTTCAATCAGCTTCTTAAACCCTCCTGTGCAGCCCTGGAAATTTGTAATCAGTGTGCTCTTTTCTGAAAACAAACCTGGCTCATGTATACAGAAATACAGGTTGGGCTGCTACAGAAAAAGGAATTCTGCAGCTTTGACCAACTGCATTGATGTCAATTGTCTCTTCTTGCAGAAGCATTTCACAGGGGGTTTGTTTTCCCAGTTGGGAGCAAGGAAATAAAACCCATTTTCTAGGATCTTGTAAAGTCATTGTTTAATATTTGCTGCTAAATGATCTGGCAATTCACTTTTTTTTTCTTTTTTAAAGAAAAATGTTGACTAGTTTGAGAGCATTTTTATATTTTAATTAACACATTTTATTTGCCACTAAACAGCTTCTTAAATAAAATTGTGCACGAAGGAGAGACATTATCCTTTCATACTGTGGTATGAATGTAGATCTGGTGGATTTTACATACACACACACACACCCTTTCCTTTATTAATAGCAAATCTTGCTTGTGAAACCCAAAGGGTTAATCATATAAATTTCTGCTTTGGACCAGTAGGTGATTTCCATCATTTTCAGCATTTGACTATGGAACATGTATAGAGTTGTTATACCTCTCTGTAATTCATTCTGCTGCCAACTTCATTCCCTTTTCTCTGCCTGCATTTTAATTGAAACAACATTTGTATTTTTGAGCCAGGATCTGTCAGAAGTCCCTGTGGCTAGTCTGTGGTACAAGTAGCAGCAGACGTGGCTTACCCATATGGTGTGGTGCTTCTTGTAAAATCCATATGGCCTTGTTGAAGGGAATCCCAGCGGGGATGTGAAGGGTGTTAATACCCTTCAGGCCAGGCCTTTCCCTCCTGGGGCTTCTATGGCATTGTCTTTGCAATCTGCCAAAGCACAAACCTAATTCCTTTTTAATAATCAATTATTTCAGTCCAGGAACGTGTGCTGTATTTATTCTAATCATATATTCCTTGAGCTTATTATTTGTTATGGGTATTTTTGGCCATTTTTTTAAAAAAGCAAACCTTTCAAAAGCCTTTTCAAAAACCCCCTAACTTCATTTCTTTGGCTTGTATTTTCAGGAAGTGCTGAACAGTGTTCCAAAGTTCTGCTTTCCTTTTGACGTTGAAAGGTATGTGCTACAGTTATCATTTATTTAAAAATATTTCATAGAAAATTATTTTTAGCATAGTTACAAGCAAGGATTTAAAGAAAAGGCAAATGTAATGTACTCCCCAAACTTGCACCTGCAGATGAGAAAACATACTCTTTGTTCAAGTAAGTATGAAGTCACTGGTAGGAAACTATCACAGCAAAATGTAATCCTTACAGAATTTTAGGAATATCTCTGTGCAGGTAGAGCTCCATTCCAGCTCCCAGTTTTGTCCATTGTGATTGTGGGCACCATCTGTGTTAGTATAAGGATGTAACACAGTTTCCTTCAAGCAGCAAGCTTCATTAAAAATGTTACCCTGCACCAGGATATAAAAACCTCACTGAGCAGTACAGAAAACGTGTTGTTTGAGTTCAAAGAAATTAAGACTTTAATTACATGGAAGTAGCTGAATATGCAATTGATTTTTCTCAGAGAAGAATCAAGACCATTATTTATAATTAATTAGTCCTTACCTTTCTGGTATCAGTTATAGTCTGGCTTCCATATTATGCTGCCAGTCATTTAAATTGTTCATATAAAACGTTTTTATTAATGAAAATATTTATTTGGGCTTGTCAAAATGATTAATGGTAATTTATTTAATAGATTGAAGTCACTTGGTTTGGAAAACGTGTATTGTCCAAATTGGCAAAGGTTGAATTAAAAGCTTGATTTGCATAATTAATGAAAGATGCACCCAGGTAATGTGCAGGCTGAGCCAATTTCAGAACAACATGGGCATCAGTTGTAGATGGTGAGTTGGAGATGAGGAACATCTATCAGATGCAAGAAGCTGCTGTCAGTAGAGGAGAAACTGGTGTGTGGAGGGGAAAGAAGAGTCTTTGAGCAAAACACACTGGCAAAATAAAGATCTTTATAAACACAACTTCCCCAAAGTAAACTAGGCTTGTTTAGTCTTTTATAGCTGAATTTAATTAAGTTGTTTGGATTTTGAACTGGTTAAGCTCACTGTCCTTTAAGCTGTTTTAATGACTTAACTAATATGATTGTCAGTGTTGGCTTTAAAGCATTAAAGTCTTTAATGTGCTTAAGATATGTACAGAATTCTGTTTAAAATTGGTAATGACGATGAATAATGGAAATAAAATTTGAGGATAACAGAAAAAGGTGAGGTTCTGTTGCTGCCATCCAGTGGTAAGAAGATAATCAGTGGCAGTGAATAATTATTTTCAAATAAGTTGTCTTACCTTAACTATTTTTTCTTGAACCATTCAGTAGGCACTTAGCTGCTTGTATGAAGAGGATGAACTTAATAAACTGATAAACTGTGGGAATACTTGAATTTGTTGCATAGCTAAGTGTGTATTTTAGCTGATTATCTGAAGGGGTTAAAAAAAAAAAAGGGATAAAAAGAAAAAGTTAAAGGAAGTTTGTTGTTTGTTTGTTTCTTCCCCCTGTGCCCTCTCCCCAGAGATGCTTTTTGACTGCTGGCCTCATGCTTGACTGTAAAGCAATGTTCTGAAAGGTGCAAAATTTCTACAGATTTTGTAAAACTTGTCAGCTGGGCAGGAGTGGAGGTTCCTGGAAGCTGGGATGCTGCTGAGAGGGCTGGAGCTGGTCAGCCTGGCCTGCAGACTGCTCAGGCAGTGCCGTGGTGTCTTTGGAACAGCCTGGGAGTTGGGAGGGACTGGGGGGAGAACCAAAGCATTGGGATCATGGGAGTGCAGCAGCACGGCTGAGCAGGGGCAGATCTGTTATGGACAGAGGACAGATGTGCTGGGAGCTCCTTCAGCAAAGTGGGGACTGTTTCTGACCAGTTATTAGTGGGAACAGCTCACTGGCTTCATGATGTGTTTGCCACTTTCTACTCAGCTCAAGTGTTTTCTGGAGTGTGGACACACCTTACCAGTTGTTCTAAACAAAACCAATTGTCTTCTGCTTTCTCTGTTTAATTATTATTATTTTGAAATTTGGTGTGATAAAGAAAAGGATTGGGAAAAACCCTGCTGAAGTTCCTTTTTATAGGGCTTTTTTCAACTGGACATTTAAGATGTTACAATCATTTTAGTGTTTGTCTTGCCAGATATGTGCTCTCCCTTGTCTGATGAATATATATATATTTGTATATAGTTTTTCTCTTGTAATAAGCTCATGACAGATGATCCACCTGATACTCCCAAGTATTTCACAGGCAGTTTCAATGACAATTTCTGTACAGAAACATTTGAACTGAAATAGAAAATACCTAGTTCATTCACTCAGCATATGTATATGCAGAGAGCATTGCTTCTCCACCCATAATTCATGTATATTTATATACATATATGTAGCATTTGTATGTTTTTGTACATAAAATACTCCAAGCATTATCTGAGCCTATTAAGAGCTAGAAATTCCCAGTGCAAAGGGAGTAAGTTCCACTGATTCTGCTGACCAAGATACTTAAAGTGAGAACTGTGGCTGTTCCATAGATTGCTTCTGTGTTTCTACTACACAGCAGAGTTACAGATAATGGAGTGTTAATTCTGTTATCTGGCTAAATAAAACCAAGTAAAATAGGAAATCTGTGTTCTTCAAATGATGAAGAAAGCAAAGTTCAAGCACAATTAAAGCACCAGATTATTGTCACCCTGTCAAGTCACCTTTATTAATTACTCAAGGAATTGAAAAAGGCAAGAAATGAGAACATGTATTTTCTTTTATGCACTATCCTGCAATGATCCTTGAGATCTGGTTTTAGTTCTCACTATTTGATGCTGCCTGCATCATCTCACTGGACATACTTCATGCAGATGTTATAAATAACTGTACGTTGCTCACTCTAATTATCAAAAGTACTTACTGTGAATGGTAATTAGAAATCTAGAGGTAACTCCCATTAAATTGAAGCTGAAAGTCAAGCCAAGGGAGGCACAATGGTATAAAAAAAATTCTTTGACCATGACTTAAACTTTGAGTTTTATATGTTTTTTTTATTGAAAACAAACACAATTTTGTTACTTGTAGTTATGGTTTAGGTTTTATTTTAAAGGGATTAAGAATTAGTTACATCATAGAAGTTCGTGAGCATTTGCTCTGAGTACCTGTGTCTCTTTTTGTGAATAAATTATTTTATTTGTAACAATGGCACAATTGTCTAACATTCTCACATTTTGCATGTATATATTTACAAAAGACCCTTCTCTTTGGTACTCAGTTTGTTTCTTTTTGTATGGTCTGGGAGGATTTAACATTTGAGGACAGAGACTTTAATTTCCTTTTCATGTTTGCTGAAGTAATATTAATGCTTCTGACAAAACCATTTTGTCCTCTTTAGTTTCTTGAATCCTCTGGGCAAATCCTGCGTGGTTTGCTTCACTTTTCTTTCTCCAGCAGAATTGTGGATTTTCCCTCTCAACCCAGAACTCAGGTGTTACTTTGCAGAGTCCATCCCTCCATCTCCACATCCATCACTTCTGTAGCTGGTGATGACAAGTGAGGATGCAACTTCTCTGGTTCCTTTTGGAGCCTTTTCAGGTTCAGTCTAAAGCTGTGCTACGTCACTGCTTGACCCCTCATTTTTATCTGTGCTTTGAGTCTCTGCCATTTCTCTCCACCATAAATACTTTCCTTGCTCCTTTCATTCCTCAGTCCTTTCCCTTTCAGGGTGCATTTCTCCTGCTGAATGTGGAGCACACAGGCTTCTGTTAGATACTCTTTTGGGAGCTGCCTGTAGGATCAGCATGGAGACAGTGATGTGTCCCTCATTAATTCCCCTGTGATGCTCACCCAGTCACTGGGAAGTGCTGGATTTTGGAGAATAATCAGTGGTGCTGCTGCTGTAGAGGATTTCTCCTTAGCAGCAGAATGTCACTGGAGTATGGGAATTACTGTACAGGTTACTTAACTCATCATCTTTTAGGGTGAGTGAGTAATGATAGCAGGAATGACAATCTCTCACTCTCCTGTTCCTGGCTAATGCTGTTTCTGCTGATATTTGTGGTAAAAGTCTGTGCAGAAACACAGCTATGATCAAGCAAAGTGCAAAACAATGCCTTGAAATCCTTGGATTTGCAGATCTTGTGAGAGGTGGTTATGAGATACCTTCCACAAATATTTTGCCTTCAGAGTAAATAGCTGAGAATGAAAAGTAAATGATCAAGCAAGTTTCAAGCTGGACAGGTGAAGATAAATAATCTGTAGCATTTCCTGTACCCTTCAGGTGCTGCAGTCAGTTTGCAGGGGGGATTGCAAACTCAGAAATGCAGCAGCAGTTACACACAGCTGAGTTGGGAGTTCTTTGCCTCTTGTGTCTCACTGCATTTTGGCACCTGTTTGTGTGATGGTGAGCATGTGTGGGAGAGACAAGGACAGGCTGCAGTGTGGAGAGTGTCACTGCTGACCTCCAAGGGGGTGTTTGGTGTCTGTGTGTGTGCAGAGGTGCACCTGAGAGGAAACCTGGGAATGCCAAGGGAGCTGCTGTGTGCTCCCACAGACCCTTGGCCAGGTGTGATGGTCAGGGCCCTGAGACAGAGCTTCTAGACAGGCTTCTTTTGCAACTTAAATACTCCCCGTGAGACTCTTGACTCAGTAGTTGTGGTTTCTTCCAATGCTTCTGTTGTTTTGAAAACATAACCCCATTAATAAACTGACTGTGCTTTTTATTTGTGGGAATTTTCTTGCTTGGTGGTGACAGTGTCCATTTTCATATCTTCTACAGTTTTTGCAGTTTTTCTCCTCTTCCTTTTGGGGTTTTTTTTGGGTTTTTTTTAATTGTAGAGGGTTGGGTGTTTTGGGAGGCAGAGCTCAAATCAGATAGCTTGGTTGGAGCAGAGGAGCTCTCCACACAGGCAGCTGAGCTGTGGATTTGTGGATCCTGGAGTGGGCCTGGAAGTGGAGAACACAGTCCCTGAAGTTTAGATTAGGGGATAGCAATGAGCTGAGGAGAATGCCCAACCTAGTGTTACTGTCTCTCCATCAGCTTGTACCACCACCTTAACAGCTGCTTTTCAAATTCCTGCTTGAAACAGTTTCTATTTTGTTCTTTAATTTGGGGGAAATTAGGGTGACTGGCTGGTAACTGATGGGTTTGGTTTTCCCTGTCAGTTCAGGAGTTGTAATACATGTGAAACTTTCAGGTTTAAGTAGCAGCCACCAAAGCTTCAGTCAGAGCTGTGTTTATTACTGATGTTGGTCAAGGACATCTACATGATATTTTATAAGTAGCAATAACATTATGACTTATTTTTAAAAGAAAACAGAAATTTCTATTCCCATGTATAAAGTCTTAAATTTTTTGAGACCTTTCAAAAATTTCTGAAGTTTGAAGAAAAAAATAATTTCAAGCATCTGCTCTATCCTAAACAAAACAATTTGGAAGAAGAGCAGTTTTTATGGAGAGCACAGGATAAATGTAGTGATTAGATATGCTGGTTTTTGTTTGAAGGAGAGATTCAGTTCCTGCTTTAATCAACAATCTCAAGGCTCCCTTAAAATGAGGCCTGAGCAATGGCCATAAACAAAAAACTTTAAAATTTCCCTACCTACTCCATGGGTACTAAAGAGCCTTTTCTGCATTGTGTAGGTACATAGAAAATTTAAAAACCTATTTTTATTTCTATAGTGAACAGTAGTAACCTTGAAAGAGCCCATTGTAGTCTGCGGGGTTAATAAGTATTTATACACATTCTCCATTTTTAGTGATTTATTATTGTTGAACTAGCATTAAAAGTAAGCATGCAGGGCAAGAGTTGAAAGTAAGTCAAAAACAAGGCAGAGGAATGAGTGAGGAGAATGTCAGCACTGGTTGGGAACGATTTGTGCCTGCTCTGCCCTTGCAAGTGAGCAGATCATGCTCAAACAGCCACCCAGACCAGAATTCTGCAGAAGGGTTTTGCAGCTGAGCTGCTTTATCTTGTGCTCCAGTAAAAAGTCTGCATAACATTTTGTTGAGGGAATTCTGGTGTATAATAATTTCATTTTATCTGTGCTGCTTTTCATGCTAAGAAAAACTTGGGAGGCATCAGTGGTCCAGGTAGCAGGGCCAGGAGCTGCTGCCTGTTTCTGGAGGGGAGACTGGATTTCTGAATAACCTGAATGTGCTGCAGAGAGGCACAAACCCCAAGTCACTTGGCCAGGGTTTGTCTGTGTGATGGAACATGCTGTATATGTGTTAAAGCTGTAGTGCTAATGCACATGTGGAATGTTTTGTGTGTCTGGTTTATATATTGTGGTTATCTATCAATTGAAGTCCCAAATCATCATTTGTTTTTCATGGTAAAGCTTACATATAGTCAATTTTAATTCTGCTGAGGAGGAGTAGAAAAACAGGCATCCTAGCTGCCCCCACATCTTAAGTGGAGCTCTCAAATTAGAAATTCAGAATTAATTTGGTTTTAAACTGAACAGATAATGTAGTCCAGATGGGTGGTTGGTCACTGGGTTCTCTTAGCTGTTCTTTTGAAGCAAATGGGGCCAAATGCAAACTTTTGGGTTCTTGTGGAAATTCAGTTTTAGCCTTGGAGTGTTTCTCATATTAAAATCTGTGACTTGCTGCTCATATCTCTTTCTCAGCTGTGTGGGAAGCAGTTTTTAGGCTGGGCCACTTTTACAGTGACTCTCCAAACCTGGAGTTGCCTCTCTTGAAGAAGCAAAGGGAAGATTGCGATTTGGAGGTGGTGAGATGGCATCAGAAATGCTTCCCACTGAACTCATAACTTGGCTGGGCTATTTTTTATAGAAAATATCAGAATTTAAATCTCATTTAAGTGGCCCTGCGTACAGACATTTTGCCTGACATTGCTGTACACAGGACATTAAAACCAATTTGGGTTAACATGGTTGTGCACAGAGCCTCCAGACTAACCCTGCCAGGTGTTTTGTGGTGTGAGCAGAAGCCAGGCCTGGCTGCTGGGAGCTCCAAGCCTCAGAGTGGGACACGCTGAGCAGGGACAGGATGGGGACAGAGGCAGCCGAGGTCCCTGCTCGGAGCATTTCCAGTGCTCTGCCTGAGCAGCTGCTGCTGGGGTGCACAGGGGTGCTGAAACCTCACTGCCCATTTCATGGCAGCCTGCTCTCTGCAGGAGAGAGCAAAGTGCAGGGATGTGGCACAGAAAACTGCAGGGATGGTTCTGGATGGCTCTGTGCTGCCAGGGCCAGTGTGCAGCATCCTGGCTGCCCAGAGCCTGAGCAGGGTGGGGCTGAGCACAAGGCACTGAGTATTCACCGTGTTTTAGGTTGTTCCAGGCTGCTGGAGGCCACTGAGGAAAGTGCTTGTTTTAATGATTTGAATTTAATTACCTAATGAAAAAAAGTCCATTAATTGTGGGTGATTGTATTGGACTAAGTGTGTCTTCTAATGTTGTATGCTCAGCACAGGCTTTTGGTTCATCCTAGTCACTTTATGCTCATGAGGGGCTAAAGTAAACTGAAAAGAGTGGGAGACTCTGCAGACTGGGCAGTGGTACCACTTAGCTGATCTTTAAACCTTTGTCATGCATGTGTTAAATAGTATAAAATCCCTGTGTCTATGTAGCTTCTCTTGCCCTTTGATCAACGACTTTCTTTTTCTCTAGGGAGGAGATTTTCTGTATTTTATTTTGCTGGAGTTTTTAAAAAAACCCAAACAAACCAGCAAAACCACAACATACCCGCCCCATACCCCTCTGCCCCATATTGCAAGGGATAAATTAAAATAAAGAATTGTGTTCTCTGACTGGTAGGCTGAGGTCTGTGATGATTTTCAGCTTCTCTGGGAGTTAATTTTTAGTGTGGTCATCTAAGATTGAAGCAGAAATGGCAGGTGTTAATCATTACTAGCAGGTTCTTACATATTCTGCTGTGGGAGATTGTGTAAGAATTGGGAAAGAACAGCAGACAACAGAACAATATTGAGGGTTATAGTGAGGATTGAGCATCAAAATACTTGAGACCAATGACTGAAATGCTCATGTTTTATGTGATTTATGGTTTCATGCTCTGTATCTGGTTTTTCAGGGTGTCCCAAAACCAAGTAGGACAGCATTTCACCTTTGTGCTCACCGACATTGAAAGTAAGCAAAGGTTTGGATTCTGCCGTTTGACGTCGGGAGGCAAGGTCTGCCTCTGTATTCTAAGGTAAGGTGGTGCAGTAAGGACAGAGTCAGGGAGTGAATGTAAAGAATACAAGAAAAAAGTTATCTTCTACAAATTCTCTGCTAATGTGTTTAACTTTCTTATCAGGGTATTGCTTTTCCATGGCAGCATTACCATTGCTTTCACATAAAAAGTGGCCCCGAGCCCCATATGATGGTATTCTTCTGTGAAGCAAAATAATTTTATTTAAATAACATGAAATCTCTGCTTAAAGCAGAGAACAATGCATTGCAGCCTTAGAGGCTTGGACTGCTGTGTGAGTATTTTTACTTTCTAATCATATCTTTGACGAGCACTCTGTCAATTCAACAATCAAGTGCATTATTCTGTATTCCTGTCCTTGGAAAGGAGATTTTTGGGTGCCTCTTCCAAGTTCTTTGCCCAGACTGTATCTAGTGTAAGAAACAGCAGGTCCAGAGAATTCACAAGGTAAGAGCATGCTGTTTTGTTGCAGAGGAGACACTAATGTTGGGGAGAGTGACCCCAAAGAAATACTTGGTTTCTCCCTCTGCTTTTTCCTTCCTCTCTTTTAAGATATTTGTTTTGGTGCAGCAAAAAACCCCAATTGTTTAGCTGTCCTAAAACCATTTAAATTAAATTAAAGGATTTCATTAAAAGACAAATTTGCAGCTTCAATTAAGAGCCAATCAGCCTGCAAGCCCCATAGAGGAAATGGGAATATCCAGTTCAGCAGCAAACAGGAGGTACAAAATTGAATTTAAATGGCTTTTAAAGCAAGAATCTGGACAAACACAAGAGAGGAGGAGACAAATGCATTGGTAGCAAAGAGAAAAGAATTATGGAGAGTAGGGTAGGAAGAATATGGAGAAAAGCAGGTTCTCAGGTATTTGGACAACATGGAAATCAGGTAGTGGTGTCATTAGCACAGAGCTTGTGAGTTAGGGAGAAAAACCCAATATCAGCTGTAAAAGAGTTATCAGTAAATGAACACTGAGGGGAAAGAAAGACCAGCCAATATAGAGACTTGTTGATTACTGCTTAAAATTGTCATAAAGAGCACATCAAGATTTTAATGAACTTTTAAACAGGTGCCAAACTAGTATTGAGAGCCAGTACACTGGATGTTTTTTGGCAAGTAATTAAAAATGAAATATTTGCTCCAAATATTGCAAAAAAAAAATAAAATACTGCCATATAATGAAAGTAGCAAAAGGGAAATATTTTATTCTAGAAATTAATTTACTTTCTGGGATCTTTTAAATACATCTTTAGTAATACTCCAGAAGGATTTAAGTGTTAGGCTTTTGGAATGTATAATATTTAACCCTTTTCTCTGTGATACCTTTTTTATATCTAACTTGTTAAGGCCCAGAGTGAGAATTTATGTGTCTGCTTTTAGCTCTTTTTTCTGAGTTGATCTTTTCTTCCCTCCTCAAGCTAATGACAAAACTTCTTGCATTGTTTGTGTGTCTGTAACAACATTTAACCAGTTATGCACACTCAAGTACATTTAAATACTGTATGGAGTGCTGCAAAACAAAGGATGTAAATTCTCAGCTGATGTAAACTGGGTATTTCTTTTAACGTTTCCCCACGGACGTGCATCAGCTAAAGATTAGTCAATGGTCTGTTACTTGGTAGAAATAAGAAGGAAAATGAAAAGTGGCAAGCCATAATTTTTCACTGAACCGTATCCAAAGCTTTGCCTTTATTGCTTTTATTGTGACAATTTCAAATTTACAATGCACAGCTGAATGCAGAACAGCACCAGCTCCATAGCACTGTACTTGAGCTGGGTAGGCTGCTCCTCTCCACAATGTGTGTGTGTGTGTGTGTGTGTGTTCAGCTCAGACAGAGGGAATGCACCATTTCCATCTGATGTGTTCTAGTAGCCAGCCTGGCTTTTGCTCTGCAGCCCAAGATTTGTCAGAAGTGACCAAGTGAAAGAATACTCACTAAGCAGATTTCTTTTGGGCATTTTGTCTGTCTCCTCTGCACGTGCTTATTGTTCCTAACCAAAAAAAACCCAAAAAACCCCCCCCAAAAAAAACTGCCTTTATATATGGAGTGCATATGCATGTTGAACCTTGCTTTTGTCCATTATCAAATTGGCATAAAATGGTATTTGCTGTGTGTACATACACATGATGGCTGATGTATGGACAATTCAGACTGCTTGTTCATCACAGGTGTGTACACAATAGCCATGGACTTGTATATGAACACACACAGAAGTGCCCTGTCAAACTGCCTTCTCCATCTGCACAGGGATGAATCCCCTCAGACAGGAGTACTGTAATAACATTACTGACTGAGGCTTTTACAAAGACAATTAGAGATAGTTAAATACAGAAAACTTAGCTGAATTGTCATAAATAACTGCAATGTAACGAAAAATCTCGGAAGACGAGCAGGAGCAAGGCAGTCAAAGTGATTGGAAGGAAATATTGTAGAAATTTGGGGAGATTGATGAGTAGGAAATAGGACACAGCTTTTTCCCTTGTGTTTTTTGTGGAAAGGACCAAGCCATGTGTTAACCTATACCAGGGCTTCTAAAGAGACAGGATTTCAACTGCTGAATGGGATTCTTGACTGAAAGCTGAAGTAAAGGCTGCTTGTCCTCAGGTTTTACACCAGCAACTCAAAGCTGCATGTAAGATTAAAGTCTTGTGGTTTATGGGACTTCACTCTGTAATTCATTCTCCATCTGAAGCATTAATTAAAGGAAATTATCTCTGAATTTGTGGCCACATGGTTCTGCTTTAAACTGGATAGCTTGAAACAGAAAATATACTTGTGCATGCAAAATTCCTTTATAAGTTTTATGGATTTTTTTTTTTTTTGCATTTTATATACACATGTATATGAATTGTATAAATAGGATTTTGTTCCAAATCAGAATGTATTCTTCAAGTACTCTCTATATTTATAAAGTGAAATAAAAATTTCCCAAGGTAACTTTCTCAGGCATTTTTGTGAAGAACTTAACTGTGATATTGTATTGTCTAGAATGAATGTGCAGAGCTTGACTGCAGTTGCCAAATTTAAAGTGCTAAACCATAGTAAGATGAGAAAATAACCCTTGGATTATTCTCCAGAAATGCAGTGTGATTCCTTTGCAGGTTTTATTTAATTTAGTGCTTTTCATTAAGCTGCATGGCTGCTTCGTGAAGCTCTCGGTGTGAATCCTGCTGTGTCACCTCCTCCCTCTCCACAAACTGTTGAGCTAATGCAGCCCTGTAAGACAAGGGATACACAATAGCATATTGTAAAATACCTTGTTGAGCTCATATCCTATACTGATCTCTTCTCCTAGTTTTACTTTTCCTATTTTTGGATAATGGTTTTGCTAGTTGAGGTTTGAATTGGCGCAGTACAAACTGTGAATGGCTGCTTTTGGATAGTAGTAGGCAAATCTTTGGGTTTTGTTTCTAAGTATCACTGCTGCTTGCAGTGGAAATAATATTTTCAGGGTTTACATGAAGTTGATTTTGAATTACCTGAATGGTTTTGGTACAAAGTACAAAGAATTTGAAACTTTTGGTGGAGGTTGATCTTAGGTATGCAGAGGAAGACAAAGTGCATCATTAAAATGCTCAGTCTTAGATTTCATTAATTTTATGACTGTAAAATTGTCACCTACATTTCCAAATGAAATACTCTAAGAAGGGAGACAGGTTTATGTGGTAAGGCTTTGTAGTTCTTCAGTTCAGACCACGCTTGAAACTTTTTCACTCTTCCTTTAGGCAAATCCCTTAGAAGCAGAATGTTTCAATTTTACACATTTTGTGTCAATTTTCCAGACAGAAAAGTAGCCCCTAGACATTAGACATTTAGCTACGGAAAGGCAGTTTCCTTAGTTTTATTTGATTACTAGAAGTTAGATTCCTGCTGATAGTTCAGGACTGTTAGTGGTTACCTGACTATTTGACAGAAAACATTTCCTCTCCTTTGTTTAACCTTTGACTCATGAATGTAAAAGTTTTATCAGAGCTGTAGTGGAAGCACTGGTGAGGTGGAAGTCTACTTATGGCAACAAGGGTTGTGTGTGACTTTGAATAAAAGTCTGAGCTCCTGCCTTGTGGCTCATTTGGATTAAGAGAAAATGCTAAGTGTGCTTTTAATTAACCATGAAGGATCTTGGTCTCTTGCTTTTGTGACAGACAGGGGCTGTGCTCTTAAATAAAGACCCCTGTATTTTCCATCAGGAAATATATATCTATTAATATTGTCTGTGTTTTTATGTTCCTCATGATGATGGAAGAAATATTTAGAGGAATTGTTCTATGTTTTTGGATTTTGTCCTATGTTTGTCTTACATCTTTGTTTTTCAAACAGTTGTTGATTGTAACTTAAGGAATGCAAGGACAGTGGTTACAATTAAAGAAAAATAAACAAGAAACCAGTACTGGTTTCACAGTTTAAGAACTGAAAATAATTTAGACTTCCAAATACATTAAAATTGAACATTAATCCCCTGATTTTCCTCTACTTTCTCTACTATGAAGGGGCTTCATTGATAACCTCTAGACATTTTCATTAGACAGCTAATTAATTATGAAATGTACTGACTGCTCATAAATAATTTTATTAATACAGGTGTGGTGGTGAGGTTTTTCTGGTAATGGACTTTAATTTTGTTTTTATCTGTTGTTAAGGTACACGTCAGTGTGTAAGGTACACATTAGTGTCCCAGTTCTGAGTTGGGAGGAGTAATGTATTACAGGTCTCCTCTGTCAAATTCAGCCACTTAAGAACTACATGTTTGAGATAATGCATTTTTGTACTGACTTGAAAAAAAAAAAATTACCAAACTAACAGATCTTTATGGACATTTGTGTGCTGGATGAGTTTTCTCAACATAGACTAGTTCTATTGTACTAGCAAAGATTAAATAATTTTGCAAGATTTGTTAACAGGACAAGCCAAGAAAATCTTGGACCCATAATGCTGCTGGATTTTAGCTGTCCTACAAACAAATGTCAAACAGGCCAAGTGCTGGGAACTGTCCTTGTGCCACAACAGCCCCGTGCAGCATTCCAGGCTGGGGCAGAGTGCCTGGAAAGCTGCCTGATGGAAGGGCACTGGGAGTGCTGGTGGACAGGGGCTCAACACGAGCCAGCTGTGCCCAGGTGGCCAAGGAGGCCAAGGGCATCCTGGCCTGCATCAGCAAAAGTGTGGCCAGCAGGAGCAGGGCAGGGATTGTCCCCCTGTACTGGGCACTGGGGAGGCAGCAGCTTGAACTCTGTGTTTGCTTTTGGGCCACTCACTTCAGGAGGGACATGGAGGGTCTGGAGAGTGTCCAGAGAAGGGCACCAGAGCTGGGGAAGGGTCTGGGGCACAGGCCTGAGGAGGAGCAGCTGAGGGAGCTGGGGGGGTTCATCCTGGAGAAAAGGAGGCTCAGGGGTGACCTTGCAGCTCTTTAGAACCACCTGAAAAGGGCCTGTAGGACGTGGGTGTCGGGCTGTCTGCAGGGTAGGAAGTCATGGGACAGGAGGAAATGGCCTCAGGTTGCACCACTGGAGGTTTAGATTGGATAGCAGGAAAAGTTTCTTCATGGAAAGCACTGGAACAGGCTTCCCAGGGAGGTGGTGGATTCACCATCCCTTTCTGCATTTAAAAGACAGGTGGATGTGGTGTTTGGGACGTGGTTTGATGGTAGATTTGGCAGTGCTGAGTTGATGGTTGGACTCGATGGTCTTACAGGTCTGTTCCAACCTACAGGATTCTGTGATTCCACCTACAGTTCTTTGTCCAATATGATATTCTAGATAAAGATGTAAAGCCTGTATCATCCAGTGTTTATCTATGAATAAATCTGTTTACTGGAGCAGTCCAAATCAATTAATAGGATTATTAGCAATAATCCTACATGCTTCCAAAAGTAGCCTATGATAAAAGAAGACAAAAGTGTTGCTTGACAGCCTTGAGGATTTAACAAATGGCAAAGAGCTTGTACTTGGTCTTGGAGTTGAGAATCTAAAAAACCACCTGATGGTGTCTTTATTACAAACAAACACCACTGTGTTTACTTTTAAATGCAGAGATGCATTGTATATGCACACATGCAAATGCCCTCTTTATTGTTCATGAAAAGAACAGGTTTAATGATTCTTTATTATGCTGAATTCATTACAATTAGCAAATACGTAAAAGAAAAATATAAAGGGAACTTTTTTGCTTTAGATCTTTGTAATATTTTATTGAAGCACAATATAATTAGAAATATTGACAAAAGCTTTTGCAATTAGACCATACTATTGAACAACTGAAGATTATGTAGAAAAGAAGCAGAGGATAGGTTCTGGCAGCCTTTGGTTTCATGCCATATAATGTAATACTCGTTTTGATTTCCTGAATTTTTCAGGTTTAAGAGGCACATTGAAATTATATTAACCTTGTATCTGTGGTTTTAAGGCTTAAAGAAATTCTTTAACCATTCTTTTAGCTCATAAAGGAAACTGACTTTCATAAGCTCTGGTCAAGTAGGATGTTTTTCTTAGTGGTTTTGTTACACAAAGACATGGAAGGGTATCATCAGCCTGATGTTGCTGAGGGAAGAGATTTCTGTGCAAGTACTCTGGTCAGCATGCCTTGCTGTATGAAATAAAAATCTCCCTTGGCTTTCTGTTAGGGTTCATTAATTTCAAAGAATTAATTTGACATTTTAAAATAGCATTTGATTTTTCTTTTCTCAGTAATAGGAGACCTGAGATCATGCATATAGGAAATAAGTATGGTTAGTATTTTATTGAAATAGGAGAATTTATTTTTATAGGATGCTGTTCATAAATGTTCATTATCAAAAATAGATGATCAGATGAGATTTTGGAGTATTCTGTAGCAAAATATGCTGTGGTCATGTATATTGTTAGCACAGAAGTGACAGCAAGGGGCTGGAAAGCCTTTAGGTTCTCTTACCCATTTGTGAGTGCAGTGTTATAAAAATCCTTTGCAGTTGGTCCCTGCCTTGTACCTTGAATTGACAAAATCCCAGGACAGCGTTGCAGTCCCTGCTGCACTTCTGGGTTTTGAAGCTGTTCCACAGCTCTGATGTTTGCAGAAACTCTGAACAGTGCAGTGAACCATTAATTCTGTTTGCTGTGCTGTGTTTCAGCAATGTGTAAAACCATCATTTGAGAGGATGATAGAGCAGGAGTCCCAGGTGAGAGTGCTCCAAGATCTGGTGTTTTAGGTGCTGATGTGGTGGGTGTTTTATGAGGGCATGGAATGTTCACACCTGTAGGCAGTGAGTGGCCTTACAAAGGTGAGCTAAAGTAAATTTTACGATTATATTAAGATTATATTGAAAAAACAAATGTAATAATGTCACACCTTAACCACCGTCAGCAATACCAAGCATTAAAAATGTCTGTGAGCATTAAGAGGTTGATGTTGTTTTGATTAATAGCCAGAACAATGTATGGTAAAGTGTGATAAAGACATTAATATGGTGGATTTAAGGGAAATCATTAAATTGTTGTCTCTGTCTCTTTGGCTTGGCAAGAGTAAATTCATTTTTATGGGTTGTTTTTTCTTTTTTTTTTTTCCTTTTAGGAGCCAGTAGTGAAGCATTTATAAAGACAGCAAAGATTGCTAGAAAATGCATTAACTATAACTGTGTTTGGATTTCTGCTGGGCTTTTTCTTTATCCTAAGAATCAGAATCTGTTCCTAAAGCCTTGCCAGCTGTGTACTGAGAACAGAGGTGCTACAAAGAAAACATAACCCTTCCCTGGACAAAGCAGAACTTGGCTTCTCTACCAGCCAGGGTTTCCCCTGGCAGCTTTCCTTTTCCTGTCAGGGAAAACATTTCGATTCTGCAAACCAGGATTTTGCAGTTAACATTTTCCTGGAATAGATACATTGGAAATTTAAGGTCTGTCTGCAGCGTGCACTAAAGCCTTTAAGGAATTCATGTCTGTGGATTTACACTGCATTGAAGAATCAAATCTGTAGTAGTGTTATATATGGGTATGAAATGTTCTGAAAACCTTTCAGGCATTGTTTCCTTTCCAGCTCCCTCTTCAAATCTCAAACAACAAATATTAACTATAATTTTACCTATTAATGTTTGTGATAAAATTCTAACAGGCACGAGAAGGTGTGTGAGTTGTAAATAAGGTTAGTGAAGTATAGTTATTATTTATTTTATCAGACTTAATATCTTAAATATTGATGGTGGAAAGTTCTGTAGGATGTGGTCACTGATGATATCACTCTTAAAGATAAATTCTATAAACAGATGGCAAATTGGAACTGATACCACTGAGTTTGAGTTTCTTTTCTTACACTCTCCAGTTGGGTCTTATTTGTCTTGGATTCTGTTTAACTGAGTGAGAGTACTGAGCTCAAAGTCTTTTAACTATACCTGTATGAGTGTGTTTGTGTTTGCAACATTGGTGGGTGTTTTTATTTTTGGAAGTTATTTTTATCTATCTGTAGAAATAACTTTATAGGGAGACCAATATTCTGACATATAATGTGACCTCTCTGCTATTGCACAGCATTGCACCACTTGTCAAATAGGGGGTACCTGCTCTGCCCAAAGTTGTTTTTCACTCTCCAGGGAACCAGCAGCTCTGTCAGTCCACTGGATACAGGAAGATGTCGAATTTCAAAATTGCAAATAACTGCTGAACTCTGTAACAATTAATGATAGATGGCAATGAGGTTAGAAAATGTTTCAGAAGTTTTTTTAGTGCCTTGAAAATACTAAGAGGTTGAAGTATTATGAGTTAATCTGTGCTTAATGGAACTTCAGCATAAAGAAACCATCTATCTATACTATCAGTGATGTGCCATTAAATTTCTGGGGGAAAGTTTGATGTGTTTTTTATTTATATGTAGAGATGTTATAAAAACATGCAAGTCAGATCAATCATTGTAGTATTTTATAAACACTTGATATTTTATTAAAACATTTTTTCCTCCTGTTTTAGTTACCTACCATGGTTTGAGGTATATTACAAGCTCCTAAATACCCTGGCAGATTATTTGGCTAAAGAACAGGTAAGTTTACATATTCTATTTCTTCATGAATAGAAAGAATAATAATATTCCTTGAAATATTAGTCACCATTTCAAATACTGTAAAGGGATTCTATGCTGTTGAAAAATGTAAAGTTTCAGTGGGATTTAAAAGCAAGTCTTACTCCTCTTACTGAAATTCAAAGAGTTTGAACATACAGCTTCCACAGTCACTTGGATCCCACATTATTCTAAAAAAACTGCTGAAAATATACCTTTGGAACGTGTCAGTCTCAGCATAAACAGGTCCTGTGTGAAGTGTGAGCAGTGTCACCTCACTGGAGAGCTGCATGACGTATTGATTGTAAACTGTAGCTCTCTGGAACTATCTGATTATCAGCTGCAAACACTTTTGTTCAGAGCTGTATGAAATATGATGTACTGTTTCACCCTTCACATTAACTAAGAACTACCTCTCGTAATTCTGACATCTCGAGTAGCAAGACAAAATTACTTGCAGCATTTGGTGAAGAATCATGATAGTTTAGTTTGCATATTCATGAGCAATTAGATGTATTCCAGGATTACACAGCAAAGGAGCTGCTGGCATCTGTCTTTACTGAGAACATCAAAGCTGTACCTTTCTGCTTTATATTAGTGTATTAGATTTCAATTAAAAAAAAAAGGCATCAATATTTAGCCATATGCTGTAGACTGGAAAAGCTGACATTTCAAAAATATATGAAGTATAGAATAAGCAATAATTATGCATTATAGTAAATGGGCTAGGGAGAAAGATGATATTTTATGTAAAAAGATAAATAGGGAAATTTGGTGCTACCTGTGTGATTCAGTGAAGTGGAATATTTATAAAATCTTAAAAATGCTATCATTAGACCTTTGTTTTGGTCCCTATTTCAGTAGAAAAAAACTGTTATTAAGGTTGTATTTGAGAGAAGGAGATGGGGATTGTGTGATCACCAGATCTGGCATTGCAGTTATTACTTCAAGCACTTGAGGCAGCAGGGTTTGTTGTCTGACATGCTGAGGGCACTGCTTTGGTGGGGCACAGTTGCAGCAGTGCATGGAAGCAGCTTGTTCCACTGCCTGCAGCCACTCCTGCTGCTGAGGGGCTGTGGGAGGGCACTGCTCCCTCCTGGCCCAGGCACTGCTCATCTGACCAAGAGCCAGAGCCAAAGCCTTCTTCACTGCTCCAGGAGCATCCTCTTCTTCCAGGGAGAGGCAGAAGCTTCCTGTGAACTCAGTGTGTTTAAAAGCTGGCCCTGCCTTGTCACTGATACCTCTGGTTTTACTTTGGCAACATAAAGGATTTAATCTCCATGAACAAAACCCTTAAACTGGATGAAAACCCCAAATCAACAAAAACCCCAATCACTTCTCTTTCCCAAGTAAATGTCCCTTCTAGAGACCAAAGTGATGGATCCCAGTTAAACCAGGTAGCTGCAAGTACATTTTAGGAAACTGTATTAAATTTTATTGACTGTTTTATGTGTTTTGATGAGGCATATTTAATAAAATTTTTTAAAAACCTGTATCATGGGCTAACAGTTTTAGGAAGGTGATGTCCTGGATGTACAGACCAGCTAGACAAGGTGTCCCAGTTTTCAGCTGCAAATGATGTGAGTCCCTTAAGGAGTGAGTGGGGAAGCCTGTAAGACATTGGCTTAACTTGCAGATACAATATTTTATGAGATACAAAGCTGGCCTGAATTTTAAACTTAATGTTTAAATATTTCACTATGAATTGCAATTGTTTTGATTATTAAATATTTACATCTCTTTGTCAATATGTGGTTTGATGTGTAGTAAATAGTAATTAGTTTTTATATGATAATTAATTACCTTTAAAATGTATTCCCTATAGGAAAATGACTCAAATGATTTAATGAAATCATTGTATAGCCAACCTGTGCCAAAGGCAAATGCTTTAGTCAGTCTAAGTGTGGTAAGTATTTTTTCTCTTTTAATTCTACCAACTATGAAATAGTAGGTAAAGTTGAAAGAAAAGGAAACCTCAACCCTTTGGAAGTATAAATTTGTGTTGCTTCCCATCATTAACTGTCTTGGACAACCTTTGCTTTTTCCTCTGTGCAGGGTAGAGTCTGTCTCTGTCTCATGTTGTTTTCTAAAAGTTGTAGTCATAAAGAAGAAGAAATTTGAATTTTGCTCTATGGATGAGAAAGTAAACTGCAGTGGGATCTGACAGTGCTAGAACTACTTTTTTGTGCTTCCAGCTGTTTCATGTAGACAATTTTGGTTTGTCCTGCTGTGCATCAGGAGACACTAACTCAGTTTTATTGCCTCTTATGTCTGAGTTGGTAGAGTTTCAGGATTGGTCAAAAGTCTATGAAAGCTGGCTGCTTTCCCATCTTTCTTCCCTGTTTTCCTAGTTTTGCTTAATCATACAAAAATGCTGTAGGAAGAACAGTGGGAGTACACTCTGTTGTGTGAAATTTTGAGCACATCTTGGTGAAATCACATGTCCAGGCCTCCTTTGCTTTTGTGCTCCACCTTTTTGTGGTGTGGGATGGGATGGTGATAGTGGGGCAGGATGGTGCTGCAGAAACATCAGGAAGTGGAGCTGTCATTGTTCCAGTTCCTGAAGTTTAAACCAAAATTAGCTCGTGGGGAGTGCATGTGTGAACACATTTGTAGAGCTTGTGTGAAATACAAAGTCAGCACAGAACCTCTGCTGTCTCTGAGCCATTGGGAATGTTGAGGGCATCTGTGCAGTTCCTGCACTTGCCACAAACAGTGAGCAAATGGGGCTTGGTGGAAGCATCACACATTGCAGGACACAGAAAGGAGTGATTTTGTAAAGGCTTTGCTTCCACACATACTGAAATATCATGAGATTATTTATCTTGCCCTTATTTGTAAATGTTTTCTTGGGACTTTTAGCTCATATATCTCAAAAATAAGCCCTGTACTTCAATTAAAGTAAGCACAGATTCTAGAAAAGCATCTGGCCCTATTATGAAGGCAGGAAAAATGGAGTCTACCACTTCTGTTCCCACAGTTACTGATCCTTGCTGCTTAACATGATGCTACCTTTACTTTATTATAATTTTTCATATTTCAGATTCCCTGTTTTTTCACTAGGCTATAGACACCTAATATTTTCCCACCTTGTACAGTGCTAGTTGTATTTGCCAGTCCTTCCAGTCGTGTGTGTTGTTTTTCACCAGAACAATGAACTGGATTTGAGGCTGCAGTTGGAATTGTTTCTGTTGATACATTTTTGCCTTTTGTTGTCAGTGTAATGTTTCAGTTCCTTGCACCTTTGCCAAAAATACTTCTGTATCTCAAACAATATTTTGCTATCATTAATTGCAGCATTAAAACCAATTGTAATTTGGCAACTCTAAAATGCTTTATAAAATGTCCATCAAAACTCCTGTGGTTCAGAGGGACATAAAGAAGTTTTCACTATTTTTTCCCTTGTATTTCATCTTGTCCATAACTTGCCCACCTCAAAATGAATCTTGGGAGGAGTGTGGGCATGGCTGTCTTGGTGAATACAGCTGGCTACACTGGAATGACAGATTGCTTGCTGTGAAGTTGATACTTGGTGGTTTTATTTCAATGTTGTCTGACTTTGGAATTGTTTTTTCTCAATTATGCCTCGTTCCCAGTTATATCAAAGAGTTTTGCAATCTTTCTTGCTGCTTGCTGAACAATGGCTTTCCAAATGCAAACCTCTTGCCAAATGTTTGGCTGCAGGGACAGTCGAGCAAATATTGTGGGTTCAGATGGGGCAGAGCAGGGAGGGATGGGTCAGCTGGAATCCCAATGCTTGTTGGATCTAAAGGCATCTCTGTTTCTGTAATGCTGCAGGGAGCAGGGAAATATTTATTGCCACTTTCAGTTCTGCTCTTTTGTAGTGATGTTTCTTTCTTGGTCCTTGGATTTTGTGAAAAAGTTAGACTGGAACCATCGGTAGTAATAGACTTAGAAAAGAAATTACAATCTAAGAAAATAATTATAGAAGTAACATGCTGAGGTGGCTTTTCCTTGTGCCTGGATCAGTCTGGTTCAGATTTCATTCACTCCATGTGCTGCAGGGTAAAAGGCTCATGGATGCTGCAGCAGGGTTTGGGTGGCAGACCACAGTGGTCCTTAGGATTGTGTGTGCATAACCAAGCACAAATTACCTCCAATATCTGGATATGTGCTGTTCCCCAGCAATCTTGGGCCAGGAGACACCAAAATTCCTTTGTCCAGTTTAGGACCAAGTTCTACTCTTACTTGTTGGTCCCAGTAATAAATACTCTGCAATTTATGAGGTGGTCATTTTATCCATAAAACCTTTCGGTCACTTTTTTTTGTTTGCTTCAATTTTTTACAAATGTTGTCATTATTGGGAAGACTAGTTAAGTGTGAATTTAAATGGGGGAGGAATAAAAGGAATAAAACTTATTTTCAGCCAGTATTTTAAACATGGAATATTACAAGCAGTAGAGGCAGCTTTGGCCTTTCTTGTTGGAAAACTCAAAAGTCAACTGTTCAATCTTTCTCTCATCTTGCATAAGAACCAAGAGATGATTTTTGCAAGTGAGGAAGTTTTGAAAAAACAGCCTTGTCTTGTATCGGTGAGTTTAAAAGGCACTGACTATCTAAAACCTGTCATAATTAAAGAAATAATCACTTGCTATAGGACATCTCTGTTGATTTGAGGCTTACTTAGACCTGTCCTCTGGGGGATTCTGCTGCTGTCTTTGGCCTAAAAGATCTGTCTAATATTAACCTACCTTTTCTGTTTAAATCCAGCTTCAGAGCTACGTGTGTGTATCATAATCCTTTTGTAAAAACTGCTATGAAAATCAAACCCTTGAGCTGATGAGCAAAACTTGCATTTTCCTGTGTCCTTTTTAGAGAAAACTTCATACAGGACAGCAACTATTCATTTGCTGCTTTATGGCTCTTAATGACTGCAGTAATGGCTTTTACTTCTCATAGTTCTGGCTTCCTTTTCTGTTTAATGAGTGAAATATTATTACTTTGTTAATTAGAAATAATTACTTCTCTAAGTTAATAACTTCATTACTCAGAAATCTTTTGATAAATATTCTGTGACCTTATTACATATAGGGAATAATTTTCTGTTCTCAATATACTTCTAAAGAATGCAGGCATTCTATCTGAAGCTAATCTGAATGTTTTCCTCTTCCTGAGTGGAGAAAAAAAAGATTTTTTTCCTGTGTCGATGTGGAACAATACCTGTGATATTTATTGTGCAAGTGGTATGATGTTTATGGGATGCCTTTTTTAAGCCAATTTTTTCCTTAAATTTTAACTATTGCCAAATGAGCTAATTTGTGGGGAAAATTTTCTATTAAATGTATCAAGCTGGTTTAATAAGTCTCCTACACAGTCTTAATAGTATTAACTTTTTTTCTTGAATGCAAGACACATTTAAGTCTTATAGACTTTGTTTTGGTTTATCTTTTGCAAGCTTTAGAACAAGCTGTGTCTTTGTGTTGCTAATTATAATTGTAAAAATATTCTGGAAAAACAAAAATTCTGAAAAAACATCAAAATTCTGTAAAAAACAAAAGCTAAAAAAATAATAATTATCTTATTAACATGCACTCATTTTTTTTTCTCCTTCAAAATTTAGACTAAGATGCAAAAATGCCTTTAAATTACTGAGCTAAATCCATGTCTGATTGCTAATAGGAGCATTGGATTAATGAGAGTTAATTTATATTACATCTGGTTTTAGTTTAATCCATTTTATATTTACATCCTAGATGGCCTCAAACTAAGATGCATAAAATTGTTAATGTATTTCATAAATGATTGCAGAATCTCAGGCTTCAGCTCTTGCATTTCTGTTACCACATTTTTGATTCAAAGATGTTTGGAAAGAGAGTTTATATCAAGTAATAATGTTTCTATTTTAAATATTTTTCTCATGTGAATGGTTTTTCTTTTCCATTCTAAATTTACACTTTGTTCTTTAGCATTTTTTTGGTTGCAATTTTTTAATTCAATGCTTAATTTAATCAATGCTACTCTCAGGCTCATGACAAAATTTAAAGCTGGCTTAATTTCAGAGTTATTTCAAAACTGCAGCCCAGCGTTTTGATTTTGTGCTGTGCAGAAACAGAGCTTGTCATTTCATGTCGTGATCTGCTTAATTCTTTGTCTAGCAGCAGTAAGAATGTTATTAGGAAAATGGCTATTTGCTTAAACACAGATGGGATTGGAAATCCTAAATGCTGGGTTCTTACAAAGAGTTTTTTTCCCTGTGTGCATAAATGATCATTTATTTTTTCCCACCGATTAGCACTCGTATTTCATTACTCCTGATGTAACTGGATTGCCAACTATCCCTGAAAGTGTAAGTATTCCATTTCTTCTTTAACCTCATTCTGGGCTAGGCTGAACTTCTGCTTTTATCAAGAGGAGATTTTTTTTTTCCCTTTTTTTTTTTTCCTAAGACTGCTTTTAGAAATGATTGATGTCTGTTATTGCAACCTTTAGCTGGTAGTTACTGTTGCATTCATTAACCCATTTTAAAGCATGAACAGGGCATTTCTGACCACTGCTCGATCTACCCTTTGCTTGTAGTTACTTGGCTTCTTTACTTTTACCAGGATTACTTGGATAAAATCCATTCTCCTTCTGCACCTCGTGTTTGATTTGAATACTTGCCCTTTAAACACTGCATTGCTCAGCTGCAAATTCAGCCATCAAGATATGCAGTCATTTTTGGTGCAAGAGGGCATTGTTTAGGCTTTTTGAAAAACATGCTGTACCTGCCCACACTTGGATTCTAACCAAGCAGCAGGAACAGAGGGTTTGGGGCTTTTTTTTTTTTTTTTTT
>VYXF01007834.1:190618-243458 GCA_013397295.1 Polioptila caerulea | reverse complement strand
TTTTTTTTTTGGTTGGTTGGTTAATTTTCTTTAATTTTCTTTATGAAGACTTGCATTCTGTAGATGTTAAATCCTGGATGGTGCTGTGAGTAAATTGCAAATGGCAAATCTCAGATCATGTTGTGATTAGCATCTCAGGAGAGATGAAGGGTCCTTTATCCCACCTCCAGCCTCTAAACCAGGAATTGTACGTGGCTGTATAGGTGTGTGCTTTTACACTTACAAACACTGACTTCTTTCTGGAAGTTTGGGGGCTCCCAAAATCCTGCAGTGCCCCAGAGCTCGGTGCTGGTGTTGGGGCAGCAGGGAGCTGCTCCTGCTCCCTTTGGCACCACGGGATGCAGGGTGGGATGAGCCAGGCAGGGACACAGAGCCAGGAAGGACCCGAGGGGAGCAGCAGGAGGGTGCTGGAAACAGAGAGGGGCCTGAGGGAACATCTGTGCTGTTGGGAGGGACTCAGAGGAGGTGCCAGGGACCCTGCTGCAACTCAAGAAACCAGGGAAAGTTTTGCTGGATGGAGGGATAAAAGAGAGGACACTTGTTGCTAGGGCTCGTTGGGAAGCACAGGGTTTTTAAATTTATATTTTCCTCTGTTTCACCTTCTGTTTTGAATGCCTCTGTTTTTAAGGAATCTCTTAACTTGTTATTTGGTGTTGTAATAAAATAGTTTTGGAGGCTGGAAGGTGTGTTATGGGATTAAATTAAAGAAATTATGGGAAAGCATCTAGTTTGGCCTGTGGCTGATGAAGGATCCTGCAATGATGCCAATGTAGATTTATTTTTCTGGTTTGAGAAAGGTAATATAATTTTAAGGTGCCTGTCTGTAATTATCTTTTACTCCACTAATAAAAGTCTCATCCTTTCTGTATGAATCAAAATAGTGAGGTACTAATGGAGAGTTAGTACATGCAAGGAATGAAGAGATGAGGTAATTACAGTAAATTAGCAATAAAATGAATTTTTTTACCTTTTGCTGTAAGGTTCACGTATTTCAGGGGCAGTAACTTTTCAGCTATAACAAAGAAATAACTGTGACTGTTTCCCAAAGATAAATTGGTCTGTACAAGATTGTGAACTATTTTTTGACACAGCTTTTTCCACAGGGAACCAGCACACCACGATCAACTGCAGTGTTAGAGGGTGTCCAGGGTAAACTGGACTGACATTCTCATGGTGCATCAGCCTCTGACAACCCCTTAAAAGGAACATTTGCAAGACCAGAGGCTTTTCCTAAATCTGAGTGTTTGTAGCCCTAAATCTCTGGGATTTGTCCCTTCCAAAATTCTATGCAGCGTGGACAAAGAATAATACTCCATGTCTTGAAATTCATAGTGGGTTTATGAATTTGCATGAAACTGTATTGACCACCGGATCCTTGTTTGTCTTTTCAATTTATTTTTTTTTTTGTTTAATCTTGCAATATACCCAAAAAGGAAGTCACCCCACTGTGAAGCTTTTCCCACTCATCTTGCCCTGGCTGTTCTTTCAGGGCTGGGTGACCTTGCTGCTGTGTGTTGGCCACATCCAGGACAGAATGTTGGTGTGCAATTCCACTGCTGGTGTCTGCCCTTCTGCTGGGGCCTGTCCTTCACAGACCTCCTGCATGAACATTCAGTAACAGGGCTGTCCCTGAGAAGAGAGGAATAGCAGTTCTGGTTGCAGATACGATAATGAATGTGTGAAATTAAATATTTTGCATATCAAGGGCTGTATTAGTACCGGTGTTTACAGAAATTTGCTGTTTTCCCAGGCAATTTTGCTGGTAGCTGTTTTAGCTTATTCAGAACTTGTGTGTCTCTGGCGCTGTGCCCTGCAGAAAGAACTGCTACATTCAGCTGGAACACAGAGCTCTGCCCACCCTCTGTCTCTTTTCCTCCACTTTTCTGGTGTCTGAACTATTAATGGAAGGTGCTGGTGACTTTGATTAAACCCCACAGTGAGATTTTTACCAGGGCTGAAGGGGTGGCTGATTTTTACCAGGGCTGAAAGGGTGGCTGATTTTTACCAGGGCTGAAAGGGTGGCTGATTTTTACCAGGGCTGAAAGGATGGCTGATTTTTACCAGGGCTGAAGGGGTGGCTGATTTTTACCAGGGCTGAAAGGATGGCTGATTTTTACCAGGGCTGAAAGGGTGGCTGATTTTTACGAGAACTGAAAGGGTGGCTGATTTTTACCAGGGCTGAAGGGGTGGCTGCAGGAAGAGCCCAGTACCTTCCATCACTTCTGCAGGACATTTGATGTCCTGGCACACACAGCTCAAGCAAAAGCCTGGTGTTGTTCAACATGCTGTTTTGCTGTACTTGAAATGGAATAAAATGTTAAAATAAAATGTGTTGACTTAGGGAGACCCTGGCAAAGCTGCAGTTTTGTTGCTGTAGCTGTGACAGAACAGTTGTCACCGTGGTAAGATCTGTTCCTGTGTTCGAAGTAATGGTCACCTTAAAAGCACGTGGAGATATTGATATAATATCCAATCTCATCTTTTTTTGAATTTGAAAATACAAAAGGGCAAATCTAAGTCACAAGCATAATGAAATGAGCAAAATATTAATAGCCTACACCACAGTTAACTTTTCATTTGCTTTAAAACCCAATTAATTATTTTTAAAGTGCACAAATTTTGGTGCAAAGGGATTTCTTTTATAGTTTGGTTTGATTTTTTTTCCCACCTACTAATTAGACAAAAATGTTCACAAGTAATATATATCAAATGTGCCCTTTATCTACTCCTGTTGCTGTATTAACTTTTTTTTTTTCCTATTTAAACAGAGAAACCTCACTGAATATTTTGTTGCTGTGGATGTGAACAACATGCTGCAACTTTATGCCAGTATGTTGCATGAGAGAAGAATCATTATTACCTCCAGCAAACTAAGCACTGTAAGTACTTCACGGGTTTCCTTTTAAGTAGGAGATATTGAACATTTCACAAAATGACCTGCAGACCTCTGTGGTTTTAGATATGTTCCATGTGTACTTATGAGACAATATCTACATACTCTTCTAATATATGGTTTTAGTCTGGCTCTTGAAGTACAAAAGTCTGATTTATGTAAGACCTACTCAGATACATTAAGTCAGGTTAATTATTTTTCTTATCAGGAGATGAGAGTTCTTTAGCTCTCCCGAGTTCATTTCTGTGTCTTCTAACCTAGAAAGAATTCTTAAGGGCTATTATAAGATCTTTATTATTCACTTGTGGCTTATTCCATTGGAGCTACTTGAAAGAAATCAAGGGTCCCTAATAATAGCTGCTATCCTAACCTGGTAATAGGTGGATTCATCTTTGTTAGAGTGGTTTGGGAGTGCACACTGTAATATCTCTGATTTGGAGCAGCTCTTCAGACTGTCAATAATGCACAACTCAAAATAGCAGTTTTTTAATTAAAGGTCTTGAGCTACTGCCCACATTAAAATATTTCTTTTCCCCCCTTATGCCTGCTTAGGCTGCTTAATAAAAGAATGTTGCATTTCATTTGGAAGGTATGCCTAAATATCCAGGTGCCATTTTATTTTACTCTTCACAGAATCTTAGATTTTTTAAAATCCCCTCTATTTTTAAAATGCTTCCAAGTCAGTTGTGCATCAGTACAAGACTGTCACTTGATAACCAAGTTTTAATCACAGGGAATAGTTCTCATGCAGAATCTTTAGCCTATTAAGCACCATTACCTAAATCTTTTTGAAGAGTGCTGCATAAAACATTTGGTTTAATATGCTCTCTGTGGTGGAAAATCAATTCTGTATTTCTGAGCACTGCTAATTGCACTACCAAATAAATGAACACATGGGTACAAGGTTGGATATAGTACTAAAAATCACTATTTTCAAAGACTTGCAGGTGCTGTAAGGAGTGAGAATTCTTTGATTATAAATAGTGGATAAAAGTCCTTTCAGTGTTTTTTTGAGTCTAAAGTAAATTGAAGATAGAGAAGGTTCAGAATTGCCATGAAAGTCTGACAGGTTTTCCAGTTGTAGGTGCAGTAGCAATTATTTAATTGCCTTATTATTATTTTTGGTGCACAAAGGCAGCACTTCCCAGTGCTCTGCAGGGTGTGGAGCTCAGTCAGTCCTGGGGAACTGGAGTGAAGCAAACTTGGGGTCATATAAGCAGAGGCCACATGGAAAATTAAAAACCAGCAAAATAAATTAATTTATACTCCTGTTGCTGTACTAGTCTATGATAGATTTTTTTTTTTAACCACCAAAGGTGTTACTTTTTTTTAGGAAATTTCCATATTTTATTACAGGGGTTGTTTTGTTTTTTTTTTTCTCCTCTCCATATTCCCCTCCCCTTCCTGAATTGGATAGGGGAAGAATTGTGCATTTCAATGTAGTAGTAAGATCTGAATGGGCAAACAGATTTTGAAGGGAAGGTCCTTTCAAAGAACCTGTCTTAGCAGAAGCTCACATGATACAGCAAAAACTGGAATCAGAATTTTTTTTTGCCAGTCTGAAACACAGCTTGCTATATTTAAAGGGGAAAAAAAAGGGAGAAAAAAATACACCATGAAAAAATCTCAGCTCCAGTGATGCCCCAGTCAGCCCAGTTTTACTGCTCCAGTAGAGAGGAGATGGGAATTGGGATGGCAGCTCTGAGGCCGTGGAAGATTCATTCTGCAGGTGAGCACGTGTCTGTCTGCTTGACACGATTTGGAATTGTACTCACAGCCCACATTTGGATCTGCTTGGGACTTGTTTTTGTTAGGCTGAACATCTCAGCTGGTCTCCATTGCTGTGATGTGACAAGAGAAGAGGAAGTACCAGAATTAGGCTGTGCTGATCTAGCCCACCTTATTTCAATGAGCAGATGTCTCTTTGGAAGTCATTGTACAACAACAGAATATTCTGGTTGTGAGAAACTTGCACTTGGTTTACACTTTGGCTGTTTATTCCTAAGCTTTTAGTGAATTTATAGCCATCTTACTGTTGTCTTCACTTGAAAATAACTTCATCACTTTGCAGACATATGGTGGTGTTTGGATGTCCTGCAGAGTGTCCCCAAGCTGTGAATGTGAATAGTGGCACGTAGATCAAATCCAAAATGAGACAGCACATCAACTTCACTTTTTCCCTGGTTGCTTTTTCAGTCCACTAGCATTACTTAAGTTACAGCTAAACAAAATTACTGCCACATCATGTTGGATCCACTTTTGATGCAGGATTGGTTCATTTTCACCTGCACTAGTGACAAAACAGAGGAGTATACCTGGCTTATTAAGGGCTTCAGTTCACAGAAGTGCTGCCTGCTCATCTCTTGCATGCCCAGAACAGGAGTGATGCATGGCTCGCTTCTTTACAGAGCAATATTGTTTAAAAAGTTAGTGAAACACTTTCCAGTATTGCCTGTAAGAATTGAACTGAATTGCCAAGAATGGTTAAATGTGTTTTTGGCAAAAGATATTTCTTCCTTAACGTGGGGATTGCTTGATGCAATGCAGGAAGCAAACAGGAGTGTATTTGGGCATCAGCCTTTGCAAGCTTTGTGTTGTTTTACTGTTGCATACAAAACACAGCAGACTGGTACTTTGTGTTGCAAAGTTCCTGTTTTAATATTCCTAAATTACAGCTTGATACTAGAAAAGATTATTTGTTCCAAAACAGTGCGGTCAAGCACAACTTTCTGTGAAGGGAGTTGGGTCTTATCTTTGGGGTTAACTGAATATCAAGTGTTTATGTCAGTTCATGAGGACTGGGCTGTGATGTCACCTCCAAGTTATCAGCTCTGTTTTGGTTCACTATCTCGGGCAGTGACTGATAACAAAAGGCATAATTGAAGGCCTTGCTCACTTTCTCCTCGCCCTTCTTGTGGGGGCCAGGAATGAAAAACTGCACTTACTTATGTTCAGGAATTCTTTGTCTACTGTTTCTGCCCTATTAATTTCATCCTGTCATTATATTCAAGTAAAGGATCAGTCCTAGTATGGAAAAAAAAGGGGGCAAAACATGATGCTGTATTTAAAAGATTTTAGGAAAAAATGAAAGGTGGTTGTCTATTTTAAGTTGCTGAGTAGAGTTTTTTAATTTAAATAAAAACTCAGACAAAAAGGAATTGTCTTGAAGATTTTTCAGCTTATATTTTATTTCAACCAAGCAGGCTTTGTTTTAGTGCATCTTCAGAATTTTGCAGTTGTGTTTTCCTTGCATCTTCCTTTAAATGGATTTTTTGTGGCTTTATCCCCTTTAAAAATTCCTTCAGTGTAGATATTTGTCTACTAGTCCTTCCAGTTACTACCAAGATACAAGTGGAAACTTCCCACCACTCCATTCTGTTGAAGCTTCTGGGTCATTATTTGCCCTAACTGTTGATTCCTTTATTAGCTTGACTTTCCAACCACTTTAATAATGTGATTATCACCAACCTCACAGCTTGCTTCAGGCTTAGCGTTAGAGTGAGATGGATTCAGCTAGCCTGAGGATTATGCTTTGTAAGATCTGTTTGTAGCAAAAATTACCATTTCTGGCTTTTGAACAGTAAAGTATGAAAGAGAAACAAATGACGTGGCTTTGGATTAAGCGAAAGGATGAATGAAACAAAGGGATTGATCTGTTCACAGAGGTGGCTGCTGTTATTTCACTTCAGCAGCAAAAGGAGACCTTTCCTAAATGTCAGGCTCTATGTTCCTTCACAGCACTGTTTCCTCACACGTCACTACATCTGCATGTATTATTATTAGTTGCATGGAGCTGTACGAGTTTCAGTACAAATAATTTTTTAATTCAGTCTTTCTATAAATTATTAAAGTGCTGGGCTTGGCTTTTCCAGGAAGACTGAACTACAGCATTGATTTTATGCATGCTGCAGGCAGGCCCTAGATGTTTTGGCCCCAAGTGCACCTGCTGTGGTAGTCTACCAGAACATCATACCACACTCTCATGTATTCCAAGCAAAGGAATAAATCATGATTTTACAACAGCGCATCAGTTGACTTATTGCTGTTTTGTGACCGGAGGAAGGCAGGATTGCTGTTTAAAGCCGTGTCATGGGTTCTCAAGTCACTCAAGCATGAAAGCTTGTCATATGCCTCTGTAATTGTACCTCTGCAGTCTGTGCCTAACTAGTCAGCTGGGGCTGAGCGCTGCGTCTCCAGCACCCGGCTGGCCAGTGTCTGACAGGAGCTTTCTCCTCAGCCTGTCAGGAATATGCTAACGAGACTGGATCTGGTGCGGCCGCCACTGGCAGGTGGAGGGGATGCTACACTTTAAAGCAAATGTCTGAACGTTGTCTCCACTCTGAGCAGTGTTTGTTTCGGGTAATACAAGCCTGGCGTGTCTCAGAGCTCAGTGCTTACAAGTTCTGCTTGGCGCTGCCTCTGGGTTTCTTTGGTAGCAAAAAGAGACATAAATATCAATAAAAGATACAGATTTATTTGTTTTGGTGGTGAAGGAGCACTGAGTATAAATTTGCACACGTATGTTTGTGGAATGAATCTAAAATAAATAAAATTTCAAATTAAAATTAATTTATTCTATTAAATAGAATTTCTTTAAAATTTAAAATACATTTAAATAAAAAAATAACACTTTTACTCTTGCTTCCATGCAAAGAGCGCTTTCTCCAGTTGCCCTCAGTGAAATTGGACTGAGTGTTGGCTTTATTCTCTTTGTCTCATTAGTCTTGTTCAGCTCTTGTCACATTATCCATAGTTGCTCAGGAAAAAGTATTACAGATTTAAAATTTAATTCGTATCTCAAATTTATGTGACCTGGAAGTGTTCGGGGGCTAAATTTAGTTCTTAAAAGTCAGGAAATGGATGGGAATTTATCATTAACTTGCAAGGCAGAACGGATGTTCTGCTGGTACTCACTGTGCTCCCAGAAGCATAACTAGAATTAATTTTGGAATATAACCTCTGTTGGGTCATTTGGGCTGGAAGTAAATGGCAAGTGGCAGTTCATATTTTTTTTATAGTTCATGTGTGGACAGTCTAAGATAAACTGGGCAAGGGTGTAAACTGTTGTAGGTGCAGTTAAGCTCCCATTGGGACACCTGTAGGGAGCACATTTCCAGCAATGAGGCTGTGGGATATGAATTTGGAATAAAGTGGGGTTAGAATATACAGCCAGATCTGCAAAGCTCAGTCTCGAAGTTTAGAATAGTTTCCCCATTGCCACAGCATAATATTAAGAGAAATAATTGCTGAAGGAATTTGTGAAAAGAATCTGAAATACGTGGTAAAAATTTTTTTTTCTTGAGAGTGGGAGGGGGAAAAAGCCAGTAAAGAGTTGGAAATTGCTGTTACCTGCCATCTGTGTAAAACGTGGTCAGGAAGAGGGACCTAAAGATGTAAATATTTGTGGTGGTGTGTGTTTTTGTGAGTGAGGAAGAGGTAAAGAAGTTAAGGAATAAATGAATGTCAAAATGTGAATAAACAGATCAAGAAGGTACAGAGATGAAATGAACTGTGAGGAAACTGCAATTTTTGAACAGATGATATGAAGAAGCATAGTTTAGTTTATTACAGGATAAATGAGTATCATAAGAGACATGTTATCAACCCAATTAAAACCTGATGATTAACTTCCTAGAGTTTCATTTTCAACCTATGAAAAATACCAAAAACCTTTATGGTATGAAAATTCTGACTAACTGAATGAAGTGACATGTTTTTTTTTCTCAGCACCCACACCTCCTTTGTTATAGAGATGCCTCAGATGATCTGTGTAAGTGCCTGTGGGTCCCTGGGGTAGGCACAGTATGTCAGTGGTGTTCCTTGTTGAGCACTCACCTGTCTACTACCACTTCAATTCTATTTTCTGCTCAGCTTCCATTATTGGGAAACGTGTCACTCCTGGAGCCATGGGCAAGGAACAAGCCGTGTCTGCAGCCTTCTCTTTTCTCTTCCAAACTAATGCACAAGAACGATGCCATAATGCTGCTTTGTGAATCAAGAACTGCAAGAAAAGAATGAAATTGATTGTATATGAAGTGCTGTCAAAATCATGAGTAACACTCATCTCTGCCCTTCCTTCCTCCAGAAAGAATGATAAAAGGAAGTGAATAATCCCCAAAAACCCCAGCAGCGATTCCAGGAGAAAATAAGTTTTTTTATATAAGTGTATTTTCTTTTACATCTTTAATTTTTAGAAGGGGAAAAAGTAAAAATTTTCATCTGTGAACTGGAAATATATTTCCCTTTCTCTGTCCCTTCTGTGAGAGAGGAGAGCTGGATTTGCATCTTGCCAACAGGAAGAAAATGCATTATGGCTCATTTAAGGTCCTCCCTCTTCTTTGTCGTAGAGATTATGGGGATGGCAGATGGAAAACGATTAGCCAGGAGCTAAATTAGAGAATTGCATACAAGTGGCTTTGCATATCATGGCTTGGACAATATATTCTGTTCTCTGTTGTTGCTGAATTTTTTTCCTCACTGATTTCTCACCAGTGCCGGCAGAATGAGTTAAGTTCATCCTTTAGTCTGACTGTTTAATCTTTAGAGCTGGGAATGGATTTATGCTCTCTTGTAAACTGTAAAAGTAAGAGTTCCCTTCCCACTTTTACCCACCAGCAGTCTTCCCTGTGCCCTGTCCCCTGTTCAAGAAGTGGATGGAAAGGGAGGTCTCCACAAATGTTAAACATCTGTTACAGGTTTGGGGCCTCATCTCCTTCTCAATCAAACAGAATGAGATGTGTTTGCCCCTCTAAAATAAAGTTGATTGCTTTATGAGTTGAATTAATGCAGAGGAGGGGCTTCCTCTCACCTGTGCTACTGTTCCCCTCTCAGGAAGCAGTCAGTAATTCTTGGGAGCACTGGGGAAGGAGCCAGCAGGGTTGGTCCAGGCTGGCAGTGACTGCTGTAGCTGTGGTAGAACAGTGACCCATCCCCTGCAGTTTATTGCTGTAGGTATTAATGAGTAGATGAGATAACGAAACTAAACAGAATCTTGGGCATCTTTCAACATATGTGTGGTCAAGGCAGTGGGAGGGAAGCAGTTCTTTGGCCCATTGGGACTGTGAGGGAGGAGGGAGAGAGCACACCAGTACCCATTTCTGGACATGGTGTTGACAGAGATTGACAGTGTTTGACGATTTTTCAGGAAATGCTTTTGTCACAGTAGTTCTTCAGTTGCTTACAGTACATTTTGAAAGGTTGTATAGAATCACAGGTTAATTTTACTTTAGCATTTGTTTAACTTCTGTTGCTGTTTTTGGCTTTCTGACAAGATTCTGCTAATCAGTTTCTGTCTTTCTAGTTTATACATTGCAATGTGTGCAAATCTCACCACCTATGCTCTTCCTCTCTTTTTACCTTTGATTATAAAAAAAGCTTTGAAGAAAGTAATTTATGTAGATAGAAGGAAACTCCCAGGTGCTTTTTGTGCAGGATACAGGTATTTTTATGTTACTCATTGACATGATGTGAGTAATAGGTATCAAATAAGCCATTATCTGTGAGTCTGCAGAAAATGTTTCAGCTGAATTAGTGTGGCTCCAGACATGCCACAGTGTTTTAGCAAGACCTAACATGAGGAAAAGGAAAAAAAAGATCAACAGAAGAAGGGACCTGTCCCTTTGAAACACAGAGCAGAAAGATTCATTAGTGGACATGAGCATTGGGGTTGCAGCAGAATTACTGCACCCACAGGAGGGAGGGGAGGAGCTGCTCTCTCTGTGTTCCCAGGAGCAGGTAAACCTGCTTTGATCAAGTCTTGAACTAAAACTTCTCCTGGCTCTTCATCACTGCATAGATTTTGAACAACAGCCTTCCCAACTGTCTGCTTACTGCCATAAGGTAGAAGTAACTCATCATTCTCTAAAATTTGGGCATTGTTTCAGTCTTGTTGAGATTTGGTAGCAATCCATTTTCTGTTGCCCAATTATGAATTTTGCTCACAAACTCTGTGATGTGGTCTCCCACTATTTGTAGAGGCTGTATTTTCACCGGGCATGCAGTTTCAGAATTCTTTTTTTGCAGGGGTAAAGATAAACATCATTTTACCAGAATCACTGGAGCACTCTGGAGAAAACACCAGTTACTTTCCATGCAGGGTACAAAAGCTCATGTGTTGATTCTGGCTGCAGCATCTCCTCAGAAGAGATCAGAAATAGACTCAAACTTTCAGTTGTACTCAGTACTATTAATAAACTTATTACTGATGGAATAAGGCATAAAGCTTCTTATGCCCAGTGCAAATTTTAGAGATTTCAAATTAGATGTGTTTATTTGTTAAAGGGTTGAACATTAAAATTCGGCTTTTAACTAATTCAAACTGTTCATGCAGTTTAAAACCACATTATTTAAACCAATTTTAAAAAGATAATTAGATTTATTTTTGAAAAGCAATCAAAATTGTTTAACTAAAAGACCTTGNAACCACATTATTTAAACCAATTTTAAAAAGATAATTAGATTTATTTTTGAAAATCAAAGTTGTTTAACTAAAAGACCTTTGAAATGGAGAAAAACAGTCTAAAAATCAAAACTGATGGAAGCAAAAATCTTAGAAGTTCTGTTCAGTGTTGGCGAATGAGTTTCAGCTGACAAAAACTTTACTTAAAAACTGTCTGCCCATTTTTAATGGATAGAAACACAGCTCCAGTTTTGTAGTGCAGTGATCTACAGGAGGATATCTCCATTTGCTGCCTCAAACCAGGTAATAAATTGTGAGATCTGCAGAAACTGGGTTCTGCAGCACTTGTCTGCTGTAACTCTGCAGACTGCAGGGTTGTGCAGTGATGTATCTGTGTACACATAAACACACAGGGAATTTTATTGGACAGAGGCTTTTGCCTTTAATATAAAACCTGCCTGTAAAAGGAATCACAGTTCACAGGTGATGTTTATATCCAGTTGTCAGTGGAGGGTTGTCCATAGTCCTGAGGACAACTTCAGGGTAGTTTGGGAGAATGTCTGCTGAAGACAACTTCAAGATAATTTAGGGGAATGTGTACCTGTTTTGATTTTTATGATGTATCTTTTCAAGGTAGTTCTTGATAATTCCTTTTGGAATAGATGGCAGTCAACTGACAGCCTGCAGAGAGATGCCTTTGTGCCTAAATAATGTAAGGAATTGTTTTCTGCAGAGGACATCCCCACTGGGTCAAGCAGCAGACTCTCATTTCTTTGCCTGGGAGCTTGTGCTGGGTGCTCTGTTTGAAGATCTCCTGCTGCAGCCTTGGGCAGGGCTCTGCTCCCGTGCACAGATGCTGCTGGACACCCCAAATCTGGTGCCACCTTGGTAGAATTCCAACATAAATGGTCGAGTTCTCCCTGGTACCCAGCTTTTCAGATCTCTTGAACTGCCTGCTTCCTTGAGACCTGCAGCATCATTGCAGGGCTCCCAGCAGTTCCTGTTCTGTGCCATGGAGGGGATGTGTCAGTTCAAGAGGGAGGTTATTTAAATAACTAATGTGTTTGAGAAATGCAGTCACCGTTGAAACGGTAAAAAAAGCAAAAAAGAGATTTTTTTTTACACCAAGTATGCAAATTTTAATATGAAATCCATAATTATCTTATCAGTATTTGCTTAAGCGGAGTTGGCAGAATAATAAAATGTGACACAGTTTGAAGAGCAGCACGATCCCACAGCTGCTTGTGTTACTGTATACAACAGGAAACTATAGAACATATTCATGGCACATGAAAATGTTTGGGAACTACTGCAGCAGCATAGAGGGAAATGTTTAAATAAGATTTTACATTAAGATGTTATTAGATAGAAAAGCAAGGAACAGCACAACAAAAGCTTGATGTGTAAGTAATCAAATCTTTACCTTTCCTGCCAGAAATAATAAAATTTAGTAGATTAAAAATTTATAAATAGGAAATAGATGCTAACGTGAGTGCCACACTAAAATAGAGATTATAAAACGAGTTAATAAAACTTCAGATGTTTTTAAGGAATTGCACACTTCCTCTGTTAAAGTGAGAATTAAAATATATCAGCCCTGCATAAGATAGGGAAATTTCTTCATGCAAATACTATAGTCAGCTTAATTCATAATTTAAGAATGCCTATTAAGAGGAGGAGGAGGCAACTGTATACATCAGGGGATCTCCTGTATAACTGTATAATCAGCCTCTGATTGAAATACATGAAATGCTAATTTTTATATAGGTTGTTGGAGTTTGAAATTGATACACTGTGTGCAAAAGGACATAATAATTTGTAATGCCATCTCCATTCTGAGTGAAAGAGCAAAACCCACGATGTTGTGCTATCAGTAGTATTAGTTCAGCTACACACAGAGATAATATGGAAATAAACCTCATAAATCCCACTGTGTAGAAGAGGGGAGAAGGAACTCATTTATTTCTTCCCCCAAATCAATTCTTAGGAACAACCCAATAATTATGAAAATAGCCATTTTTCTAAGTCCAGAAGGAGAGTAACTGCGGAGGTGTGGTGTAAAGCCAAGAAAGGCGACGTTCATCTGCCAGGGAGAGTTTAAAAAGGGAATTATGATATCCTTGGCTTTCTGCTGTGTAGCTGTCAGGCTCGGGCAGCTCGCTGGTCAATAGTGACATTCTGTGTGTCAGTGAGCAGAGTCTCCTGATACCTTAACCTGCAGTTCACACATTACTGAAGCTCCAACTGTCGAACATTCGAGTCCCTTGGTACCACTGCAGCTTCCAGACTCTCCTGGCTGGCTCATGTTTCATTCTTTGGCAATTTGCCCTAATGATATCCCTCAGGAGCTTTCAGACCCTCTTCTTTTCCATATTTAATCGTGTTATATTAATCTGAGTGCTGAGCAAACTAGGCTGCACAAATTGTAATTGTCTCTGATTTCTGCTGCAATGGTCTCATAACTGCTTTTTTTGTCATTTTTAGTGTAGAAGTACGTGTACAAAATTGTAGTGTAATTTTTTATTTACAAGTGGAAATGTCCAAGACAGCCAGGGTGTGAATGCTTTAACTGCTGATCTGTTCCACAAAGAGGGTTTGGTTTTTTTTCCCCTCCTGTAAAATCCATAATGTTTTTGTACTTGCTGTATGGGCAGGATTTACATTTTATTTTTTGCTCTTTGTTTTGTTACTGTGAAAGTTCATGACTAATAAACAGTGCAATTATAAGGTTAAACTCAGGTAGTAATTTTGTTGTGATATAAAACATCAGGACAAGCTTTTCTATCAGCTTGGTAACTTCTACACAGAACATTCTCTTAAATTTTTTTTCCCTTTTTTTAGGAGGTTTGTAGTTCTACCTGTGATGGATACAGGCTACCTTGTTTTGAACAGTCTTGATTTTTTTCTCATTCTCTTGTAACTCTGTGCCAGCATAATTAAACAACAAAATTTGAGAGACTCCCCAAAAGCAAAGATAGATCAAATTTGAATTCTTTACATATTGCAAAATTATTTTGTTCTCTTGTGGAATGAACTTGGCCTCACTTCTAATGAATTCCACAGTTACTTATTTGTTTGTTTTGGGGGTAAAGTGGTGGTTTTTTGTTGGTTATAGAAAACCAGAGATGTCCATTTTGAGTGGTAAGCAGTTTGTAGCACCTCCTTTCTTGGTCAAGGAGTCCTTCATTTTCCATGATCTTTGTGCCAGGCTTGGAAATCTCTGCTTTGGGAAGGGAGTTTTGGAAAATTGTTCCAGGGAATATTCACTTCAGATTTTTTTTTTTTTTTTTTTTTAAGATTGGAAATCAAGATAGTGACACAAACAGAGTTAATCCTGCTTCTGAGTTTAGTGCTGTTCTGTGGCTTCATGCAGCTTCAGATCAATTCCAGTTAAAAACAGCAGAAATAGGGACCAAAAAACTCCCCTGAGCCTTCCCCACTCAGTGGAGCTGAGTGAAACTGGGGTGCACTTCAGTCCTGTGTGTTTGTACTCATGTTTGACCATGACTGCATCAAGTAATTTGTGATTATTTCCCTTTTTCCAAGGGAATAGCTGAGCAGGGAGGGCTAACTTGACCTGTTAGCCTGACTTCTTGCAGATGTTGTGCTTGCATACAAACATCAGAGTTCTTTGTGGGTGTATTTTGGCAATTCAGAGTAATTCACAAAATTATATAATAGGTGGTTTGGGGAGGTTAAGCTTCTTGCATGTCTAAAGTTAAGATTTTGTAAATTTTCTTTTTATTCATGTTTTTTTTTGTTGCCAATTCTGTGTGTGTATTTTTATTTTTAGTTAACTGCTTGTGTTCATGCGTCAGCTGCATTGTTATATCCAATGTATTGGCAACACATTTACATCCCAGTGCTTCCTCCACATCTCCTGGACTACTGCTGGTAAGACAGCTAACCTGTTCTCCCCATTTCTGAGACTCTTACCTGTCCTAGAATTCTGAGTGACTGATGAAAACACTCCCCCTTTATTGTGACTGAACATACAGGATCCAGTTTATGAAAGCACTTAGGCCAGTGCTTAAATGATGGCTTGAGCAGGGATATTCCAGCATATTCCAGTGCTTGAATTGGTGTCTTGAATTACAGTGCTGATGACTATTAATGCAGCATTTAGAACCCTGTTTGTAAGAGCTGTGTCTGTTTTATTGGTAAGAGAATTAATTCAATATTTTTAATGCAGACGTGTTACAGTTTACTTTTTTAAGTTGAAATACATTATACTTGTAGAAGCATTAAAAAAAACCCTAATCATTTTTCTTTCCAGAATCAGATGTGAGTATTCATCAGTGATTTAGTATTTGTATTTTAACTCAGCCAGGCTCAGGATTCTAGCCAGTGCCTTCCCAAAAGAGCTTAAAAGCTCCTTTTGGGACTCCAAAATTTTTATAGTAAGAATTCTGCTTCTCCTAATGTGTTTCTGTTCACATGACAGGCTTTGTGGTTTTGGCATATTTTTAAGTTGAACAAGAGTCACTTTTTAATTCTCTTCTGATCCTTCAAGGGGATGATGTTTCCACATGCCTGTGTTTCACAATTTCAGGCTAAGACTGCTTTTATTCAGAGTAGTGGCAGAGATAACAAATGAGAGTTTCCATTCTCCATTTAAGCAGGAATATCCATCCCTGGAGATTTTCACTTTACCTCGGCCCTCTGGGTCTGTTATGGAAAAATGAACCATTTCAAGCTGTTTTAGAGATTGGGAATTATTATTATATATAAAAACTGAGACCCAGCCAGGTACTTACCAAGCTAAGTCTATGTTTTCTTCGTGGAAATAAATTATGCTTATATGTTTGCTTGGTTTTGGTTTATGTTTTTCCCCCTCAGATCTATTGCTGTTCTACTGAACTCCATCCAGTCTGCTGCACTTTTGTTTTCAAACAAATTCTCACTATGTTTCCTTTAGTGTCCTCGATAGTTTCTCCTGAAGTTCACAATATTTTTCCATGGTATATATATTTTTTTTCCGTGGGATTTCTTACAATTCATGTGTATATTACTTGTTGTTTTAAAAAACAAAACAAATGCCCAAGCCTTTCATCTTTATTGACAGTTTTCTTTCGAAGAAACTCTCTCCTGATTGTTTCTCCTCCTGCCTTTCCTAAAATGCACCAAGATGGGGCAGAACCTGGGGGGTGTTTGAGTTTTTGTATTACTCGAGCTTAGGGCCAGACCCTTGGTAATTTTTCAGATCATCCATAAATGCTGTTCTCAGAAGGCAGATCTGCACTTTATTCGAGCTGTACCCTGTAGAGATCATCCTGAATATGACAAAATTGTTTGATTTCCCTTCTAAGCCCAGAGAATGTTTCCAGAAATAGCAATGTTGGATGCTGTACACAGCCCCATGTGATGATGGTAATAGTTGGGATTCCAGGTCACTGTAACGTGACCTGGGACATTTTTTGACTCATTAAAAAGAAGCATGGAGTTTCTTAAACTTGTAAAATTCATTTATATCCCTTTTCCTTTTTCACAGTTGTACAATACAGTGGAGAAAACCCCCTGTTTTTAGAGATGTTAAAAAGGAAATGTAAAGTTCGTGAAAAGAAATGCACAACTGATGAATTTATCACAGGAATTCAGACTTCTTGAGTCAGATTTTTGTGCATTTCCATTTCTCTTTCTGATCATCTGAATGGTTCTTTTGTGAGATGGATTGGAAAAGTGTAATAAAAATACATAAATTACTTACCTTTCCTCATGTTTGGATATATTAACAGCAAATAAATGTTCTCCTCCTACATATATAATACATCAAGTCAAAAAACATTGATGAATTCTTGGGGTCAAAGTTTGCAGTAGGCCTGACCTAGCTGACAGTCCAACAGGATCGTGCCAATTTAAAATTACTAAAAGAATTTAAAAGCTATTTTGTATATTTCTATTTTTTATGTCAATTTGATAAGCAATGTTCTTTTTATAAAAGTGCCATTTTTCCTTTAAGCTCAACATACATTTTCATACCCAGGAATTTCCTGGTCACTGTTTCCCTTGGACTTGTTGGGGTGTCTCCCATGAACTCTCCATTTCTGAGTGTTGTTCTGAACTGGTGTTCAAATACCTGAAGCAGGGGAATATCAGTTGGATAATTTGTTCATTCTGTGGCAGTAAGGCTTTTTTTAAACAAAGATCAAATACATTAAAATCTATTAATTTTAAGATAGGCCTGATCCTGTCATTTTTTTTTTTTTTTTGCACATTAATTATGTAGCGTATTTTGAGAGAAATCCACCTTTCTTTTTTTTTTTTATTAGTTGGACTAAGGATCTTCCTAATATCATAAAGATAAAGGAGACAATTCTGTGGGGATTAGAATTTGATAAATTACATAAAGTGCCTAGCTGGTACATTTTGTAAGCATGAAAAAAGAAAAATGTATCTTTGAGCAAACCAAGGCTGTATTAAAATTATTCCAGTTCTTCCACTTGCCTTTTTAATTAAAAAATCTGCTGATTTCTATCCTGCTGCCTGATTTACAGGCTGGATTTAGAGCTGATGTAACAGATGATCCTGGAGTAACCCAGACTAAAGTGCCTGTTTATCAACTTCAGGAGGGATTTTTGCCCCCACGCAGCTTAACCTGGCCTTGAATGGGAGCCCCAGTGTGAGAACTGGAGGGACCACCCAAAAAAGGAGATGGAATAAATTTCTTTTTCTAAAAAATGGCAAAATATCGGCTGAGAAAGTAATATTCTTTGTAGCTACAGCAAAAACAACTACCACACAGTTAATAAAAATTGGAGTTTTCTATTATGTTATAAAAAATTGATTTCTCTTCTGTATTTAAGTAATTAAAAAGAGACTTGCACTCAGTGGAGTGGGTGGCTGGCTTTCAAGAAAACTCCTACAAAAATTAAGTTTGAACATTGATATAGTAATTATATTTGTGTAAAATTAATTTTTGTAAAGGAGAAAGCTAATTTCATGAAATTTCTGTACAATATCTTGGCAAACTGAATCACCAGGATTAGAATATATGCCAGTTTGTCTGTGGATGATAAAGCATCTGTTGTACTGCTGCTCTGTTAGAGTATAATGCAATCAGAAAATTCAAGTTACAATTGCAATAGGTCTTTATGAGATTTGGTCTCTTCTGAATTAGGATGTACATCTGCCTGTTTCCCTGAGAATGGGGCAGTTATTTTCCAATTAACTTGGAAGTTTTGCATAACACAGTAATTGTTTTTGGACAGTGATACCACAGGTTGATATTTTGATGATAACATGCATAAGCAAGAGAAAATCTCTCCAGCAGCTCCCAGTAGTATTGTAGTAAGCAATTTCATGTGCTTATTACAGTCCTTTGCTGTTAAAACTTCAGGATCCAGCAGTAATAAAATTCACTTTTGGCTGAAAACGATGAAATTTCCTTTCCGTACCTGCAGTTTTTATTTCACCCATTTTCAAGATGTGCTTTGTACCTTTATTCTGTTAACTTCAGAATTGAAATGATGTAGCTGTTGCTTTGTTCTGTGGAGAAAAGAGCTACATCCTTCCCTTTTTACTGACAGATTTATTAATTTATTAAAATCATCAGCTCTCCTAAGCCAGCACGGGCGTGGTGAAGGTACTGGAGCAGTGTCAGTGTATGAGAAGAGTGTGCATAAAATCCATCCATGACATAGCACTTGTTTTCACTGCAGTTTTGCCTGTTCACATTATTTGTAACACTGAGATATCCTGATATGAGGAAGCTGAGGATCTGTTTTGCTGCAGATTTATTCCTCAGCAGAATTCTCAGTTACGTGTCAGCCATTATCATTCTTGCTGGCTCGGTTGAATGCGTGGTACAGAGCATTCTTCAAATTACAGAAGCTTTTTAAATCCCCTCTGAATATACATGGATGTCTGCTCTGGAGTGACACTCGTTTACAACTCCATGTAATTTGTGTTTAGTTCACAAAGACATAAGGATTAGCCTGGATGGAGTCATCAGGAAGTGCTAAAATTTGGCAATATTGGGCTAGGAAAAAGATATGTGGAAAAACAGAGGCCTCTTTTCTTTTTGGAAGCCCCATTGCCTGGAAACCTTAAGCCATGACAGTTTGCAATTTCAGCAAACCTGTATTTTGATATCATAGACACCATGCAATCATGTTTGGGCCTCAGTCAGGCTGAGTTTTTGGTTTTGTTGGTTGGTTGTTGTTTGGTTTTTTGGGGTTTTTTTTGCATTGATCCTGTCCTGTGGGACGCTGTTAATGAGAGCACTTGGCTAATCCATGGGGTGTACAGATTTTTCTAAAATGGGCTGTAGTCACAGGCAGGTGAGAATTGCTTTTTCTGGTCCCAGAGGTGGGACCACATGAACTGATGCAGTGAAACCTTGCCCCATCCTTGGGAAGTCAGTCCCCAATCAGTCAGTGCCCCTGGCTCAGATCTGTGATCAAATTACTGCCATGAGAGAAATTACTGTGTGTGAGTGCACCTTTGTATGCCATCTAGCCTTCCATTATTTTTCAGAGATTATTTTTATTTAGTTTTTTTTTTTCTCTGTGGTCTATTAGTGATTCATTTCCCCTTGAGTTGCCTAAACCAGCCTATCAATTGCTCACTTCTCTGGAGTGAATATTCTCAGTAATCTCACAGTACCCAAAAGTCTCGTGGTGATTGTTGGAGGATTTTTCCTTCAGTGCTGGACACTGAGTATATTCTTGGTCAGATGTTGTCAGAACAGAAGATTGTAGAAAACCATGACAAATTAGCCCAGTTCAGTTTTTTGCTTGCATTTTTTGCCTGCATACTGCAGAAGGTCTTACTGCAGTGGCTTTGTGTGGATATTTGTTCTATTTGGAGAATACAGTTCCTTGTCTTATGGAAATTAGAAAGGAGAATAACAAATTAACTTTATCTTAAGTTAAACAAGACATTATACAGATTCCAAAGACTTGCCAAGGAAGGGTTTCAGAACCAAAACTGGTGGCAGTGATGTTTGTGTTCCATTGTGGTGGAGGTAACCAGGACCATGTCCTCAGCTGGTGTTGTAAAACCAGACCACTTTGGGAACATCTGCTGGGTTAGCTCAGTGTGCCCAGTTTTTGGAACTAGGTTTGGATGAAAAGCTTTGGGATCTCCTTGCTCGTGCCTCATAGTTTGCAGCAGCATCCTTTATTTTGTGGTGGTCTTTCCTGCAGAGTAAAACAAACTTTTCCTAGTCTGTTAAACATTCCTGTAGCAACTGTGTTCATGTAATAACTGTCTTAAACAGTGACTGTCTGCTGGGGTCTAATGTGCCAAGATTAAAAATACTCCAGCAGTGTTGTACTTAATATTTGATGTTTTCCACTCTTTCTCTTCAGTGCACCCATGCCTTATCTAATTGGCGTCCACTTAAGCTTGATAGAGGTAAGTTTAATTAATACACTTCAGGGTACTGGGAAGCATGAGGTTAATTAAAAAAAATTTTAATGGAAATGCTTCAGAAAAAAATCCCTGTATTATAGCATGCAGACTTGCAAAATTTAAGCTTCATGTGCTTTACTAAGTAAAAATCGTCTCTCTTTGAATTCTTACTTTTGAAGTGTTTTATGAAGACACATAGCTCTACATCATGATTTGTTTCTCTGTCTATTTAATATCTCATTGGTAGCTATTTTCCTGCCTTTCAGTACTTTAGCAACACATTTTCCCTATAATGAGGAAAAATTTATATTTCAGGAATGGGTGAAATTTATTTTGGAGTCACCATCAGTCAGATTTTGGCATTATTGTGATTTCCTAGATAATGCATGTTCCTGTCCCTCTGAAAACTTAAATCTAACCTCCATCCCATAACATTTCTAACTATTAATTTAGAAATTAGTATTTTTTGCCAAAAAAAAAAAAAAGAGGTGGCTTTTTCAGATTTGAACACACTAGAACTCACCTGACTGGCACATAATAGCTGGGTATGAAATAGTTGTGCTTTTTTCCATGACCATTGGATTATGCTGTGAAGCCTACAAGTGCTTCATGCTCTGATTATCATGCAGAGTAGATAATTGATTTGGGAACATTATTTGATTTACACTTCTGCAAAAGCAGCTTCAATTCACATCTGCTACGCTGATGGGGTGGGTTCTTCCCTGAGCCACCAGCACTTTTGTTTTTCAAAAAAAATGCCTTCTGTATCATCTATACTTCTGAACTGCAGGCACAGCCTTCTGTGCTCCCAAATCAGGTTCATATGACCTGCATGCATCAGGCATAATATCTTGATTAGGGTGCTTTTTCTTATTCAAGAAGGAAATAATGGAACTGAAAGATTTGCCCTGGAAAAAAGAAGTCAGTTCCTTCAGGAATTATTTCCTGCACTGCATTATTATGTATTATTGTATGACCATATAGAAAAAGAGTTCTATTCCTTTTTTCTGAAAGGAACAAATTGTTTAATTTTTAGCTGCTAGCCAAGTACACTGGTGAAAAAGCATTTTATCCATTCTTCTGTAGTAATAGAAGGCATCACATGCTTGGTACTTACATAGATCTGCAAATAACTGTACTTTTTTCTGGTTTTCATCTGATTAGGTGATTAACATCCTTTCTGATTTTTCACAAATATGAGAGACTGAAATATATTTACAAGTTCTCTATGGTTTCAATATATCTTAATCCAATATATTCAACTGTGTTCTGTTGGTTTTTGGGAATTCCTTTCAGAGATTATTAATAAACCTCAGTGTTTGAAGAGTAAGAAGTATTTTTAAAAGCTACTTTGAATGCTGTATCTAATTCACAAATCCTGTGTCTGAAGCTCCAATTGTTTTTTGCCATTACTGTTCTTTGTATAGAATCATTTGTAATTCAGCACATTCTAATAAAAATGTACTTCAGGAGGACACCATAGTAAATTGTTTTTCCAGTATTTTTTTTTTTTTTTCTTCTTAACAGAGAGTAAAAAATAGATCACTGGAGGATGTGGTTTTACTAAATGTTGACACAAACACTCTAGAAACCCCTTTTAATGACCTGAACAACCTACCTGGTGAAGTGGTGAGTCTTAGACATTTCATTCTTTCTTTCTCATATAGGTGCTTGAATTACTCGTAGGTTTTTTTGCCTCGTTTTGCTAACTGCTCTAAAAGCAATAAGGGGGTGAGAAGCACCTAGTGCAGACCCCTACATTGGAGATTTTTACCTTTTTGACAGCTGAGGAGACGTTGAATGGAACATCATATTCCTTATTGTAAGAGCAGGATCATAATTATAAAGCGAGCTGCATTCATTAGGCAGAGCCGCTTTAAACGCCAGAGTCTCTTCATCTCATCTTAATCATTATATTACAAAGTAGGCATTTCTGTCTGCCTAGTGGCATGTCTTGCAAAAGAACGAGAGAGTTTTTGAAGGCAAAAAGAAGAAGGGGGCCAATTATCGGCTTCTGCTTCCCTGCCACCTGCCAGCGCTTTCCTTTTAATTAATGATCTGATGGCACTGGTCAATATAATAAGAAATGCTTGTACAGTTGGGGTCAGAAAATTCAGGCTTTGATCTTCTTCAACTTTGTGAAACATTTATTTGTTTTCTCTAAATTATTTCAGTTTTATTTTAATCTCTTCTACCCTGCTGAGGGCTGCGTGAATGCAAACCTATACTGTTTGTCATTTGCTTTGGCAGAGCAAAGACTGCTTACTTAGAATTCTATTTGTAAATTAAACTGCAAACCCAGTTTGTCATAAAAGACATCTGATCCTTTTGAAATGACGAAAGCTGTCTTTTGTCTGTAAAGGATGATAAATTAAGTGCCAGTTTTTTCTGGACTTTGATCTTGCAGAGGGTGCCCCCCCGCTTTTTTTTTCCTTTTTTTTTTTTTTTTAACTGCCTATAGGGGAACATACTCTGTATATCATTTTAAATAGTCACAAAATTCACTTATCTTGTTTTTCCCAGTAGAGCTCTAAAAGAATATAATTGTGAAACCACTGTTTTCATTATTCAATTAAAAATCTGCAAGCTATCACAAATAGTAGTCGAGACAAAGAATTTTATATCAAAATATGAACTCGAAGAATTTCATTTTCTGAAATTGTAAATCATAAAAAAACCCCTGTTGTAATTAAAGTAAGATCTGATAGTGGCATTCTGTGTCTTTTGTTATTGTTGGAAATTTGTATAAATTTAGTACAATAGAAGTCAAACTCTTGATGGTAATAATCATGACACTGCCCTTAGATTTTAATGATCTAAAAATAAGTCCAGAAATTTTTTATAGATGTCTTTGGGCTCAGTATCGACTAGAGTTGAGAAATGTAAAAGACTGTAAAAATTATAGTGATGTTCTGTGGTATACATTAGTGTATTTATTTCATGGGTATATTTTGTGGTGTTTTGTGATTTACATCTGCATGGATGTGTGCACAAACATATCTGGAGTAACTGTGACTGTTCTCTATCATTTGAGAGTATAATAAGTAAAAAAAGAATCATTTCCTGCTGTGTCAGCTTTAACTGGGCTTCCATGGAGTGAATAGGGTTGATGGCACAATTTCATGGAGCTCTGTATGCCAAAGGATAGCTGGATGTGGAATTGAGAATTCCAAATATTCCCTGAGATGCTGGAGTTAGAGCTGGAGGTCCTTCCAAGAGCCAGAATGGATCTTTGTGCAGGAAGAGGCACTTGCCATGTGTTTTACAGGTGCATTTCAAAAGGATCTCTAAGTAAGCAGGCTAGCATGAAGGAAATTGGGATACATTCTTCCTCCTTGCAGAAGTGTATTTTCTCCCAGAATATATGCATTTAATTGCTGCAAATCTTAATGTAAGTTAAGTAATGTAAATCTTAAGTTATCCAGGTGGACAGACTACAGACTGGACTTAAAATATTTTTTCCATATCTAATAAAAGACAAAGAAGAACAGTGTTCTATGCCAAATATACTTGCACAACTTGAGGATTTTATACTGAAGCTTTTAATTTGAATAATCCCATCTCTTGCTTCGCTTCAATCTGTAAGGCACCTTAATTAAACCTTTTGGTGGAATGCATGTACAATTATAGTTGGAAAACCTGGAAACAAAAGGCACAGGACTGAGGTTGGTTTGTAAGGTGACAAAATGCTTGTCCTCCTTTAGCATTCATGAGGGGCAGTGCAGCTGCTGACATCTTGGGGAAAGTAGAAGACAGAGGAGTGTAGAGTTAAAACATTAAAGGAAATTAAAGATTCATGTGTGAAGCATTTTAATTTATATAGAGAAACCTCATAAGCATACGTGCAAAAGTAGTAAAACTTCTGATGAAAAAATGCAATGAGCTTCTCTGAAAGGCTTTAAAATAGAATGAAGAACTGAAAATACAAAAAGTTGTAGTCTTGTTGTCCCTTTCAAAAATTGATTCCAGGTTGGTTAACAGCCTAACAAAAGAGATGAAGTATTTCCCAAGTTTTCTAAAACTGTTTCTTGTGTCCAGAGGGAACAGAGTAATTATTTTCTTGATCAAAAATAATGTCCTCTCAGCATAGGTATTTAATGGTTTACCCATGGTGATATGCTCTGATCGTGAATGTTTTCATGATAAATTTAGGATTGAAAGAAACATTATTCTATGGCATTGTCTAATAAACTGTATAATAAATTAACTGAGATTTAAAGGCATTTTTAAATCACTCACTTGAGCATTTAAATTATAGTTACAGGCTAGATGACTTTCCATGCATGTGAACTCTATTATTCTGTCAGACTGACCAGTGGTCTTGAGTGTTCAAAGGTCAGTGGTCACAGTTGTCCTGAATTACCAGTCCTTTTTTCATGAGGACCCTCTGCTGTGTTGCATGCTGTAATCTTCTTAATGGCTTCATTCCAATATTCACACATAATATTTTAGATTTATTGACTGTTAGAAATACTACCATGCCAGTAGCAGTTCCGCTACTCCTAAGGTATTTAAAATTGGAGGAATAAATCAGGGCAAGACTTTCAGGAATCCTTTGTTTTCTTGGAAGAGGGAAAGCCCCTCTTTTTTTTTTGCTCTCCTGACAAGAAAGCTTGTTTTTAAATTTCATCATTTCACTGTGAATTTGTCTATTATTTTTTAATTAAAAAAAAAAAAAAGAAAGCAAGGAGCTACTTCTCTGGGAGTATATTTCCTAATATAATAATACTGAGATCACACTAAGGCATTACAAGAACATTTTTGACCATAGACTGAAATTTATAAATTTTGGGCCTGACCCTGCAATAGCTGCTTGTACTTAACTCTGACATGAAGGCTTCTACTTTGCTCAGATGTGAACACTTCCCCAAACAGCAGAATTGACAGCATCACTTTGAGCAACCAAGTCTTAAGGACTTGAAATCATACTCAGAGCAGAACTTCTATAAATACCATCTTCAGAAAACAACAGACTTGATAGTCTTTTAGCTTCTTCTGTGGTTTTTAAATATTGTCAGCTGCAAAAGCTACAGAGCTGTTGGAAGATGTGTAATGTTTGTGCAGCCTGGTACCTGCACTCTGTGATGCAGTACGGAATCTAAACTGGGGTTTAGAGCTAAGTTTGAGATTCCTAAAGTCAGAGGATTTTAACACCACAAATTTGGTGTATGAACATTACTGTTCTAAAAGCAGAATTTGAGAAGTAGGCTGCAATTCATGCAGAAAATTGGTTACTTTATTCAGCAATTACTGGGATTGCAAATTATTTAGTAAAATATGCTGATTAACGGTGTTATAAAGAAATTAAGGTCAATGTATAACAGTGCAATTAAAAAGATTTTTTTTTTTTTGCAAAATATAAATTTTATAATTTATGATTTTTTTTTCCATCAGAAAACAGCCAAAAATATTTCTGATATGTTTTAGAAACTCAGAGTGGTCAGCAGTGTTTGCAGTATTGTGAGTTTATTGTGCACAAGTTCTTAGAGCTGAGATTCTGCTGAACCTTGATACAGTTTTAAAAGCTAGAATATGAGATGGAAAACTACAACTAGTTTTGCAAACATTTGAAGTAGTTGTTTTTGTCTAAATGACAAAATTGTGATTGAATGCTGGAGGTCTTAGATGCTTAAATCCTCTGCATGTAGAAAATAATCAAATACTTAGAAGCCCTTTGCTAGAAATGGTGATTTAATTTTAGACTCTGGTTTGTTATGAGGTTTGGGTTTTGTTCCTTTTCCCCCTGATCTTCTCTTTCTTGTTTTTGAGAGTGAGGTTCTACTTGTTTTTATAGTGGTATCATCTGATGGAGAACAGCAAAAAGTAGTTTAAAACATGACAAGTGCTGCTAATACCAGAGAAATATCTGGATTTTTTTTTTTCAGAGATCTAATAGTCATGTGAAACTCCGTGTGTGATTCTCTATTTCTCAGACAGGAAACATATACAAACATAATTCTTCTATATGTGTTTAAATTTGTGTGCTTTGAGTTTTTAGAGGAACAAAGGCTTTGATTAATAGCTATGTGATCTTATTAACTTAATTTTTTAGTTTCATGTGATTCTTTTATTCACATGGATATTGAAGAGATGCTATTCATGTTTTCTATTTATCAGATTTTTAGATTTTAGGAGTCCTAGAAAAGACCTATGGTAACCATTTAAATAAATGATGCTTTTTGTTTCACTGACCAGCACAGTGTGTCTGTACACTTTAGATACACTTAATTACATATCAGGCTCATCTCATATTTGAAAAACTATTATATTGATTTAAACCTTCCTGAAGTTCTGATTGCTCTTCAGTGACAGTGTTCAGCAATCCAATGAAGTCACCTTCCTATGAGAAGCTGTTGCTAGGAGAAGATAAAATCAGTTTGCTTCTAGTGTAAATTAATAATACCATTTCTGCAGAGGATCACCAGTGTCTTGCAGAAATAAATTTTAACAGCATTCTACCCCCTGCAGTTTGTTGCTGCAGTTCTTTATATTTAAACTTTGTAAAAGGCTATTTCTGCAAAAGAGATATAAAGAAAAAAATGTTTGGTGTTCTTAAATCCTAGTTAGGTAGATGGATTAAGATATATGAAGAAAAGTTTTTGATACAGATGCAGCTTGTTATTTTTTTGGCTTGATGTCAGAATGGTGTAATTTTAAAATAATTTGAAGTGCTATTAATGATGTCACCCAAAGGGGTCTCACATTTCCTTGGTTTGAGGTGCATGGATGTAAGCAATCACAATCCTGCTGTGCACAGGCCCTCCAGGGAGTTCAGTGCACCCTGTCTCTTATTTCCTGGCTGTACTCACTGCATTTCCACTCGGATTCACACGTGGGGCTGGGAGGATTTGCCATCAGCCCACCGAGGTGTGGCTGGGCTGGGCCCTGAGTAAGCACTGTCCTCTGCTTGTGTGGCCACTGGCCCCAGCTTGGAGGAAGCCAGGGCAGGTCCCAGGGGCTCTTCAGGTGTGCAGCAGCCAGGGTCCTGCTGGGGACAGCAGGCACACCAGGGCTGGGGCTTGGGGACAGACAGATGGGGCTCACAGACAGCTGTGGCTCAGGGACAGACAGCTGTGGCTCATGGGGAGCTGTGGCTCAGAGACAGCTGTGGCTCAGGGACAGACAGCTGTGGCTCAGAGACAGCCAGCTGTGGCTCAGGAATGGCTGTGGCTCACAGACAGCCACCTGTGGCTCAGGGATGGACAGCTGTGGCTCAGAGCCAGCTGTGGCTCACAGGGAGCTGTGGCTCACAGACCGCCAGCTGTGGCTCATGGGGAGCTGTGGCTCAGGGATGGACAACTGTGGCTCACAGCCAGCTGTGGCTCAGGGACAGCTGTGGATCACAGGGAACTGTGGCTCAGAGCCAGCTGTGGCTCACAGGGAGCTGTGGCTCCCATGACCTCTGCAGGCTTCTTAAGAGCCCTGTGCTCCTGGTTTTTGTGCAGAATAACCTGATGGAACTCTTCCTGCCTTTAAGCATTGCCCCCTGAGAGAAGCAGGAGTTGAAGGAGCTTCCTTTGAACTCCAGCATTGCCTTTCTGAGGCTCCAACTTCCCCCAGGACAGCACACAAAAATGTGCATCCTCTGCCCCTGCTCCAAGCTGCCAGCCCATTGGAGGTTCTTCATATTGCTGAGCTAATTACACCAATGTGGCAGTGGAGCAGAGGATTGGTTGTTTTCTTTTGTTCCTTTTAACACATTTTTTGCTTGAAGCATCCTGTTAATCAAATTTACAATAAGGTTCTTAGGGCCTGCCAGAACTGAGAAAATTAGAAAATACTTTTTTTCATTTATGTTCCCCGTTTGGTCATGTAATCCCTCGGCTCTGTGTTATCTTTACCCCCTCTCTTCTCTTAACCTATCCTATCATCTGCCATAGTTTTCCCCAAATTATGAGGTATAATTTAGAAGAATGTAGATTTTAAAGAATGTAGAGACTTTTCCACCTTGTCCCTCACTTAATTTTAGAAGATGCTCTGCCTATCTTGACAGACACAAAATTTAAACGTTGACAGTTCTTGTTGACTTCATGTTATTGCTTTTATTTTAGTCCTACTGTCTATGGGCAGATCTTCCTTGTATGCATTTATTTTCCCCACAGTGAAGTCTTATTTTTTACAACTACAAAATAAGCATACAATACAGAACAAAAGAAAAAAAAATCAAACCACAGAACCAAGACATGCATTTATATTTTCAACCTTGAACTTCTTAAACGTTTTTTGTACTCAGACTTGTACTTCTTTTTTCCTTTTGAGGTGTAAGGCAAGAACGTAAATGAGCTTTGGTGTGTGCTTTCCATGGGCTAAACAAATCAGGCTCTAAACTTTTATCTAGATCTGTGGAGCTTGGATATAAATTGAAAAGATCACAGCTATGGGGAAAAGACCTATACTGTAAAGGCCTTTCTGCATAGATTATGAACATCATAACTCAGTAATTTTTTTCCCCCAACTATAGTTATAATTGGACCCAATGGGGGTCTCTCTCTTTGATCAGATCACAGTAACTGTGACTTTACACTGGAAAATGTCACTACTATGAAGGTTTATCACCTGTAGAGCTGGTCTTTTCTCTGATGCCATGTTCAGTTCTCATTAGCATTATTCAAAGTTTAGTTGTTAATTAGGTTGACACTTCAATTACAATCATTGTCTACAAGAGCAGTCAGGACTGCTTGCATAAAGAAACAAAAAGATATTCCTTTGTACATACATTTCCAAAAGAAGGAAAGCTGTTTTGGTGATGAATTTGTATTTTTAATATTCCATTTAAGTAGTAACTCAGGATGTTACTTCATTTAGGGACTTAAATAATGCTCTGTTGGGTACATTGCCATACAAAGGGATGTAGAAATGTGTATTCTTTGTAAATAGAATTAATTTACTTTCCAGGTGTCCCACATGATGGCAGTTAGGAGAGTATAGACTGTATCTGGGTGTAATTCCACATATCTTGAAATAATTCCAAAATCAATTATTTTCTTCCAAAGTATGTATCCCGGTAACAGTTATTTAAATTAAAATTTTTCCCCTTCTTTTTTTTCTTTTTCACCAATTCCGTCTAACCCAGTGGTTGTTATTTGCCNGTTTTTTTTTTTTTTTCTTCTAAACTGCAGGCTTTTCCTAATTATTGTTTTTGTTTTCTTCCCTTTCAAATGTTTTATCTTCAAGGACAATTCTGGAGGTGGTGTAACACTGAATTTACAAAACTTTTCTCAACTATTTGACTGTGGTAGCAGGTACTCCCATGGTGCATGAGAAATGATATAAGATAGGAATTTGACCTAAAATAAGAGATACTCCTTAGAACTGAATAATAAGTGACCATTAAGAGCCCTTAAAAATAAACCTTCATAACTTAAATAAAACAGATCCAACTGTCTACATCCAAGCAAGCAAATACACGTTGTGCTGGAAAAGAAAAATCTGCAATAATGCATTTTACTGTAAAATAATTAAGCTTATTCATGTCAAGAGGCCTTGGGAAAAAAAAGAGAGCATAAACCAATCTGCATTAGCACTGTACCATCATCCCCTGCCTTCATTTCAATTAACAGACCAGCAGGTGCTCCTTGCAGTTAAAAAGATAAGCTATCAAGGAGGAGGATGAATTTTTGGCTGACCTGTAGACACCATGGTTTGCCTGCTGATTGGGTTCATACCTCGCTGTACCAATTTCTGAGGTGTTAATTTAACTGCTCCACTCTGTCACGCAGGTCTCGGCCTTGAAAAATAAACTGAAAAAGCAGTCGACAGCCACGGGCGACGGAGTGGCCAAGGCCTTCCTGAGGGCACAGGCAGCGCTCTTCGGATCCTACAGAGATGCTCTGAGATACAGACCTGTAAGATGCCTTCCCTCTCGCTGTTTTTCCTGAGTTTTTACAGCAGCCTGGTCCCGTTCTTTCAAGGAAAACGTGAAATGTTTTATCGCGGTCTGTTTTAAACCTTACTCTGTGCTGAGGGGGTGGGAGGCAGCGCGGTCTCTCAGCAGTGAGTTGTACTGGGAAATGCTCGGGCAAAGTCAGCTGTTTTCTTATTTGTGTCAGTTTTATTCTTTGTTTTGTATAAAATCGGATTTTGTTAGTGAAGCTGCTCACACAGAGCTCACCTGGTTTGTTGTGGTGGAGAACTGAAGGGGCTGTGCCTTTCAGACTCCATTTTTCCAGAGGTTTTGCTGTTGGAGGGCAGAAGCCAGAGGAGAGTCAAACATGCATCTCTCCTGTTACACACTTACCTTGATTACACTTGGAAGACAGAAGAAATGCAAACCCATTTCATCTCATCAGAACCTCAGAATGTGTATTTTTCACATTTTGCTGGTATTCAGTTGAATAATGTTTATAAGCTTTCATAATTTCTAAATAATGAGGGTGGCACATATTGAGCCTGTTGGAGATAAAATAATTTATCAGAAAAAACTTAGGGATTAATTTCATCCATCAGTCCAGATTAGTTTTCTTGCAAACTACTGGCAGTAGATACTATTTTAGTAGCTGGTTTGATCCAATGCACTAAGATGATGTTGGGTGAATTGAATTCTGAGGATAAGTTGTTTGATTGTCTGATGGATTCAGATAAATTCAGCTTTGATAGGAGAAAACCATCCTGACTTGAGGAGTCAAGTTAGTAAAGCTGGTAGGTGTGTGGAACATGGCTGGGTGTTTAGGGGTGAGAAGAGCACTCTGAGGGGCTGTGCTATTCCTTGATGAACATGCAGAGGACAGTTATTAATTCCAGATGAGGGATTTACTGGAGGGAACTTAAAATACAGTTTGGCCCTTGGGTCTTCCTTCTCCCCAGGTTCTCAAGTGCTGTGAGCATTTTGTGCAGCAGCTGCCTGTGCCATGGAGAGCCCCTGTTCTGAGGAGGAGGGTCACCCATGCAGACATGAAGTCCTGTACAGGTTTAGTGTTTGTGTTTGTGTTTAGCAGTTCTCTCTTGATATGGAAATCCTGTTTGCATTCCTTATCAAAAGGGCTGTTTTAGGAATTGCTGGATTTCAACACACAGCTTGTTTCAATAAAACAAATCATTTCAACCAAACAGAGAGCTACCCTTTATTCCACAGTGCCATCCCCTGAACCCAATTTGCTCCTTAGTCTGAAGGTGAGGACACTAGTCCATGCCAGCTCGTGGCAGCTTGCAGTAAGAGCTGGTAAGTCAAGAAGTGTCTTTTGGACACTTGGGATATGTGCAAACAGAAGGGTGGCAGTCTGCTTGATGTCCTTAGCTCTGTTCTGACCAGAAATAAGCTTCTGTCAGTCCTTTGTTTTGGTAACTGTGGAACTGAGTGTGCAAGTTCTTTACCATCCTGGTGGCATCTCTTTTGAAATGAGCTCTCCTTTTGACTGATTCCCCTTTTATTTCAGTTTAGCTGTTGGCGTATCTGAGATCTCTACATTTGCACTCTATTGGAAACAGTGCACTCTGCATCATTCAACATTTGTCAAAATGACCTTTGAAGTCTTTCTTTCTGCATTATTTTCTTTTGCAGATTTATCTTTTCTTGGCTCCACGGATTGCATATAGGAGAAGATATTTATGAAACCATTGTGGCCTGATTATTTTTTTTTTTAAAGACACGTTATTTCAGAATATCTTAGCAGGCAGAAGTCTGCTGGCAAATACTAGCATATCTTGGATTGCTATCAAGTTGTCCAAAGACAAAGCATATTTAAAAATAAATAAAACCCCCTTGTAGCAGTTATTTTGAGCTGTGTTCACATAATCTTAACTAATTCAGTATCTCACAGAAGTTTTGTGAAAGAAAAATTGAATTTGCTCAGGATTAGTAGAAATTAAGAGGATTTTCACATGATTATTCAGCTCATTCTGCATTTGCCTTTTCCTTTGTGAATTGGAAAGCTGAAAATTCAAATCCCATTTGGCTGTATTAGGAATATTTGTCAAGAGTCTCAAAGCTTGATAACTGCTGTTGCAAAGAAAATACTTCCCTTTGTTTTGGAGTCTGTGGTGCCAGGTCTAATAAGATAATTTAAACCACAGCTTTGGACTTAATTTACGTTCTTTCAGGAACTCAAGTAGTATTTGTGTAGAAAATGTGTAGGGGTAATACTTAAATGAAAATATTTTCTGTATAGATTTTAAATATTTCTGCTATAAATAAACTTGTATTTTCAAAATCACTGAGGTGTTTTGGGGTACAGTTCTGAGGATCACAAACCTGAAAAATTATCACAAAATAAAATAATGTCTTTGGACAGTTATCAATTGCTTGCAAGTTGAAAAACATGTCTAAGTGAACTGTTATCCTTGCAACAGCGTGTCCTGTATGATTTCAACTTGAAACATGGAATAACTGTCATTAATATTCACTTTGAGTAAAGAACAGCTTTAATAGTGTCTGTACTCATCCAACACTTCTCTCCACTCCAAACGCTGTTCATCACACTGAGCACTCATTCTGTGCAACTGTTTGTTTGCAGCACAGGACAGATTCTCCCCGGTACAGCAATATGTCTTGGACAAACGTCTAGCAATTATTGAAAAAAATGATTGGTGAAAGGCAAAATGGGAATCTTCAGGGGTCTTGCAGAGAGCTCCTGGGCCTCCAAAGGACCATATGGAAAATCTGACTACTCCAATACAGACAGGGAATATGACATGTAATGGAGAAAGTTCATGATTTTTTGTGCATATTGAATGATAACGAAACACTTAATCCAGTAAAAGAGAAGAAGAAATAGCTGTTATTTTTAATTTAATAATTGCTATATTAATCTGTCAAATTGATATAACTGTTAAGAGTACTTTTTAATAGGCTGCAGTGTAGATTAGCAAATATTGTGTGATAGGAGTGGATCTGGGGAGCAAAGCAGCCCAGCCAGTGAGGACCTGGCAGTGACACAGTTTGCATTTCTGCCTTCGTTGTTCTGATTCTAGTCTGGTGGTGAATGCTGAGTTCCCATCACTAGCTAGGACTCTGCTTCAGTTTAACCCAGAAGGAATCCACCTCACACATTGTCTGTGGAGATGATTGAGAAAACTCCTTCAGTGTCATTTGATAAATGACCTAAAAATAATCCAGAAGGAAGTAACATCAGTGGTGTGGTGAATTGTAATGGTTTTGTATGTGGTCTCCTTCACATAGAGGACTGCAATCCACTTTGAGATGTTGTTTACTTTGGGTGCTCACAACTTTGCTCCTGATTCCTTTGGGTAGTGCAGCATTTGGGGATTTCTCCTGTTTAACACTGCACATTCCATATTTCTGAGTTGAGGGCACAGGTGGGACATAGACTGAAATGTGGCAGTCGTGGAGTTTGGGTCATTTTGTTATCAGGGTGTGTGTGACATTGTGTTTTTCCCAATTATTTTACTTTAGAGGCTCTTCCTGCATGTACATGGGCAGGTGAAGGCAAAGACTAGCACATGTTTTTCATAAATCATATGCAAATGGTCAGTTAACAAAATAATATGTGATGTAAAGAATTCTTCCAAAGGCTGTTTGTGTCTGGAGAGGGATTGGTTGATAGGAGAATGAAGGAGCTGAAAAATATTGAATATAAAAATAGTGATAGGGATTAATTTCCCCTCTTTTAGGGATAAAGTCCTTGAAGCTCTCGATGTTAAAACAAAAGAAAGAAACCCAGAGTAGCTTTGTCTCAAGTTGTGATGGCTGTAACATCACCCATCAGAAATGAAGAAATGAAGAGCAAAGGCTGCTGCCTTTCTCTGGAATGCTCAGCAGTAGGAGTTCAGGGGCCAGGATGACCTTCATGGTGAAGATGGCACAGCCTGTCAGACCTCTCTTTAATGGATATTAACTGGCTGCTTTGGGCCAGTATTGACAAGCAGTGGCATCAGCTGTCCAACAGATGTTGTATTCAATGTGCAAAAAATCAGAATAATGCACTAAAATAAGATTTCTATTGGAAAAAAAAAAATAGAGATTCAGAGTGCACCTGAATTTTTGATGATGCACAGATAATAACTGAGTTTCAGATGGAAGGTATCTCTTGTTTGTCTTTCCCCCAAGAAATAGGTGTAGAAAGAACAGCAGTGTACAGAAACAGAAACAGAAGTGAAGTGGCAGAACACAGTTGGTGTTTAAATCCAGAACCACCCTGTGTAATAACTGTTCTGACTGTTTATTTGACTTCTGTAGGAATTCTGGTTTACATGTTGAAAACCATACTGTTTTATTGGTGTCAAGGACTCTTGTTGGTCCTTTTTTGAAAATAGATACGGTGTTAATAAGAGTTGTTTTTTGATATAATTTGACTGTAAGAAATATCTGAATCATTTGGGGTTTTTTTGGCAGATTGCAAAAAATTTACAAATTTTGGAAAAAATTTGTTTCTGAATGGTACCTTCCTGAGAAGAACCACAGCACATGCTCAGTTATCCCTTGGCCTTTACCTCTGAATGTCATGACAGAGATTTTTAAAAACAGGAATTTTAATATCAAAATGAAATTACATTATTGTTGCAATAGAACTAATAGTTAGTATGAGTCAGGCTAGAGTGAGGCAATGTTTTCTGCAATAAAAAAGTATTTTTACTTCTTGTTCAAGTTCAATATCATTACATTTAGAAAGCCCAAACACCTTCTAATTGAGGGGTTTTCATTCCTTTTAAAATGATCACACTGGTTTAGTTTTCATGTTCATTAGCTCAGTTTTCATGTTCCATCGAGGTCTGTATAAATAACTTGCTTAAAATGTGAATGTAGCTTAGAGTAAGAAATTCCTGCTGTGTGTGGCAGGCCATGAAAGGGGAAGGAAATTCTATGGCAACTGTTGTTAGAAGGACAGACATGGTGTTTGGGCATAGATTGTTTGGTGTGGGTATTAGCTGTGTGCTTTTCAGTACAGAGTCCCCACTGGGCTTGGATCGAACTTGTTTTGAAAGTAACATTGTAGATCAATAAAACAGGGGCCAGTTGATGGTCGAGCAGTTAAATATCAGTCCAGCATTCCTCCAAAACTCAGTTTCTAAAGGTACTCAGCTGTATTTGCAGAAACAGGGATGTTCCAAGCTTTATGTATGAAAAGACTGAGAGCTCATTTTGTTTATAGTGATTCAATAATTTACTTGTTAAATAGCACTTCAAAAGACTTTGTGTTTGCAGTAATAATCTTGAAGATTTGTAAAAGTTTTATTTGGAAAACAGTTTTGTTGGTGAGGTGAGGTGAATTAATAAAAGAGCTAGAGGTTAATTGTGTTATTTAATGCTCTTTCATTAAAGTTACCACAGATACCCAGAGAAAGCTTCCATGTGGAATTTCTGTGGGTTTCAACAGATTCTCACTTTTTCATGTGCTGAACAGGTAGGAGCTTTAAACCTACTCAAATTTTTAAATCAGTCTCACAGTCAGCAGGTTGAAATAACGTGGATGACATTTGCATGTGAACTCCTTATAGAATTAAATGAATTTTCAGCAAAGAAATAGCTTTGGTTATTCTGTAGTGATAAGGGAACAGATGCAGCAGTGCATGCATTCTTACTAGGTATCTGAAACATGCAGTGATTAAAGGAAAGTATTTGGGAAAATATTACAGCCATGCACTACAACTGAGTGTTGAACTATCATTTCCTGGTGTTCTCTTAGAAGGCTCCACCACGAGAAGTGCCAGCAGGAAAACTGCCTGGCTGCTGGGAAAGGGCAGAGCAGCCATGCCTGTTTTGTCTCCTGTAGGGAGATAACCTCTCCTTTCTTCTGTCCCCAGAGAACTGGGAGACTGGCACAGGGAAGCAGAGCTTAATTTTTATTTTATTAAACAGTTTATTTTGAAAATATTTTCTCTTTATTCCTAAATTTAATGTTTCCTGCTATGTCATGAGCCGTTTCTAGAAGTGCCTTCTTTGTGTAACAACAACAATAAATAATTAAATAAATATTATATATGTGCATGTGTACATATATGTGTATATATAGGGAGCTCTTTTAATTTGCTGCCTTGAAATTTTTTGGAAGAGCAACAGAACTGAGAAGAGAGTCTGCCCTCAGGAGCACTGTGTCTTCTACCACCATGTCTCACTGGAGACTGTTCCTTTTTGTTTTGATGCACTTGGATTTGCTAAATAGCTTGGGGTCATCTTAAGACAAGAGTCTTTAGGAGCTGAAGAACAGCTAATGCAAAGTGGGTCAGGAAGGCACTGCTGTTTAAAGTACCACAAACATTTCAGGCTGTTCTGCAGATCCAGCATGTCCTGGCCATGCTCACCAGTTGTTTGGGGATGAGTGGGAGGAATGACTCAGGTGCTTCTGGAGATTTGATGGACACAGGGCTGTGTATTGTACTGAGCTGGGTTTGTGTCTCTGAGCACTCCAGCTACTCTGGGACAAGGCAAGGATTGTGCAAATTTAAGGCTTCAGGTTCTTCCAGGGAGAGAACTTTTCTAAAACCAGAGCTTCCATAAAGAACTAAGGATGCAAGACTTGTTGCTGAACTTGAGTACTTTGCTGAGTCATGAAGAAAGACTCTGAAAGAGGGAACTTTTTGGTAGTATAAGAATAGATTTAAAAATTACATCATGGTGGTGTTACTGCAACATTCCCTTAGCTCACACTTGAACCATTTTAAAAACGAAGTTTAAGGTGAAAGGAATAGTTGAAAATTATTTATAGTTCCTCCTGCAAACCCAGCCAAGTCTCCTGGAGAAAGGGCTTGGTGAGACTCTGGAAGCACCTCCCTGCAGTCAGCTGGAATGATGCAGAGTTAAACAGGGCTTGGAGCACAAAGCTGGGGTGATCTTGGCCACTGATAAATTTGGCTTTAAAGTGGCTGGAGCCATTGTGTACCTTGATTACCACAAACTCCATAATGTTTCTGTTTTTTGTCCAGTTATAGCAGACAGCTTCAAGTATTTATCACAAAGTATGGACAAGAATAACAAAGTTGGAGAAATGCTCCTCAGGAGTATCCAGTGGTCTGTGCGCACTGAAGACAGCAAATTTTAAATGAAATTAGGGAATAACAGAGGAATGAATTTGATTGTTAATAAATAGTCTCTCTAACATATCTTCCTTTCAATGAGTGTTGTTTTCAGTAAGAGTTTTTATCAACAAGCTCTGACTTTTCATTGAATACTTGTTTATCTTCTTTCATCATCCAAGGGTTCTGGTATCTGTAGGTTGTGCACTTTTCCCATGTGGGAAAATACATTTCATTGTATTAAGTGTTAATGTTCAAACCTTTTTCATAACCATGTTTCAGTTTGTAGCCTTTGTTTTGTGTAAAAAAAAATAGATGAGTGTTTCAGTCATTTCCTGTTAAATCAGGAATATATTTATCAATCTCAGCAATTCTTGGTAGAATAAATATAAAACTAATTTGGTGCAGACACGTATTTTTGGACTGAGTTACAATATATATGTATGCTCACCATCCCAACTTCTTCTGTTTCCATTTTTTAGGGAGAGCCTATCACTTTCTGTGAGAACAGTTTTGTGAAGCATCGTTCCAGTACAACTAAGCAGTTTCTGGAGACAGCTGTTAATCTTCAACTGTTTAAACAGGTATGAGAGGGTCAATGGCCCATATTTAGTGATTTTCTGTTAAAACAAATCTATATTAAAATACATTTTCCTTTCTGTCAGCCTGCAAAAGTCTCAAATGAAATCTAAGCATAAGTACTTTGGGTACAGTCATCCCAGATTTGTTGTATTTTTATATCTGCAGTTAGAGTTCAAAGGAGTGGTGGTGAAACTGAACAAAAAAATAACCCCAGGGTGCAGAGCCAGTGCAGCATCTCCTCAGAGCCAGTCAGCAACCCAGCAGAACAAGAAGAATCAAGGATCTCCCAGCTTGATGGTTGAGCTTCATTTGCAGCTCTCTTGGCTCATGCCCAAAGTGCCTAAACAGCAGAGGGCTTAACTTAAATTGGACTTCACTGGTGTTTATTTAAAAACTGGCTTCATCCTGCAACTGCAGTTTTCTTTGCTAGGCTTTTGGAAGTAAGCACACAGAGAATGTCACAAACCTGAGCTGTTCAGGGGTGGCCTGAACAGTATTCTAGCTGATCTCTTAATGCAGAATTTGAATTAATAGAGGACAAGTTGCTGAATGTCTGGCACATCTCAGTTATAGATTGATTATGGTCTTTGAAATGGATTTTGTTCTTTGATTTTATTCTGTAGCTCTTCTCCCTTTTCATCAGTTGACCCCATTGCATAAAAAGGGTGTTAAACTTATGACTAGATTTTTTTGAAAATCAAGGAAAATGTGAAAGAAATCAGAAGATTCATGAAAATATATATTTGCCTTCAAATGCCTGGAATGATTGATACACACTAGTTCATATTTAAATAATCAGGAGGACTTCTTTGTAGATAGACAACCATGACAGATTAGGGAAATCCTAAATATGTAGAATCTTTTAATTTTTCAAAAACCACTTTGTGTTAGTCAGAGGTTAGTGTCTAAAGTAAAGATTTGTTCAAGGATGCTATTTTACAGAAGTCCTGTGAAAATATGCTCACAAAATTGGGCTCCTTGAATTTTACTGTGGTTATATAAAAGCAGCAGTAAGAAATCTGAAACCTTTTGAAGTATGATTGATTGGATTGAAATGGGAAGAAGTAACAGATTGAAGTGTGGTTTACATTTTGCATATCTCCCTGTGATAGGGTAGCAGGAGATTTTCTTAATAAAAAGCTGATTAGAAGCAATGTTTCTAAATTGTTGTCACACTGGTAGTACTGAAACAAAACCTTCAGCTGCCATGAATGGGCTGCCTCTGTACTTGCCCATTACATTTTAATGTGTTCAATTAAACAGAATCAGTTTACAATTTGTTTATAGCTTGTTCTAATTTTATTTCAGTTGAAGGAAATAATAGAGGATTAGGAAATAGTAACAATTTTGATGATGTGTGTGGTTTAATAGTAGTAGTAGGGTTTTTTTCATTGCTCTGGTTCTTGTTGCAAAGGCTACTCTGACTTACTCAGTTAATCCTCAGCCCAGCTGCATCTTCTCCAGTTTGTCCCACTGACAAATGAGCTGTTTTCAAAGTTGTTTGTGTTCTAAGAGACCAAACTGTATTTTATTCTGCTCTGAAAGCCTTTTAAGCAGGAAAATAGTTCTTAGGAGCAGCCTTAAACCTAGGCCAAGCAGAAAATTGGTGCTTTAAATACACCCTTTTTGCCATAATTGACAAATGAGCTTTATTTGGGCTGTTCTATGAAATCTCTCTGTCCCTTTAATTAGGGTAGCATGGAAGGTAACTAACCTTTGTATCAAGCTGCAAACATAAGTAATTAATAAATGCATCTTATGTGTCAAATAGTTCTCCTGAGTGTTCAGGGAAAATGTGAATTCATTCTTAGCCTGCAGCCTAATGCCAGACCCTGTCCTTAAACAGTGTACTTGTGTCAGCAAGGTAACCTGCAGCATTTATTGGGATCTGTTCCTGACCTGTTAGAAAGTGTTACTTGGAAAAATAGGTAATGAATGCAGGGATCATAAGCCCTTGAAACAGTCACTAATTCAAACTTCATTAACCATCTTTATCAGCTGAGGTCTCTTCTAGTGAGATATGAGCTGTTATTTTGTGAAAATTGCTTTTGTGATGTTTTCTTTGCTTCTAAAAACCTTTTGGCTTTAAAAATTGATAAAATTACTTGGATGTTTTGAAGTGGATGTTGTCTCTTTTTGGTTTTAGGACTCAAAATCACATGAGGGGAGTGTCTTTAGTCACCTTAAAATCCAAGGGTAACACTGGAATTGCTAATTTTTCATTAGAAGAGGTGGTCACCCAAGGGCTCCTTGGATCTCAAAGTGAATATATTTCTTGGAAGAGCAGGCCCAGATTTTTCAGTCTGTGGCTTAGAAGAGTGTAGGTTTGAAAAATGGGAAGAGAAAACCCATAAATTTTATGTGTAATTCCACATGCTATTCTTTTCATGTAGCAGTTTAAGTGCAACCATTCACAATAAATTACTCAAAAGTAATAACTACTACTACCAGCACTACTAACACTTATCATTTCTTCAAAATAATGTCTCCAGTATCTTCTTACTAACAGTTCTCTTTGTCAGTATTTACATTAAATACTCAATTGGTGTGACCCTCTCAAATTCAGTCAGTGTCTCAGCCTTCTGTTGATAGGATTTGACCAGATGATGAGTTTGTCCATAAATCTTGTGCTAGTTTATGGAATGAATTCATAACTTTTCCCCAAAGAGATAATGTCTTACAGTTCAAAGGAAGGGATGGGAGTGGAGGTTGTTGTTTTTGGGGATTTTTTTTTTTTTTCACAGCAGTAGCTAAAGTTGCTCTTATCTCTTTTTCTTACTGTGAAATAATCCAGTGATCTCACAGTGGTCTGACCATGAACCAGCCTATTTGGAAAAAGGCCAATTTGGAGTAAAATGAAAAAATAAGGAGGAATTTAGACAAGAAAGAGAGAAGTATTTTCATGCTTACCTTATTCTTGCTGCTGGAATTTTTGTGCTCTGAGAAAGTTGGTTTTTTTCATGTCACTAGCCTGTTCATTGGCAAGCATCAGATTGTCACTGACACTGTTTGGATAATCAGTTGTAAAAAATGATACAGCCAAATAATTAATTCTGGTTCATTCCTATGTACTGTTTAGTACCAGTGAATAACTCATAATTCTTGTTAGAAGATGAACTGTGTGTAATTGGAAAATTGCTTTCTCACTTCATCTGTCAGACTTGAGTTAGCCTTTTCAAAACAAAAAGGGAGGGGTTGCTTCTTGAAAGAATTTTGAATCTATAGGAATGTGCTCCTTCTACTTCTTGAAGCCTGATAATTCTTGAAAAGAATGTCTTCATCCCTTCTGAGTGGTTTAATTAATTTTCCAATTTTGGCTTTTTCTGACACGTTTGGATCATTTCAGTCTTTGTATGTGCACTTAGCAGCAGCTGCAAATTCATGTGGTCATGCAGCTGTAACTCTGCATAAGGACAACTGTTGCAATTTGCATCTGTAGCTGCACCTAAATAAGGGTTAGGGCTTAAAAAGGCCCACAATTTCCCAACAGGACATCAGAGAAAGGCTTGGTGACCTTTATATGGTTATGATAACAAATCCAGAGCTATTAGTAAGGAAGGAGATCAATTCTTTTGATGCCATTGGAAAAATACAGAAAATAGAAATAATTTGCTTGATCTATACTCTATATTCCTGCTGCTCATAGTTACACCTGCTCTTGTAAAGTCCATCATAAATAAATATGTATTTATCCTTAAGACATATATGGTCTTGAACATACAGATTCCATTATAATGGACACATTTAAAACTCTAACCCTGTAAAGCAATAGAAGAGACAACAAAGTGTGTGTGACCCTTTTTTTTTCTCCACCTCCAGTTTATTGATGGTCGGCTATCAAAATTAAATGCAGGAAGAGGATTCTCTGATGTTTTTGAAGAAGAAATCACAGCAGGAGGCTTTTGTGGAGGTACAGAATTAATTTGGGAGTTCTCATTGGCACTTCTTTGGGAACTGTTTGACATGATGTCCCCATGATGTCCTGTAAGTTTTAGAAGTCATTGATCTTGTTACTGTTCTGTTGTTTCCCTTCATTCTGGGAAAGCTTTTAGCCTTTAACAAATCACTGCTGGGATGCACACCATTGTGTATCTAGTTACACCAGTGTAGTAAATGAAGGTATGTTTGTTTAATCCTGTAAAATAATACTTAGATTTCAGTACAGGATGAGATAGCACAGTCCTGTTTACATTTTTAACTGCATATTTTTATATGATGCATTCTATGTAAACTGTCTTTGCAAAATCATTTTGACATTTGTGCTGCTTAACTTCTAAATAATTATGTTTTCCATAAACACTTCATTTTCCTTTCACATCTACTTATTTCTGCAGAGTAGAAATCACAGCAATATCCTGGATATTTACAGAAATCTGCTTTCTGCAACGAATGTGTTGCTCTCAAAAAACAGAAAGCTTTTTTTTTACTTTTATATATGATCTGAGAATGGACATGGAAATTGATCTTCTTCATAAACAAAAATATTATTCCTTGTGTTGTTTGCCTCACTTGTGTTCACTGACAATTGTTACTTTTCACATCAGCTAACCCATATGGAAGTGTGCATCCTGAATCCAGTGCTGATTTTTACAGGATTATGGAGTGGTTTCCTGTTAAACATTTAGGACAGGGGTATTGTTATGTCAGGTATGGTTATGTTCTAAACCCAGCACCACACAGTTGCTCACTCTACTGCAGCCAAAACCAGCTCAGGTGTAAGAGATGGTGTCCAAAGATGGGCTCAAAATCTGCATGACAGCACAAATGCTATTTTATGGACTATCTTGAAAGTTGTGTAAAAGTTTCCTCAGTAGATGGAGGTTGTGTGATGTGAGCAGCTCCACTGAGGTGCAGATGGCAGCTCTGGATGGGCTTCCTTTGCAAGACTCTCCTTGAATGGGACACATTGAGGAGAGGATTTGGCCCCCACAGAGAAAATACCAAGTGCTGCAGAGCCACGTGCACCTCCTGAAAAAATAACCCTTGTGTACTCAAAGCGCATAATTCCTCTGTTCAAGATTTTCACTGCCTTCTTCTGCCTTCTGTGTCTTGTGCTAGGATCTAGCCCATAATGTGGGGTTTTGTTTGTTGTGGTTAGTCACACAGAGTTTTGCTTCTTTCCTGCCTTTTTAGGGTACATTGCACTGCTCCATAAACAGGTTTGGGACTTTGAGCATCCATTATTCAGATGGGTGATGTCAGCACTCAGGGCTCGTTTGCTGACTGCACTTAGGGGTCAGGAGGCTGCACTGAAGCTGCAGTAGAAGTTGGGTAAAGCTTGTTTTTGGCTGTGGCTCTGCTCAGGAGGCAGCACTCAGCTCTGCTGGCCGTGCTGGGCTGCCTTGCACTACCTGTGTGCTTTTCAAGCACAAGCTGATGGTGCCAGGCTCTGGACAAATTGCTCAGGGCACATCCTCAGTATTTACATAACTGCTGTCTCATTATTGTTATCAAGTGCAGGGCTAACAATATGTGTGCAATTGAAGGTGACATTTTGTGATGCTAATGGGGCAGAACTATGATCTCTGTGCAGACTTCACTCCTGTCAATTTTACCAGGAAGCCCAAGGTTTGAAAAAAACAGGTGAAACCCAGATTTCAGAGAAGTCACAGAAAGTTAGTGCTAGCTGCAAGCTGTTAAAAGGAAGGTGAACACATTCTTAGTGTAGACAGTATAATTTGAAACTACCAAATCAATTCAAATGGAAAGTGTTTCTTTAGGAAGTCCCTTTTTAAATTTGCATTTGTCCACATATGCAAGTTTAACTAAACCAGAAAAGAAAACTGAACTGAAAATTGAAGAATAAAACTTAAATTTAGTTTTTAAAATTGTTTTCTTTTAAAATAAAAAGTCATCAAAACTTATGTTTGTGTGTCTACATCTGAAAATAAATTTATGAGAAATCTTCATTACAGCTTGCACTTTTAAATTAAAATTTATTTTCTCTTATATTTTATTCTATAGAAGTATTAGTTCTCAAGAGCTTTATATAACTTCCAGTACAAGAATACAGTGATGGATTGGTTTAGCACTCAGATTGCTTGTAGAATACATTAATTAATTTTTAATTACATTATTTTTCCTACAGCAGGTTTTTCTTTTCTATTGGTCAAATATCACTGGTGCTAATAGAAGAAAAACTGAAAAAATAAAAACATTTGAAACTCCCTTGTAATGGTAATTCATTTTAAGGAATCAGATTTTTTTTTGTTAGGGTTTCAGGGGGTTGAGCTGTTGCTGGGGGGATGCAATGTTAGCATGGCTGTCTGTAGATGAGCATTAATCTGTTTTCTTGATTTTCATCCCTGAAGTGTCACAACATAACCTGATGAACATTAAACTTGGTCATTAGCTGTGATCTCATTTATTGCTTCTATTAATTGTGAAGTCAGATTGTGACAGAGAAGGCTCAGCTGTGGAAAGAGTCACTGTCAAGGACACCTGAAAACAGGTGATACATGAACATTGTTGACAAGAATAGAAGCCACAAAATAAAAAGATGTTAAAGAAAGGATTTATAATTCATGCAATATCCTGAACACCCCAGCAGTGGTTAAATTTCACCTTATACACATTATTTGTGTGCTTCCTTCCCTGGCAGTCCTAGGGAGCCAGATCAAAGAAGGGAAAAAGGAATTGTTTCTGCTTTAGGTTGCTGTTCTTAATGGATCATAATGGTCATGAGGGTCTCTCCTCTCTATCTCTTGTGCCATCATTCCTGAGAGTCTGGCTGTCTCAAAATTGCTTGTAAAAATTGAGTGGAATGGGTGAAAGTACCTGATAGAAATCTAAAGAGTTCATGTTTCTTCCCCTCATTTTGAACATTGGGAATTCCTTTTCCAGTGATCCAGTCAGTTCTCAGAAATGTTCTAGGAGTGCATTTTGGCTTTCATTAGCCAGTGGAATAATTCTAGCCAGGCCTTAGTTAATGGATTATTGTAACACTTGAGGAGTTTTATGAGCTCCTGTTCAAAGTCTGTCATGTTGTATCAGAAGGGTCCTTTCAACGTGGTCCAGCTGTTGGAAACTGGAGTGTTCTTGTCCCAGTGACTGTCGTGTGTGGGGTCAGTACCAGCTCACAGTGCTGCAGGATTTGAGTGCTCAGAAACTTTCTCAGGGATCATGCACCTCCTCTTTGTTGTTCAGCTGAAGCACCTTTGGGAAGTTGTATTCACTTCTCCATCAAGTAGAATTTCACATGCTCCTTTGTGGCCAGTTCAGTCCTCAGTGGGCCTGCAGAAGTCAGTGGCTCTCACATGCCTTTAGAGGTTTTTTTCTTTCTGAAAGAAGATAGATACAATTAATAATTTTAAAGAATTTTTTCTGCACAGGAATATACAGTTGTGACATAACTCTTAGACTTTTCTCTTGTTCTTTTTCCTTGGTGTGGTACCTTCTGGAGTCCATGTCATTGTTGTGTTGGAAAGTTTGCCCAGAGGGATCACTATGCTTGAATGCAATTAATACATTATTCTTTCCTTTGAGGTTGTGTTTTTCTTTTTATACTTTCTAGAAGTGTATTGCCTTATTATCATTTTAATTTCTCTTTTACCTCAATTGGAATTAAAAACTCTGTGTGGTGAAAACATGCTTTTACAAAGGAAACAGAAAACAAGCAATAAGAGATTCCTGGGCTTCTTTCTTAGTGTACACATACTCTTATCTTCACATTCTTTGTCTGTCTGGAAAGAATTAATTGAATAAGTAATCCTCTAAGTACATTTTTTATTCCGATAATGAAGAGGGTTGCAACATTTAAAATGGTGAATGTATGTTTGTGCTAACTTGACATTTCTCTTTCAGGGAATTCAAGATCTTACCAGCAGTGGATGCACACAGTGAAGGTATAAACTTGGTTAAGTAATTACACTGACCACCCTGTCCTTTAGGTGTCCATCCTTTTCCTTACCTCTGTGTAATGGGGAAAGTTGGTTCATTTGTGAGAAAGATAAATACATTCTATTAGAAATACTAAATCTATTGTATTTGCAATTTTTTTGGAGTTTTTTTAATTGAAGAATTAAAAAAACCAAAAATTCCCTCACACAAAACAAATGCCAAAGTGCATGAGGTTTTTGTGTCTCTATAGTTGAAGATTTCACTGCTTTCTGTATCATGTTACATTCCATAACTCTGAATTAGGTGTGACAATTTGATATGAAGCTTATCACTTCTGGTAAATAGCAATTTTGTTAGTATGGATTTGTGCAATTTGCCCAGCAGAAGACCCTTGATATAACCTTGTTATTTTGCAGCATTAGTAAAATATATTATTTTAGATGAAGAGAATTCTTGTGTGATTAAACGAGATATTTCTTCCAGTCAGGTCAAAGTATTTTTTTGGTTGCATAATAAATATGATAGGAGCACATGAAAAACAGCCTAACTTCTGAATGGATTTTGAAATGGTAACAGTGAATGAGGACTGAAAATCCATCATTCTGTTGGAGTGCCTTGATAAATGTGTCAGCTTGTGGGATGACGTACTGTAACCCTTGTGTAGCTGCAGACAGCAGGGTGGGGAGGAAACCCAGCTGTGCTTGCTCTTACCCATTTCCAAGGAAGGTTGTTACTTCCCAGCACTGTTTATTTGTCCTTGCTCTTGTCTTAAGGTTTGCCTTGTGTTAAAACATCACTAAAATACATTTTTTGTTCCTTTCAGAAAGGCAGTGCACTGATCAACACAGCAATGACCAAAGCCACCCCGGCTGTGAAAACAGCATATAAATTTGTAAGATCATCTATTTCAAATAAGTAATACATAAAAATACTGCAATTTCTGACAACCTCTCATTCTCCCTGAATGCTGAAAAACCTAAGCAATTTATGAATAAATTGCAAAAAAGTATTCCAGTCTGTAGAAAGTGTTTAGCTTCATTTGTTTTCTCATATAGAATTTAGAGTTGGTTCAGAGTCTTTTAGATAGCTTGTACATAAAAATAGACTTTGTGAAAGCATCAGTGAGCTGGTTTTCTTTCAGCCCTAATACACACCAGGAGCTGATTTGAATATCATTTAGGTATTTGATACACAGCTGTAATTTCACTTAGGCAGTAAGTGCTGTGCTTTAGAGAGGTGGTAAAGCACCAGTAATGTGTGCAGCAAATCATCTGCTCCTTTTTCAAAATGGCAGTGGAATACTCATCTTTAACTGGGTTTAGTGTTTATACTTTTCCTCTTAAAAGCTCTTGTTTTTCAAAGACTGCCCACCCCATGGAGCATGTGACTTTATACTGTATTATGCAGTATGGTAAAGCAGCAGTAGAAAAAAATTAACTGAGAAGTATTTTAAAGTTGCTTTTCTAATACATGGGAAAAGATTTTTTGGCTGCCTTATAGCTTTTCCAAAGGTTTCACTGGCTGGATGCATTATAAATTGTCCTGAATAAATCAGTAAATCAGTCTGTGCTAGAGTATTTTAAGTAAAGTTTTCAAACAGAATTTTTAATTTTACATCACTTGAAAAACACAGCAGTCGTGGAGAGAAACAGGTAAATAAATTAAATATACTTCATATTCACGGACTTATTTATAATTTAAAAAATACTTCATCTGCAAATTCTTCTTCTTCATTTGCACTGTCTTAGACTGTGGTTCAGCCTTCAAGTTTGATAATCATGCCCTTGATAGTAAAGGTTTTTCAGAGTGAACTTTTGTATATGCCAGGAAACTGCAGGAATCTTCTGAGGATCTTTATGTGGTATCCATATTTCTACCCCATTTAATTTCTTCCATTTTTGTCCTTTATGGAGCCTACTACCCAAGGACAGAATTACACATTTCTTATTTGCCATGTCACTGATTGGGAGCTTTGAGTAATGTCATTGGTACCATCCCTCAGAGTTAGAACAGAGCACTCCAAAATTCATCCAAATGCTGTGAGCAGGATCTGGAAAGTTTAAAGTGGCTTTCAGGTTAGCATCTGGTACATGGCACCCCGTGGTGCTGTTACTGAGCTTATGGATGTATGATTTATGGATCAAAAAGACTCCATGACCCCTTGATTTAAGAAAATGATTTTTTTTTTTTCTGAATTACCAACACAGAAAAATAGGTGGTTTTCAGACATTTATGCCCTTGAATGTATTTTTAAATTCCTATTTCCAAGACAACCTTAAAAACTTTTGGAAAAATGTTTTTTCCCACATTTGTGTAGGAAAACCAACTTTTTTTCTGTTACAATTTTGGGTGTTATACACCCACCTTTTATTTTTTTTTTAATTCCTTCTTCCCCCTTCTCTCTCTCTCTCCCTCTCTCTCATTCTTTTAGCCTTACATGGTATTCCATATTGATAATTCCTTTCTGTAGTGAAGAATATTCTTGCCTGTTTTCTATGCAACAGTGATTCTTGTCTGCCTCTTTTAATGCATACAGAATTCTCCCCTAAATAGCAGCACTGTGCTGTTCAGCAACACTGGGCAAAATCTCCATCTGCATATGAAATCACTTCATTTCTCTTAAGGTTGATGTTGCCCTGCAAGTTGCCAGACTGGAACAGTGTAGCAGTCATCTTAAAAATATTCACATTTTTTCAATATGTTTCATTGCTAAAATATCCTTTCAAATCTAAAGGAGCATTTTGAATAAAGGAGTGATGTATATGACCATTCTTAGTCTGTTCCTAGTAATAATGGAGAATTTTTGAGTATGGATGTTTTCACAGAACTGGCATGGATGTACTGAAAAAAAAATTCTTAAATTTGTGGAGAAAGCTTAAAAACAAAAAAATACAGTGCATGTTTGAAGTTTGTGCTAAAGGTTATTGCCCTTCCCTGTATCCCTGTTTAAAAAAAGGCAAAATAAGTATCATAAAGCATGTTCTGTGACTGCAGCCAGTGGCTTGCAGAGCAATTTAAGTCCTTTTATTTCTCCAGGCAAAAAACCAGGCGAGGCAAGGAATAAAAGAAGTGAAGAGTAAGTTAAAACACAAGGTATGTAATACACTTTATTTACTTTCTTACACTGCTTCCTGTATCAGTTTGAAGCTTATACTTTACAAATCACAGGAGATTTGTGTTTTTAATGACTTTTGAAATATGCTTAGCCCTTTGTTCAACAATACATTTTTCATAACGAGCCCTCTGGCAACTATCTGTCATTCTATGCATCCACTGAATAATCTCTTTATTGTTTGCATATTTTATCACAGAACAACAGAGGTCTTCAAAGATACATTAAGAGGATGTATGTTTTCATAAAGTTGATTGCTTTGATATCACAATCAAAGCCTTTGCTCCAAGCTGAGGATTTGGGAAGGGAGAGTCTTGCAGTACAGTGGATTTCAGGAGGTGCAGTTGTCCAGTTTTAGTCCCATAAGATCCATGAACAATAGCAGCGTTTCAAGATGAATGAACAATTTCATTTTGCAAAAGCAGCCTCACAAACTATCAGAAAATATGGTTTAGGCATTTTGCAGCTGCTTTTCCCATTTGGAATTTTGCTTCCATGTAAGATTTTTCTGTGCAGAGAAGGAACCAGATTTTGGATACCTATTATGCTATTTTAAGAAAAATTTCAGAAACATTTGAACAGTTCAACTTTTAAATGAACATGTTGGTAATCCAGCGTTTTGAAAAGCTAAATTTGATTTTCTTACTACAGATGGTATTTTCATGACAGTAATAGATTGTGGCAAGATAATTTTGAATGCATTCTGCATGCATAATATGGAGGGCATGTTTGCAGATAATGATTATAAATAAAGGAATTTAAATCTGTTTTGTTGCATAGGAGAGTGAGGAAGAGTGTGGAACTTGCAGTGCTGGTGCAGTACAGGCTGTTCCCGTGTACACATCACATTATGACAAAAGAACAAGCTCAGAAAAACGAAGACTGGCACAGGTAAGACACCTGAAACTTCTGTTTGTATTAACATACATATGGGGAAATTCTTTTGCTGCTTGCAGTAGCGTGTTTGTGAATCTGTCCCCAACACTGTGTGTGTTTGGATAGTGTGATTAAAAGGCTATGTTTATAGAAATACTGCTACACTGCTTGAAGGAGAAAAAAAATGCCATTTGTGTTTCATCCCTGTTGAGAGGGGAAAGAACGGGAGACCTGTAAGTGTGGATCTGAGATTTAATTCTTAAATGCATTTTGGAGAAAGGCTTCTCACAAAAGTGCATTCTAGTCTATTCATAGATCTGTACTAAGCTATCTCTTTTCTTTTGAGGCAGATTAGTTTTGTGTTCCTAATAAATTGTGTTGGCAATCATCTGGCCTTTAACCTTGCTCAGATAGTTATGATTTATTATTTTGTTAATAAGTCAGCTAGTTAATGCAGTGCCAATGTCTTGGCTTTTGTTCTCCAATCCTTTCTAGTCTAGATTTGAAGTAACAGGTGTAGTGTCTCAACTTTGGCAAGTGTTTTAATGTTTTCAAATTCATTTTGACAGTTTTCTTTCAAAAATATCAACAAAGTAGTTTTGCTAACACTTTTAGTTCCCTGCAAATATTTACCTGCATATAGACATATTTTTAATGTACAGGTATTTATTTTTACATAATATTGTTGTTGCATGTTTTTAATATATGTGGATTTGTAATGCCTGTACCTTCCTAATATGAGAATTAAGTATATTAACTCAGTCCAACTGATCTAACATCATTAATTTTTTGCTCTAGATACTGCAATAATAAAAATCTGTGTTGTCTATTTTATCAATTTGATTTCGAATTAGTTTTTATCAGTAGTAAATGCAAAGTTTCTGAAATACAACATGGAACTGATGCAGATGATTGCTAAATGATGGTGAAATTGTACATTAGTATTAATTCATTATTTTTAGTAGGGCTATAAATAATACAAAGACTTTCTGCTTCACTGGTATGGTAGTGCTGCCTATTGTCATGTGCAGGAGTGTAGGGATACAAAGGAATATAATTCACCTTGGTGCAATTAAAGATTTCTTTTGAAGGCGTGTTCAGACAGAACAGTTGAACTTGTCTGTGTTTTTGTGTTTGTGCAACTGTACAGTGCTCAATTCTGTAATCACTGCTGTTTCTCCCAGTTGTCCTTCAGCTTTGCAGACGAGGCAGGAGTGCAGACGTGAGCCTGGCTTTGTTTGCACGCACCCACACACGTGTGTTAGCGTGTGCACACGGACACACACGTGTTAGGGTGGGCTGTATTCACCCACAGAGCTGGAACTGGCAGCCTCACCCTTTACCCTGCCCCAAACCAAAGGTGTCTTCAAGGCAGCTCTTGTCCCAAATGTCACCCAGTGGGCAGGAAGGAGCAGGTGGAGATTGCCCTCCAAGAACTCCTTCCCCTCTCACTCCATTCGCTTTTTCCTCCCCCCCAAAAGCAAACAAACCAAAGGACTTCTGAAAAATAAGTCTGTTGTTGCTGCTCTTGTTTTTATCTTTGGTCTTGATGTTTGAATAAGATAAAATCACCACTTAGTAATAAAGAATTTATATTAAGGTTTACGTCCAAATAAAAATATATATTTATATTTGCAATGCATGGGTATGAGAGAGACCGTGTTTGATCTAGTACTGGATCTGCTGTTTAAAAGAAGTGAAATTCAGAGTGCTGTTATTGTCAGATTGAATCCTTTTCCTGCTAGTCTTCATCCTGCAAATGAGACTCTTCACCCAGATTTCTAAAATTATCTTCACGTTGGCACAGTATAAGGTTAGTGCATGTAGAGTTCAGGCAATTTGATACATATTTAAAGTAAGGACCAGATTCTGATTACATTGTTATATTGGTGTACTGAAATACCCACCCCAAACATGCATTAACAATGAACAAGGGAGAGTGATTGCTTTTAATGGTCATCCTGCTCCCAAAATAGAGGCACCTCTGCTCTTTATTATTGTCTCTTCCATACTGAAACATTCAAAAAATTGTAATTACCAAGAATTCGGTGTCATATATTATATCATTTTAGTAGCATGCATTGAGCTTTTCCTTCTCCACTTCTTGGAAACAGTTAAATACTAACAATTACCTGAGATGCTGTAAAATATACTTCAAAAAGTTATGTGAGATATGCAAGTTTGCTTTAGTGAGAAAGATAATTTTCAAAATCTATTCCTAACAGGATCTGGGGGTTTTCTTTGCAATAGGAAGTGAATCTGCTTTTCCTCCAACAAACAGGACTTTGTGTATGGGTCTGCTAATTAGTACGGTTATTTCCTGTTTTGTTGATGAGGCTTTAATAAATGTCAAGGGTACAGCCATGAAGATCTCCCAATTAGGCTTTGCGTTTGTAAAACCCAACCCCTTTGCTTTTGTGTGAGGATGACAGTTCCAACTGCAGCCTCAGCCTAACAGGGCTCAGGGGAAAGGATACTTCTCTGGTTTTATTGAAAACACAGCCAGTTTGGCCCAGGGAGAATACCAGCACTGGTCACAGTGCCGAGCCATTTTTAACAATGAATATTTACTAAGCTTTATCACTGCTGTCATAGTGGCTTTATTGTATTTTTTTTCCTTTTCCAGATTGGCAATAGGCTTGAGAAAAATCAGCTGTAAATTTTAAAGAAAAAAAAAAAATAAAATTACAGCATCTAAAATAGCTGTCATAACCTAAAACTGAAGCTCTCAGCTTGCCCTGCTACTACAATTTGCATTTTGAAGGTGTTTGCTGAGCAGAGGGCTGAGGGGAGTGCCCCGGTGCTCCCTGTCCGTCCGTCCGTCCGTCCGCGCCCCAGAGCAGCCCCGCTCTCCTCTGAGCCTGCTCCTGCTCCTGCTCCT
>VYXF01007834.1:140035-186815 GCA_013397295.1 Polioptila caerulea | reverse complement strand
CTTCCTCTCTTCCTCTCTTCCTCTCTTCCTCTCTTCCTCTCTTCCTCTCTTCCTCTCTTCCTCTCTTCCTCTCTTCCTCTCTTCCTCTCTTCCTCTCTTCCTCCCTTCCTCCCTTCCTCCCTTCCTCCCTTCCTCTCTTTCTTTCTCTCTTTCTCTCTCTCTTTCTCTCTCTTTCTCTCTTTTTCTCTCTCTCTTTCTCTCTTTTTAAGCATATTGCAAATGGAGCTTTTTCACTTTTATTGAAGTATGTCCTAGAGACTCTACAATATATAATTCAGCTTGCAGTAGGTGTGCTTGGCATCTGTTCAACAAAGACAGCGAGTGTCAGGCAGGAAGATGTGTTCAGAATAACCTTCCTTCAGGAGTGCCCCATTTATCAATATCCCTACAATGGCCAGTAAAATAAATGACATAATCATTAGCTACAAAGGACTTGTAGTAACTGATTACCCTCCTAACCTGAAAAAGGTGACAAGAGCAGGCTATTCTGAAGACTTTTTTTTCCCCAGGAAAATAAGAGAGGAGATTGTGATAATGCAGTGCTGAATATACATATTCTGTATGAGATGACTGAATATCTTTTAGAAAAAATAACCCCAGTCAGCCCCACAGTGATTTCAGAAACATAAATCTGATTCAGTGCATTTACCTGTGTTTGTATTCAGACAATGTGCTTGAGATCACATCTATGCCTACCAACCACATACAGCACTGGTTCTGTTGTTGGAGATTTCTTCTACCCATGTTGACTGAAATATTATAAATTGAAAGATGTCATAAACAGTATGAGCTAGTTATTAATGTAAATCACGTTTTGCTTCTGTAAAATACAGTTTTGAAGTAAGCATTGGTTGATCAGTAAATTCTGTTTCTTTAGCTAATGTGGTGTTATGTGAAAATATTGTAGATATCATTAGCTTCCTTTAATTTGGAGAAAAATCTTTTGTCTTCTTGGTGTCAAGTAAGATCTCTTCATTCTGCAAAACAGTCAGATTTCCTTTTAATTAAAAATGAAAAAGCTGGGCAGCCAAAATTCAAATTGCAGATTACGAGAGTGCCCTCTCGTGGCTCCGGTTCCTTTCCAAAGTGGCAGAGCTCACGGGGATCCTCTGCCTGTGCAAGCCTTGCCTGCCACAGCCAACACCTCTCACAAATCAAGGGCAACTTCTTAAATTGTGTTAACTGAAATTTTGTGCAAATTAAGCTTTTAGATGCTTTCCTGTGTCATGCACGATGCTATTTTCAGGAATAGGGAATTGAAGCTCCTAATTAGAGGTATAATTACAAGATTGCTGAAACCCCTCCCAGCTTCCCACTGAACACTGTTCTCAGCAGAGTTGTGCTGTTTGTTCTGCACCCATAAACCAATGTCAGCCTTGTGGCTGCTTGTCTTGGAGTTTTGCTGTAAAATCACTTGAGAAACCTCTTCACTAATTGCTGTGATTCCAATTTAATTAAAAAAAAAAATAGGGTAATGGTCTGGAAGTTGCTGTGGAATTTTTTTTTACCCTGTGGAATGCTTGGTTTTTCAGGGCAAAGTCATCAGCATATCTACCTCTGATTTATCTTACTGAAAGAAAAATTTATACAAGCAAAAAGTTTGCAGATGCTTTTTTCTGGCTATTGTAGCCCCCCTGTTTAAGTTTTTTAATAAACAGAAATGCAGCTTTTCNGGAATAGGGAATTGAAGCTCCTAATTAGAGGTATAATTACAAGATTGCTGAAACCCCTCCCAGCTTCCCACTGAACACTGTTCTCAGCAGAGTTGTGCTGTTTGTTCTGCACCCATAAACCAATGTCAGCCTTGTGGCTGCTTGTCTTGGAGTTTTGCTGTAAAATCACTTGAGAAACCTCTTCACTAATTGCTGTGATTCCAATTTAATTAAAAAAAAAATAGGATAATGGTCAGGAAGTTGCTGTGGAATTTTTTGTTACCCTGTGGAATGCTTGGTTTTTCAGGGCAAAGTCATCAGTCATCTGATTTATCTTACTGAAGGAAAAATTTATACAAGCAAAAAGTTTGCAGATGCTTTTTTCTGCCTATTGTAGTCCCCCTCTATAATTTTTTTAATAAACAGAAATGCAGCCTTTCAGAGGGTCTTTCTTCTGCAGACAGATGAATCCTATTGGTATGTCTAGCACTGTTTCCTTTTTCTGAAGGATCTCGGAGAAAAACACTGTCTTGCAAAGTATCTTCAAACTGAGTGAGCCTTTCTGTCCTCAGTATTTAATTGAAGTAACCAGATTAATTTTTTCATCAGGAGAATTTGTTGACATCTTAATGTAGCAGTGGTATCTTTTACTTTTTTCTGCTGTTTATCTTCTGTCTTCCACATAGTCATAGTTTTGCTCCACTAAATCAGGGAGAGCCATCAGACAGCAGTTCCATGCTGCTTTTGCCTTCTGGCTTGAAGGTTTGAAGGGCACCACTTTACATCTCAAACTTCAGCTCTAGTACTCTATGTTCCTGAACGTTTTCTTTCTCTGTATATTCCTAAGAACGAAAAAAGAATTAAAATAAAGATGTTCAGTTAAAGAAAAAAAAGTTTCTCTGGAGGCAAAGGGAGGGAGAAATAGAAGAAATGGGAAAATCCTTTCCTGCAGGGATCTCAGCATCTCTGAATGTGAGAGTCCAGACTCAGCCTGTCTAATTTTAGATACTTCTGAAATGCTGAAGTTAGCAGCAGTGCTGCCTTAGGCTCTTTCTGCAGTTAGTGGAGAGAGGGGCATGACTGAAGGGCAGCTCAGCCCACCTAGAATCTCGACTGCATCCTGATGATGCCTCTGTCTTGCTGCTAGTTGTCTAATTTGGGCCCTAAAATAGCTGAAATTAGTGACATCCAACTCCAAGTGCCAGCCAAATTACACAGCACCTTGCAGAGAAAGACCTTATTGTTGAGAAGGCTCCTAATGGTGACAAACAGGAGGAGGGACTCCTTGGTAATTCTATTGTTTGGAATCCCTAGACAATGTAGAAATGTGCTTGGAGTCAGTATTTCTAAGGCATTTTTTCCCTGCAAATGTGATTAGTCTGTTTTTGAGTTTCATACAGAGCTTCCCTCAGACAGGATCCTCCACAGTCCATCAGTCTGATGGACACGGGTCGGTGCTGCTGGGGCCTGGAGGTGTGGGATGTTTGTGTTTGCCATCACATCCATCTTGTACATTTTAACTTAGGTATTTTTGGTAAGTTTTCCTCTGAGAAAGTCACATGTGATCAGCAGACAGTGCTCTTGGCAGTGGTTGTACTGTACAGTTCTGCTGACGCAAGGGTATGATGCACATTTTACCCAAAAGATCAATTTAACCAGTAGTCTCTCTTTTATCTGCTTAGGAGTTGTATCAAATAGATGGCACATTCCAGCCAAATAAACTGGATTTACAGCTGTCCTGGTTCACTAAGGCCCACACTGTGCACCTGAGTTACTTCCAGGTCTCTTGACTTTCTTGTTACTTCAAATCCATCTTCCCTTCTTTGGTTTTGTTCATTTAAACGTTTGTGTGGCTTTGGACACTGATTAGTTTTTCTTTTCTGACACACATTCTCCTTTATCTTGCTGCTCTTCTGTCCACTGTGACCCCCTCAGCCCTCCAATCCCTCATTTTCCTTCCATCTAATCATTGAGGGTTCATTAGGACAATTAGTAACCATCAGAAAAGGGAAAACAAGCAATCCATTTCTCCATTTTTGTAACTGCAAATTCTGCCTGGTGAATCTGACTCTTAAAATCATGCACAAAAAAAAATGAGCTGCTGGCTTTAGTTGTTGCAATTGGCACTGCAAATCTCCACGTCCTGTTTTAAAAGACTAACACTTGTGCTTGTTGCCAATGAAAGTGGAGCCAGGCTGCCTTGGGATGGTGCTCTCCTTGCAGCTAGAGTGGTGTGTGGCACAGAGCCAGGGTGCATCACCAGCTGAAAATGGGAGGAATTGCCAAGAATAGCCTAGGAATAGGCTAGATCCTTTAGGAATAGGGGTGCCTTTGAGAAAAGAGGGATCTGGCTGGTGGGAGCTGCGGCCTCAAGCTGATTCAGGGGGTTCAGGCTTCCTGAGGAAAAAAGGGTCTGAGATTCCTCAGAGAAAGTGGAAGGTTGCTTGTTGTTTTGGAGCAAAACACAACTGTTTTGGAAAAAATATTTGCAGAAGCATGATTAATGGTTAAAAAGGAGAAGCAGTGTTCCACAATTCTCAAATATGTCTGTGTTCAGGAGTCTGGCATGCATAAATGGTAGGGAGCTGAGAGCTTGTTCATTTTTCACCACAGTAATTCAGAACAAAAGTATTCATGTGTTTATAAATATCTCAACAAATTTATCATCTGCACTTATAAAAAATCCTACCTCAGCATAGGTATTAGGGTTTCCTATAACTTTACAATAGTCACTGGAGATCTCTGTGGCTTTAAAGTGTACTTGGCATTCAAAGCACTGTACCCATACACATATTTCTGGTTGTATCTATTAAATTTATATCCAGGACAGTTTTCTGATATCAGACCATTCTTGATTAGAATCTGTACTTCTTTTCTGTCTCTGCTTTCCTCCTTCTCTCATCAGTCTCAGCTCTTGGGCAGTGTAAGGAGGGGTTCCTCCCTGTGAGTTGTGGCTTTAGGTCACAGTGTTCAACCAGAAAAGGAGGAGAGAAGTTGTGCTCTACTGGAAAGTCTGATCAAGAGATCTTGTGCTTCCCTGCTGGCTGGAGCCATCATTATGTCTGATTTGGTTGTAGAGGAGGATGGGTAAAATAAAATACTGAATCATAAATAACAGTGGGCTTGTATTTATTTTGCTTTCTCATACTGAATGAATAATCTCTCATTTTTTAAGAAAAAGGAAGCAGTACTTCACAGATTTAAACCATGGTATATATTTTTCTTTTTTTGAAACTTTATATGTGTTGATGTATTGAGTAGTCAGTAAATGTGAAATTACATTCATGCTGCCATTTATCAAAAGATTATTTGTTTTTCACTTGGAGTGTAATTAATAGCAGCAGTCTTGTTAAACTTCCTGCCTTGGTATCAATCAATAAGCACTCATTACCAGAAGCTGGACATCTGAAAGGTCTAGCATTATATAAAAAGCTGACATTTCAAAGATTGACTTTCATGCCCAATCAAGAATATAACCGTCTTATATTTAAATCTTTTAACATTCATGTATTTTGGTATTTTTATTCCAAAAAAAACATTTTTGTGAGGCTACCAGCAAGCAGAAGAGAACAGTTTAAGGACTGACTCTCCCTTTATTTGGTTCTCCTGTATTTATACTGTCAGCTCCTTTTCCTTATTTCAGTGAGCAGCATTGGTTCAGGTCTCTACAGGCTGCAGGAGATTTTGGAGCAGGGCAGCAAGCAGAGAGGATGGATATGGTGATACAAAAAGGATATACAGCCTCCCACCAGCTTGTGGAGAGCAGGAGCTTGTGTTTAGGTGTGCTTAGCTCTTACATTCCAGACAAAATGAGAGCTGAGAGGTGCCACGTGCAGGAAGATGAGAGAGATTTGAAACAGCGAAAGTTGAATCCGTGTTCTTCTTCTGACCTAAAGTAAATACATTCAGTAATAGATTTAATATCTAAGCAGAACTGTTTGGAAGAAGCAAAACAACCAGGTTCTTTAAAGAAGTTTGTTCCTTTATTTTATAGAAGAAAACATGACAGCAGTCTATTAAGACTTTATAAAGTTCTGGTGCAGCAAGAAAGGACTGTTACCATATCATTTCTCGTGGTAATAAATTTAAATGGTCTGGTTGTTATTAGGATGCTAATCAGGAAGGAAGCAGAAGTCTGTCCTTTTTTCATAAAGGGGTATAAAAAAGGTTACACACTTCAAAATGCAGAAAAGACAGAAATTAAAAGCTTAAATAACTGCAAACAGCAGGGTACGTCAGTAATGGAAGGACTCCTTAAATGACTCTGACAGCTTTTGCAGGTGCACATACTCTGTCACTTTGCCTAGTGGAGCATTGAAAAAGTTTTATGGCTCTCCTTTTGAAATTTATTAAGGGTTTCTTTCTTTCTTTTTCTTTCTTTGCAAAGTAGTCTGGACATACCCCTCCCTTGCAGTCGTTTTTATTACAGCTCCTAAAGGAAAGTCACCTATTCAAAAACATGTGTTGCTTGTTGTCTCTGTGGTTTGCTCACAGAGCTGTAAATGCTGTAAATAAGGTCGTTATTTACAGCCAGATATTTTCCTTTCCTTCCCTTCCCCCATATCTTTTTCTTTGTATGTAAATCCCATTTTATTGGATTTAGTTGTTGAAAGTCTCCCTGTATAATTTTATAATATGCCCTTAATAATTTAAAAGACACAAAGATGGTTTTTCAGAGTTTGACCATAAAGAGCTTGGAGTTGTTTTGGAGGGAATTTTAGGTTTATCAACTTGTCTGTTACATTCCTTTATCACAATTGTGTATTACTCAGAGATGTTCTGAGGAGCCATTGCAATACCTGTGGTGTTTGCTGATCCTACTTAATTTTATTCAGCTCTTGTTTCTCAAAGACACAACTTTTCCCCCCCCTTTCCCCCTTTTTTCTTGAAACTTGATATCTGTCCTCTTTGAGATATTATTTATTATTTCAACAAATCAGCAAGTGTTACCCTGTAGAATTTTGTTCCATTGACAGAGTTAATTCACTCTATAGATGAACAAGTGTCAGTTTTGATTTTGTTTTCTGCAACTTCTCAACATTTTAAAGCACCTTCTTCCCTGCAAAATCTCATATTTATGTTAGTAGGAGTAAATGTGAAGGCAACATCTAATTTTGGTGCAAATTCAAAGAAAATGAGAGAGGCAGACAGGATTTTGCCCTCCAGGAGCCAATTCCAGGTTAGAGCTTGAATTACAATGAATGTCATGTCAGAATTTTCTTGGGGAAGTGGTTAATTTCCAGTGTTAGCAAGATAAAGTATTTTAATTTTCCCAGTGAAGATAAATCCTTAAAGCTGCAACTTTTAAACCAAACCCAGTGGCTGTGGTTGTGACAGGGATCAGTAAAATAACCAACCACCAGTATCAGATAACAGAGGGATTCACTTCCCTTCAGTTACAAGCAGGAGAATGATGGATTGCAACAGTGATGGGAACGACACAAAGAACTCACAAAAATGTGAAAGAGTTAGAAATAGTTTGTTTCTCTCTATTCCATCCTGTATCTTTTGCTCAAAATGAATCTCAGTTCGGGTTGTTTGATGCGTTGTAATACTCCAAGAATTCTCTCATTTTCCATCCACTATTACTTGGTTTAACACATTAAGAACCATATGTTTCCTCTTTGAGGGCAAAGAACTGTGGAGGGTGTTACCAAAACTTGCTACTTTAATTAAATTCTCTCTTGTTGAACAAGAAAAAACGTCTCAGTCTCTAAAGAGTGAATAGTGACCTGTTCCTGTAAATAACGGGGGATGGGGAGTTACAGAGAGCGTCCTGGTGTTTGTAGAACACTGACAACATCTGTAATAGGTAACAGACTGAAATCCTCACAGTACGAGATTTTCAAGCTCCTTGTAGTCTGAAATTAAGGCCATATTTCTTCCCCATCAGGGGCTTGTTGCAGGTTCAGGCATTTGGTGAATTGCATGATGAGATGTGGGCAGTAGCACTTCTTACCTGAGTGTGATTTTCCTCCAAGTTAGCTAACGCTGTTTTCCCTCTGTACAAATTCCATCCATATGTCTTTAAATTATTAGTGGCCATCCAGGGTTCACAATCTCTTCAGTGCATTGATTGCCAGTATAGTTAAACTTCTTATACAAAAAAATTTTATACAAAACAAGTATAAGAGTTGTATAGTCCTGAAGACAGTCATGTGCAAAGTACAAGTGACTAAAATTCCTGATTTAAATGTTCTGGTCAGGATGGAGACTTCTTTCCAATTGTTGTGGAATTCTTAAGCCTATTTTTGTTTGCTCTATAATAATGTGATGTAGTAGGTGAGTATTCTGTACAGAAATGTGTGATTTTACAGCACCCCAGCTCTTCCATGCCAAGTCCTCTTGGGGTGCTCTGAGGGTGCACTGGTTTGGAATGAATTGTAATCCACAGTGAATTATCCTGCACAAAGGCATTCTTAGTGCCAAGTTCCTGATCTGGATATTTTATATTCTGCAGTCCTGTACAGCACCATAACATAAATGTAGCTGTGTAAAGAGACTCCCAACTTCCTTTGTATTTGCTGCTTCAAAAATCGATTTTTCTTCATGCTCAATAGACCACATGAACCAAAGCTTGGCAAATAATTCTCCCAGACAGTACCCAACCACGGTGCTTTTTGTGATGTGCTTTCAAGAAAGGGTAGCTGGTAGACTTGAGAGATGCTTTTCCTCCAATATCCAGTCTTCTGCCAATCAATGTTTTGCATAAATAACAAGGCACTCCAGGCTTTGCATAAATAAGGAGGCCCTCCATAGGCCAGGAAGAGAAATGGTTCTCTTTAATTGGTGATGCTTGAGGACTTGGAACAACCTTTACAAGAGCTGATCAATATGTGGCTTTCCTCATCAAGTGCTCAGAAGCCCTAATGAGTAAAGTGGCAGCTGGTCTCCAAATAAGTAATGCTGAAATAGAAAAAATAAACAAAATTATAATGGTAATTGTCCTTCCTCCAGACTCGTTTCAACCAGCGCCTCAGTAACCAGGATTTTGCCTTGGATGAAGATGATGATGATGAAATTGAGAGAACAAGCAAGTAAGAAGCCTGTTTGGATGTGTTCTGTGTGTGTAGGAGAGAGGGTAACAAGTGTTGCTCAGCAAAGTGGAGTTCAAGTGACACATTTTTCTCCTGCTAGCTCAATTCTTGATCTAGATGATGTCAAGTAGTTTAGGATTTAAATCTGCTTTGAAAAGAGGAACAGGCTATTATAGCTTTCCATTATTTATAATGTCCAGAAGAACTTGACATAATCCTCAGTCTTCACAGCCTCCAGATAAAAAGACTACATACACAAAGAAACAGCAAAATACTCATCAACATGGAGGGCAGTAACCTCACATAATATATTCTTTAAGGCTTGTGTTGTGGCCGTGGCAATGGGACATTTTTTGAAAGGTCTGAAAGACAAATAATGCCTTGAGAGTTTTATATCGAGGTCTTTCTAAAGGAAAACTGTAAGTTGAGGCTTAATCTGCATTGAGGCATTTTCTGAATTCAGGAGTTTAGTTTTGATAATGAACATCTTGATATAAACCAGGAAGGACACTGAAAGCAAAATCAAGCAGTTTAAGCTGTGATATAGTAGGGAAGAGGGAGCCAGTGGAGTGTCAAAAGGACACAATGAAAACAGTGAGCCATGGCAAACAGCCTTTGTAGCAGTATATATCTGTGGTCAGGAAAATTCTTGAGTAGAAAGATTATTCCAGGTTTGTGTTCCCATTCAAAGGTCTTGAAATGCATTCTCCTGTGTCCTTTCACAAGTGGCTATAATAAAATGGCTTTTATGTCCTATCTGATGGAAAAGTTTTGTTTTCAGGTTATCATCAGAAGACAGTGAAGAAGCTTCTGCTTACTTTTATGATAGTGATGGTTCTGGTGAAACTGGAATAACTCAGCATCAAGGAGAAATGGACTTGCTTGGAGAGATTCTGGACACGCTGAGCACACACAGTTCAGATCAAGGAAAACTCTCAGGAGCCAAGAGCCTGGATTTCTTTAGATCAATGGATGACATTGATTACAAGGCTGCGGTTAGTCTTCTGCTTTCATTTGAAAACCAACCCAAGTCGATTTACAGTGGAATCCTGCACTTGTGGAATGAACAACATGCAGCTCAGACACTGCAGCACAGTCCTTAGAATTGCTGATGTGTCTTCCTAGGGCTGTATCACAGTACACTCATGCTGGCCACTGCTGGTTTTTCATCAGCCAAAAAATTGTCCAGGTTACCAAGTCATCTTGGAACAGTATTTTTCCCTTAAAGCAGTAACCACATAGAGAGCTGTGAACAGTATAATAATTTACTTAATCAAATAGTTTAATATTACATTTATGTAATAAAATATTTTTATTTTTTTGCTGTTAAATCTGATCTGCCTTGAACTGGTTTAGGATTTTTTAAAGCAGTTTGGAAAGCATTTTCATTTTCACCTTGTAGACTTAGACTAGCCATAGTGATATGATGATGATGATAGTGATATTTCTTGATTTAAGTCATGGCATCCAGATGGTAATTGCACCTGAAACACTGAATAGTACTCAAGAGTTTTCTAAGAGGGCTCCTTGTTCCTATTTTAGGTAGAGTTGCACTGGTCCTTTAGTGTAAACACACTGCTTGCCTACAGTTTTAAAACCCTCACCAAGTCACTGCTGTGGTATTAGCCAAAAAAACTTAGTGTTTTGGAATTCCAGCACGTATCAGCTGTCCAACACTTACTTTTGCTGAAAGGGATCCTGTAGTAGAAGATTTGTTACCGGAGCAGCAAATACTGATGCAAATATTTAGAAAGCTTGTAAAACTTTATATTATGAGTGTCACACAGGGGTTAGATTAATAAAATGCCCAGTTTTGTTTGACCAAAAAACTTTAATATTGAAAATTGGTATAAGTAATTACTGAAGCAAAGAGGAAATGCCATCTGGTTTTCGTTTTAGTCCCCCTCCCTCTCATATTAAGGGTACAAACGAGAAAAGTGTGTCTTTGTTCACTGTCAAAACTGCTTGTGCCAAGACTGAATGGACAGAGGAGACAGAAATCTCTCCTCTTTGTGGTACCAGATAATGCTGAAATAGTAAGAGGCAGTGTTCTGTGAGGCAGTGGGAAAACACTTGGCCTTGCATTGTGCCTGGGATAGCTGCTTTGTAACACGGAGCCCCAAAGGGAATCCATGATTTAGGAACACACCAAACCCCTTCCAGTACTTGTGTTTCAAAAATACCAGAGCAGAGATGTTTCTGGTGGCATTAACTATGAACACATGTTTTTTTTCTTTCAGAACAAGTCAAATGCACCTAGTGAGAGCAACCTCACCCTACTGTGCAGCAGTGCTAATGACCAGGCAGAGTGGAACCTTGGCCAGGATGACAGTGTCCTCCATGGGAAGCAGCTCCCCCCATCACCAAGGAAGCAAATTTCTTCTGGTGGCCAGAGAGACTCTCTCTCAGGGATGGAAGAAGAAAAGAGTGGCAAAACCTTTACTACTGACAACATGGACACCACTAGTTTGGCATCCCTGTCTCCAGTACGACCAAGTGCCCAGTTTACTTCCCTAGAAAGTTTCAAAGCAGGCTTTTCTTCCTGTCAGTATGCAAAGCCTAATGAAACACTAAGCAATACCTCAGAAGATCAACTCCCAGCAGGTCTTGCTCAGCAGCCATCCATTCTGGTCCCTTGGGAAAAAGGTGGGAAGGAAGGAGATGAAAGTCCAGAAGAAGGTGGACTTCTTCAAGAAGTGGTGTCATTATGTAAACTGAATTCTGCTTTTCACTATGGTTTAAATATTTCAAAGGATAGCTTATCCAGCAGTAGGAGTGGGAATAAAACGTAAGAAAAGTCTGAGAAGAGAAACTTGACTCCCATCAGATGTTAAAGGGAGACTACTCAGGACTCCATGTAACTCCATACAACATGATAACCAAAAAAAAAATGAAAAGGAATAAGAGATGTTCAGTTATAAAAATAATTCTCTTCAGTTGAGTATGCATTTTCTGCCATTGGACATTCGCTTCTGTGTTTACTCAGTTCATTTGTTGGCTGTAGTTAGGTCCACAAAATGGAACTAAATATCTGAATGCACTCTCAAATCAGGTACTAGTTAGTCTCTGTGTTAAAAATACAGCAAGTGTCTGGTGCTTCCTAGCATTTGCTTCCTCTGAGCAGCAAGGGTGTCGCCTAAAGGTAGCCAGGTTTTGAAGGTACTGTGTTAATCCCTTTAGCATGAAATGAACCAAGCAATCTGATTTGTCAGAAGTGTACAAATGTTAATATTTGTAATGAATAATTGCCTTAATCTTTTGAGAAGGGGTTTAACTGTCTTAGAAGATGAATGCAAACCTACAAAACAGCAATAATGATTTTCCATGGCAGGAATTTGCTTCAGCAAAGGTGGGGGGAGGGAAGGAGACTTTTTTTTAGATTAAGGAATTTCTTGTGACTATAACTTGGAACTTACTCCAAACTAAAACTGTGGCTCTGTCTTCCAGACTTCAGAAAGGTAGCATGTGGTTTTCTCTCTTCTATAAAGTACATGAAGTGCTGAATTATAATGTGACGTTTATTGACTTCTGTTTACAACTAAGACACTTTAAAGACACATTATCAGTTTCCCTAGGTAGACTAATTCACCTACAAATTCTCAGAAAGGAAAGTGTAAGTGGAATTGATAGATTTCTGTTATTTTTTTTTTATTTTCTGCAGTTTAATAGTTGGAAAACTAATTTGTGCCTAATTTGTAATACTAGAAAGCTACAATTACAGATTCAGTTTGAGACTGCATATATCCAACTCTCATATTGGCCAAATTGGACAACAAAAAACTTCTTTCTCAATTCAGTGAAGGAGAATGAATGGTCCTGATGTATAATGTATTTAGAACAAGCATTTTCCCTCCTTCTGGCAGTGTTCCTGATGAATATTTGGATATTTAAAGTCTGAACATTTTTAATACTCTGTGGAGCAGCTCTTTCATTTTTAAAATTTCCATCATCTTTTCTTTTTCCACCTCACCATATATACCTTGTCTCCACAACAACTCGGGACAGAAAAGACAATTAATCAGTTTCAGCAGATTGGAATAATCAGCTTTGAGGGGTATTTGTGGTATAGTTGGTAGAAATAGCACATGGGTGTAAAGTGAACCCTGCTTGAGAAGAATGTTGTGCTGCTTTTCTAAATCATGAGTGATTTCTGTTAACCTCAGCCTAGGCCTGAGTGAACGTGTTCCTGGGGTTGGTATTTGGATCAAATTGTGATTTGGTACCTTAATAATAGTTTGTAGCAGAGTTTTATATCAGTTGCCTCACTGAGATTTATTAATTCATTTTCCCTTCTGGAAAGGGTTTTTTTGGCTGCTTTCTTACAAGGCAGCTGACCTAAGGGAATTGCTCCATGGCATGGCAGAGGCACTGTTTGGAACCTCACCAGAGAGGCTCAGCAGAGTGAGACCTGGGCTTTGGGAGTGCAAAGTTTCATCTTGTCCCACAATAAGGGCTGGGCCAGTACTTGCCACTGAGGATGAGCCTCCAGAATTAATTTTTTTTGATGGGTGCAAAAAAGCTAAAAGGTTGTGGAAGTGCAAATCTTGCAGAAATAGCTGTGTCTGATCAAGATTCATGAGCATTTTGGAGGGTGTCTGCCTTGCTGGAGAATCTCAGCATTCCAGAGTTAGCAGTTGTACATCCAGAGGTCTGTACTCCAAACTGTTGGTTTATCCTTTGGTTTCCTCTTGTGCATAAACATGATACATGGTGAATTTCTCTAATAACAAAAATGTCACTCAGCAGAGTATTTTGCACTATTAGAAATGGAAAGTGTCATAGAAATAATGAAAATCTTCACTCTCAGCTTTCCAGGTGGGTCAGGCCAGGTGACTCATGTGCTGTTCAGATGACAAAGCTCCAGAACAACCTGATGGTTCTTTGTTTAAAGCTGGCATTAATGACTTGGGGGCATTTTTCTCCCTTGCTGATGCTAAACGTTGCCCAAGCATAGTGCTGCAGTTGTGTCTGAGAGAAGTCAGGCAAAACACAGATTTTTCTTCTTATTATTCTTTCTCATTCATCTCCTTGCATTTTGTGATGAGAATTTCAAGGTTCACCTTTTCTTTTCCTCTGCACCTCACATGTTGTTTCTATCCATGGTTCAATCTAAGTTGCTTTGTTTCCTTCATTTATTAAAGATAGTAAACAGTATCAGTGTTTTAAGGAGGAAAACAGAAAAAAAAAACCCAGGAATTATGGCCATCATCACTTTCTAAAACCATCAAACACCTAAGTCCAGGAATGCTGCCAGAAAATGGTTTTCAAAAATGACTGTCTAGTTCAGGCATAAATCTTACTGGCTTTACATGAGGGTTAGACACTGAACAGGTAATCACATACATTGTCCCATTCTCAGCTTTTTGAAATAAATATGGAAGCCATGTGAGACTGCCAGTATTAAGTTTTTATAAGGATCATAAAATTGAAAGTTTGATAGTAGAATCTTTCAAAATTGAGGCATTGGAGTAATAATTTACTGCTTCACAGAGTGAAAATGCAGGCTGCAAAGAAGTAAACAGATTAAAGAAAAGATGGTAACATTCAACTTAGAGTTATTTTAATTTCAGTCAAAATGTTTCTGTGCTTATGCTGCATTGTTTCCTTACTATTTGCAAAGCTCATAGTTTGTTTACAATCAATAAATAGTATGTCTTTTTTGGTTTTGAACCTTGTATGGGTTCAGAAATAGCTTAGTCTTATATATGTTGATTTTAACTGTAGGTACCTTTTTTACTCTGTAATATACAGAATCTTTTCCACTTACTATCAGTGATCCTTTAAAAAGGCTAATTTTTGTGCCTTATTTGAATAGAATTGCCAGTTACCAAATAGATAAGAGTCCAAACTGATATTTCTGGTTCAACACTCTTGTTCTCTGTCCTTGTGATAATATAAAACTGTTTATTGGCTACATATGGAGTATTTTTAGTACCACAGTGGGTTCTATATTAAGATAAATTTTCCAGGTCCGGTACTTCGCAAGTTTTATACTTGTATGCTTTTTATTTGTGGAAATCCTGTTGTCTTTGAAAATCACCAACATTGATCACCAGCTACTGGTGAGAATTGAATTCTGCTCAGTCAGAGCTCCTGTGATCTTCTTCAGAGACATCTCTTTTCTTCAGGATCTCAAAAATCTTCCTGTTTAAGGGAGATACCAGGTTATTTGATTAAGCTTTGTGGTCTGTTACTTACACATAGGAACAAATTTCCAATGTAGAAAGTCAAACCAGGACTTGAAATTAATATTTTTGAGTTTATTTTGCATAGATGTCTGCCTAAAATGAGCCCTATCACTCATCTGGTTTGGGAGGAAGAAGTAAGGGCAGTGGAAGAACAAAGGGATTCCTGGGTTGTCCCAGTGTGATGAAGCAGAGCCTGGAAGTCCACAGGATAGGTAATAACTTTGGAGAAATCCAGATTTCAGTTCTAGCTCAGTTACAGTGGTTCCAGCTCAGTCATGTGGGTGAAAGTAATACTGCCTGTGGAGTGAGCTCCCTGTGGGATTTGCAGCATGGATAATGTGCTGTCCCAGTCAAAGCCTTCCCATTCTCGTGTGTAGAGATGTAAGGAGGAGAACTGCAGAGACCAGGGAAGGATTGTGGATGCAGAGGTGATCCCTACCCACCCTCTATGCATGCAGAGGGCAGTCTGTGTAGAATAGGCAGTGGTTTGCTCTTCCATCTCACATCTTTGGGCATCACGTAGTTCTGAACAATAGACTTGTTCTGAAGAAAAAAATGTGGTAGAAATTGTCATAGAAGTTGTCGACTGAACCCTCCCTTGTCATTTAGCATTTCAGTGGTGCTGCTGCTATTGGGGTGGGATCTTCAGAAACTCTTGGCACTGGCTGAAGTCCCCTCTCAGGCATTGTAACACAGACTTCAGGCAGAGTTTTAGACACGTGCTGGGTGCTTCTGAAAATCCCACCCAATCTATTAGAAGAGTGTTTTAGACCTTAGAATTCTATTTTAGATGTCTTTTTAGGTTTTAGGATGAGCTAGTTTACAACCTCATGTTCTTGTAACTGATGTAAAGTCTAGGCAAAAGAANTAGACCTTAGAATTCTATTTTAGATGTCTTTTTAGGTTTTAGGATGAGCTAGTTTACAACCTCATGTTCTTGTAACCGATGTAAAGTCTAGGCAAAAGAATAGTTAAACCAGGCATTTTAAACAGCTTCTCTCTATCCATCTACAATGATATTCAGTTCTACAGAACAATTTTCTGTTGGTGCAGTTGTCTAACAGAATTGCTAGGAGCATCTAAAATACTTTCTCTATGCATGTGGGTAATCAGAGGAACATTTCATGCAATAGTCAAGTGCCAGCGTGAGGGCCTTTTGCAAATGCTCCTGTGAAATCCTGACTGTACCCTGTCCTGCAGGAAGAACCCCCAACCATGGACCTCCCTGACTCCTCAGGGGGAGCCCAAGAGGAGCTTGATGTCCAAGGAGTTGGCATCTTCTCCCTTGGAACCAGCCTCTAGCCCAAGTGCTGTGAGACTCAAGCCAGTGAATTCCCAACAGCCTGAAATATCAGGCTGAACAAATGTGGCCAATGAACTCAAACAGCTTCCTCATTGCAAAGCTCAGGCTGGCAAAGGCTGGCTGTTCCCATGGCATTGCAGTAAATCTTTGAAGAATGAATGTAGAGATAATTGCACCAGCACAGCCAGTGTGAATGGTTCTGTGACTTGTCTCCAGTAACTCCTTTGCTGCTATTTGGCATGTCTGTCTCTGCCAGGTGTTGTTGACTTGTTAGCAGAATCTGGGCTCACCAGAACGTGTCCTCATCCTCACCCCAGGAGCACAGAGCACAGCTGGCCTAGAATTCTTGTTCCTGGGGGTGTTGGAAAGAAAGGGATGGAAAGGGATGATAACATTTTGTTTTGCAATACCTGTTCCACAGTTTCAGTCAGTGGCCAGTTGAAAGCACTTGACAGGTCTTTCTGAAAGCTGCTTCCCTTGTTCTTGCAGAGATTCCTGGTGAGTCCACAGCCACCTCAGTCTAGAGGGCCATGCTTGGCAGGGCCATTGCCATCCTCTGGTGGGTTGGAGTATGAAGCAGGTAACACAGTTGGAAGTTACTCCAAGGTGTACTGTAGTAAAGGGTACTCAATTAAATTGTACTATTACTTGGGTCAACTTGTCTTTGGAATCCAGCAACAGTATTAGCATTTGGGAAATAAGTTGAGTTCAAGGACGTTGACATTTATTATGGTTCAGTGTGAATTAACATCCTTTCTGTTAAAAATAAGGGAGAAACTTGGTTGGGAGGGGGAAATGTGTTGGCTTTTGAATCTTCAGTGATTTTTGTGCAATATTTCTCCTTGTTTCAAAGTAATTTAGTAGTGCACGTCTGCTTTTAAGCAGATCCATGAAATTGTATTTTTCAGAAATGTGTAGCTTTGAAATATGGTTTTATGATAAAAACATGAAGAAGTATATTTTAATGAGGCAAATGGCTATTTCTAGTGACTGGGAGTGATTATGGATGTCACATTCTGTAGAAATGATAAAGACTAAGCCAATGTTCACACACCAGTAGTCCCAGGTAACTTTAAAAGGTAAAACCTGGTTAAATTGAATTTATGATGCTTAGTTTATGCTTTGCTCACTTGTTTGTCATGGATGAAAAGTTGAGATGTTAAGCTCTGCTTTCCCCAGGACCAGCAGTGAGGTGAGAGTTCATAGCAATGACCACAAGAATTCAGTTTGTGACATCCCTAATTATCCTAAGTCATAAACATCTACTAATGTTGCCAGTATCCTTTTTAATTTTTTGTAAAATAATTTCCTTGTATATTGATGTACATTTTCTTTTAACCTTTTTTTTTTTTTTTCCTTGAGACCTTCTTTAAACTAATATACTTGAATGAGGCAATAAAGCCCTGTGGAAGAGCTAATGTTGGTGCAGCTTGCACACAAGCACGTCGTGTTTGTTACTTCATGAGTTTTGAGGAGGAAGAGCAATTTAAAATGCTTAGATGTTTGGCAAACTGTCAGTGTGTGTTTGTTAATTTGAAATCTGTGTCAGATATGATGAGAAATGCCTCGACACGGAGCAAAGCAACATCATGTATCTTGATGCTTCTAATTTTATTTTTTTTTTTTTCATAAAATTTTTTGGTGACCCTTGAAAACCATTCCAAATAATGTCCCTTATTGTGAGCCTTTAATACTTAGAAGAGAGGCATAAAGTGCAGGACACATTGAGATTTTATTGATAATTTTGAGATTTCAAAAACACACACCAAACAACCAGCATTGTCCTTACAGTTTTAAAAATTTAGTTACTGACCTTTTAACCAAACTAGAGCCAAATTTACTCCATGCTTTTGCACCTTCTGGACTACTGTTCAAAGTCATCTTGAGAACTGTAATTCTGACCTTAGACTACTGTTAGTAGTGCACTGTCTAGATGTATTAAGTGAGATGTGATGTGTGGTGTGATTTGTTTTTTCCTTTTTCCTTCCAAAGTTTGTGGCATCAGTAGAAGTTTTCGGTGAATTCCACATGACCGTAAAGTGCCCAACACTGTACTATAAAATAAAATTTAACAATATCAAAGTTCCTTGGGTGATGCAGGTTCTTGTTTGATGGGTTGATCTGAGCAGCATTGTCATGCTTATCAGGCATAAAGATTAAAATGATTCTGTATCATTTTGGAAGTTTTTCTCCATTGTATGAACATTCCATTTTCTCCAATATAGAAAAAGCAGAATGTGTTAGCTTGAATTCAATAATGAATTGTTTAGTGCAAACGTTAAATGTTGATGTCCTTTGAAATTCCAGTGGTATTTTGGATCTTTAAAAAACCTTAACTGTTAATTCCTTTTTGTTAAACAGCTTTTCATGGGCTCTAGATCTTCAAATTACTGCCAAAAAAGTAGGTATGTTATCTTTCTTCGTAGGTCAAGAAATCAACATATTAAGGAGAAACAAGCCAGAAGAAGGCACAGTAATAATTGATGGGTGCTATGGTTTGAACCTCCCACCTTAGAGGTTAAAAAAAAGTGATAACAATTGTGATCTCACCAAGCATTTTTGTATTGTTCAGCCAAGCATTGTCAGAGAGCTCCTGGGGATCCTGTTGGGGAGGGAGGGGTGCCCAACCTGTGATAGCTGTGGTGGGGTCTGATGAGGGCTCAGAGGTGCTGGGATCCCCCCTCTTTGCAAACCTGGACCCCCCCTGCTCCCCTGCAGCCCTGCTGGGCTGTGTGAGCCCCTGGCACGGCTGGGACCTGCTCTGCTGGGCAGAGCTGCTGCACAAAGCACCTCTTGGCCTCAGGGGAGCTTGGCAGTGAGGTGAAGGTGGGTTTTGTCTGTAACTGAGGTGGGCAAAAGGACCTGTGAGGGCTGAGGTGACCCTGGCTGCTCCATCCTTCTCAGGGAGGGCTCCTGGCTCTTCCCCAGCTGCAGCAAGAGGAGCTCCTCGATGGGCTGGGGGTGGGTGTCTGCCCATGGACCTGCCTGGCTGCAGGGGCACAGCTGCCTCACCTTGGGCTGCACCAGGGGAATCTCTGCTCAGGTGTTTGCAGCTCCTCCTGCCCCTCCCTCCTCACTGCCCTCGGTTCTGGGAGCTGCTGCTTTCTCACACTCTCCTCTCTCTCAGCTGCTGTTGCACAGGGTGTTCCCCTCCTTGACTGTGTTACCCCAGAAGTGCTGCCACTGTGGCTGATCAGCTCAGCCTTGGCCACCATGGATCCATCCTGGCTGGCATTGACTCCAAAAAAAGGCTCCTCACAGAAGCTTTTTAATACAGTTGCAAGTGTATGACCCTAATCAGTTAGAATTTTCCATGGAATGGCAATGTATAATCTGATCTGTTATTCACTCTTCTATGTTAAAAGCATTTTGATACCTTATGCAGACAAACCTTAGACACTATGATTTCAATATTTATATGGTCAATCCACAACTGATGAGAAAACTACAAATTAGCTTGATACAGAACAATGAGGGTGTGATTTTAGCACTTGCTGTTAGACCTGTGCTAGCTTGCTGCAGCCAGCAGAGTGATACCAGCTGTGAAGTGTGGTACCAAAGGGATCCTCACTGCTACATTAAGCATAGCACATCTTGTAGTCATTCCTTTGATTTTCCAGTAGATATGCCCACATTTTTTCACCTGTTAAAATGATAGCTGTGAAAATGAACTTTTTGTCATAGCTCCAGATTATGAGTCAATTGAGGACATCATAAAAGCAATCTTTGCAGAAGGAGTGGGAAGCTATGAAGTCTTTCAGGTAAAGTTCACCTGCTTTCCTTATTTTTTTTTATCTCAAGGCACTGAGAGCATGGTTGCAACCTCTCTGGATGTTTGAGTTCTTTCTAACCTAATAAGGAGAAAGGACTGAAAAAGAGGAGGCAATGAGAAAAGGCAGTCTGAGTTAAATTGGCAGATTTTACACAGATGGTACAGCAGGACTCTTCCTGTCCATACAATACCAAGTGTCTGTGGAAAACTCAGAGGGGTTTGGGGTAGCAGCCACGTGGTGCCACCCTGGGTACAGAAGCTGGCTCGAGTATTAGGGGTTGTATTAGGAGTCATTTGAGGGAAAAATGCAGCTCAAAGCACTGATTTACTGGGGACTTGTTTAGAAGGAGAAATCAGCAGCTCTCCCATTCATTAGTAACGTCCTGGTTGTGCTTCAAAAGCAGAAAGCAGATGACCTCTGCTTTTGCAACTCACTTTTACTTTCACACAGTACAGCTGCAGCCAATCCTGAATGATGGACAAAGCATTTCATTTTCATTCCAGAGCTCACTCTGTGTTAACCTCATGTGCACAAAATGAAAAATAACTTTATCAAATTCAGGGATTTAGATTTATATTTGATGTGACAAGCAATAACAACAACAACAACAACAAAAACCTAAGCAATGCCTGGAGTGGTATTGTAGGTTTTCTGGTATTCAGATAAATAGTCTGTCTGCAGATTTTCACCAGTCAGAAAAAAAATGCTAACAGCTTCTTGCACTTCAAAAGCCCAGAGGCAGTCAATCCTGTTGGAAATTCTGTATGAAATATAAACAAGTACTAGTTCTAAAAGCAAAGTTTGGGAAGCACATTTGGAATATGCTATGGGCTGTATATTATTTTCTTTCTGTGACTGCCTGTTTCATATTCCTCCTGAAAGTCAGAAGGCTGGGCTCCTGATGCTCCACTAAATTTTATTTTTGAGTCCACTTCTTTCAAATAATTGTCACTGAGAGATTGGGAACAAATCAGCAACAAACCCCATCATACAACTCTGAAGAAGAAAGGTACAGTGTGGCCTACAAAGAATCTGCTAAACTTGGTTGCAAGGCTTTTCCTCTTAGGTCTGTTATCTGTTTTTAATTGTTACATCCTAAATTACTTTGTTTCATGGATGAGGCACAGTAGAGATGTACTCTGCCATGTACAGCTTACACAATACTCATTGCCTGCAAAAGTTTGTTTTCCAGCTGTGTAAAATTCTGTGAATAACTCAACTAAATTGTGGTAGTCTGCCTTGAAATGTGCTTTAGGAGTTGTAGTTACAGCAGAAAGTTCTGTCCTGCCTACAGACCTCAGCTCAGTTCCATCCTTGCCTTGGCTCCACATTCAGGAGTAGAGCTCTGTGTGGAGGCAGCAGTGTCCTGCTCACTGTTCCTTTAGAGAAAATAACCTGTTGGTAAAGTACCACCTGTTTAGCAATGAGGAGGATTATGTACTTTAAATGTTCAGCTGAATAATACATACAAACATCTGACATTTGGCCTGCTCTGAGGATAGGTGACATGCTTATTTAATGATTTCAAAAATGTTGAAACGGTGAGGTAGAAATTAAAATGTCATTTTAAAATATTTGTATTTAACTTATCTGATTCAATCCTAGCCTACATTTCCCCTTGGCATATTCGTACTGGGGGCCACGGTAGCAGTCTGACACCACAGATACTTTGGACAATATACTGAACATTGTTGGCATTTCAGCCTAATTAGTTGCATCCTAGTTTGCAATTTGTCTTTGGTCCTTTGGGTTGCTGGCCCGAGATTTTTTTCTTTTTAATCTTTTTTTTTTTATGCTCATCATTGTCTCATTTTAAATGTCAACAGACCAGTATTTGTGTAATTGGTTTTTTTCCCCTTCCTCCTTTTCTCCCCAATGTCAGAAAATTTGACAAGCAATTTCTACATCTCAGGCAGGCTACACAAGAAAAATACATCCCAGGACTGAGTGACAAACACAAACTAATCTGATCTGTGCAGGTCCTGAGTGCAGCCACATATTTTTCTGTCCAGTGGTCACTGCTACCCATAGTTCTGAACAAGAATGATCTTCTCTAGGACTGGTTTAATCATTTCTGTTAGCCCTGGGCTGCCCCAAAAGGCAGATCTGCAGCTTCTCTCTTGGGCTCATTCCTCATGAAAAAACCTGGGGTCAGGTTTATCACAGTTGTGATCCCACTGGAAGAAAATGCTTGGCACTGGGCTTGTTCAACTGGGCACTGAGGTTTTACACATTCCAGAAGGAAAGTCCCAAACTACTGGTTTGCTTTTAACAACTTTCACTTATGGGAGTATTGAAGTCTCTGGAAGAGCTGCAGTCACTGACATGTGAGGGTGCACTGCCAGAACTGAGGGACAGGAGCAGTGAACCTGCTGCTCTTTTTTGCCTTCTGCCCTGCCTTGTCCCTGGGACCTGGGTCAAGGCTGCTCCTTTTGGGGGTGTTTCCAGGTCATTGTAGCCAAGGTGTGAAGCACTCTTCCCACAGTGATGCTGCAGGCAGCCAGGAAGGAGAGCCTGATGCTTTTTCCCCCAAAGTATTCCTGAGCTGCTGCTTGGTCCTGAAGTGGCCGTGGTACAGGCAGGGTGCCCTGTCCCACTGGATGCCCACGGCTTGTGATATGGGCATCCTCTCCCTGCTTGCTGAGGAGGGATCAGAAGCAGTTAAGGCTGCTTTTATTTATTTAAATGGTTCTGTCCTTCGAGCAAAAATTTGTGGAAACACTCCTCACCTCTTCCCTGAAGACTTAGACTTCCCAAATCTGCCTGACAACTGTGCAGTTACCTGGGAGCTCCTGTTTGTGTGGGAGACACTCAGTTGTTTATTCTGGGGGGCAGAGAGCAGCTCTGTAACCCGGGGCTGCCCCGTGCCCCGACTGCCTGGGCACTGCCAACCTGCAGGAGGGTGCCCAGGGCTCACATCACCTGAGGGTGGCCCTGCACAGCCCTTCCCTCCCACTGCTCCCCTGCTGCTGCTCCTGCTCCTGCCAAGAAGGGTTAGCACAGGTGCCACGTGAAGCTGAGTGGGTTTAAATTGGAAACACACATTTTGGTCAGGGCTGGTTATTACAGTGCGTGCCAGTGGAAATTGTGCTTTTGCTGGAAGTACAGGTGGAACCTGAAAGGTCACACACAATATTGAGCTGAGGAGAATGGCATGCTTCAAAGCATGCTTCCACGAGGAGCATGGAACCAGATGAAGGCCTGCGTGGCTTTTCTCTGATCAACACAGATGATTTAAAGCCATGATTTGGACGTGCCCACCTCCATGGTGCCTGACAACGTTAGATGGATCACTGGGGAAGGAATTGCTTTGTCAAATGTCTCTGGGGAAGGAAAAATGGCCTGATAAAATTAGAAATTAAAACCAACATTTGTGAAACCAAGTCAGAAGACAGCAAAGTTGCTCGTATTGGTTGCAGTATAAAAATCTCCCAATTCATTTGAATCGAATAAATATAATTTGAAAGAATGTTATCTCAGAAAAATCAAGACTGAATTCAGACCTGTGCCTGGCCTTCAGTACTTCACCTGTGCATTGATTCATAATTTATGCTCTGGCTTTTCACAGTGCAAGAGGTCTTCACACCTCATGGCATGCATTATAGATGGAGGAGTTTAGGTTAAAACATGCTTTTACTGTGGGGCTTGGGATCCCGCCCGCTCTCCGCATCAAATTCATGTGTGCAATTTCAACAAGACCTCACTCTGCTCCCAATAAATGCACACCAGATGTATCTTTTATAAATGTTAGGTTTTGCAGGATCTTGACACATGCCAGTAGTTTGAAGGCTGTGTATGCTTCAGTGGGGCATGAAAGCCCCATCCATTCATTCAACTGTGACATCTTGCAATAGGCAAAATTCTGGTGGTGTCAGCTATTTGCTGCTCAACTTTATTGAGTTACAGTGCCTAATCTGATGCTCTTTTTTTGAATTGTTTTCAGAGGTGTCAGGGTTTTTTTTAGCTGAGAGGTGATTGAATAGCACAGGAAAAGGAACTTGGCCAAAATCCTCTGATCCGTGGTTCCTGATGTTATGTGACATTACACGTGTAAGGTTTGTCCTGCAGTGAGACTTGGGGCTTGTGTTAAATAAAACATTGCACAGTTTGGGGCTGGGAAAAAGACTTTGCTGTCTCTTGTCTGGAGACAAGATTTCTGCTGCAGCATTTCTGTATTTATTATGGACATTTTAAAAAGTGTGTCAGTGATTTTCTTTAATACTGTAAATTAGATGAAGTTTATTATTAATTAGCATCTGTGGGAACAATAATCACTGGCCAGATGTAGACAATGACAAAAAATTGTGGCTTAGCTAAGCACTGGCCAGAAACCTGGAGGGACCTGATGCTTCCTTGTATCCTCTAGGACCAGAAGGTGTGTTTTGGAGGTGTGGGAAGGGAGATGATTCCCTACCTGAGAAGGGCTTGCTGCAGCTGGAAAATAGCATGATATCATGGCTGTAAGGCTGTGAAATGTACTCTGAAAGTCTCAGATCACTCAGTTGTACTCAACAGAAGGATAATTCTATTTTGTTGAAATGATTAAGAATTTTTGTGCTTCCTCTAGGTGCAGTGAAACAAATCCATGGTGGTAGTGGTGGTAGTCCCCTTCCAGAGAGCACAGGGAAGCAGTGTTTTCTGTTTAAACCCACAAGGTGAGATCATGGTCATCTTTGGAGGGTGAGATCTTGACAGCATTCAGTTACTAAAATGTTGGCCAACGTGGGTGTCATGGTTTTGGAGCTGTTCCTCGTGTTCAGCCTTCAGAGATGCTGTTGATTTAGGCAGTGAAATACTCTTACCCAGAAATCCCTTTGACACACTTGGATGCTCCTACTTTAACTTGTGCTTTTGGGGAATATACAAACTTGTATTTAGATTTCCGAAAAACAAAAGGATTGGAGAGTTATTTTTAAAGAAACACCTAATGATGCTCAACATAGCCCCTGGCAGAGTTCCTCGTGGGGAATCTGTGACATGGAAGTGGAGGCTGACACATTTATCAGAGGAGGAGGTAACAGTAATGCCTCAATGGGTTTGGATTCACCCAAGCACCCTGTGGTTATGTGGCAGTGCTGGAAGTGCCCTGCCCTGGGTGCAGCACAGGATGCTGCTGCTGCCTGAGTTGGGTTGGTTACATGCCAGCACACTGAGGAACAAGAATTCTCACAGGAGTTCACATTCCCCTTCTCTCCTGGGCGTGTTATTTTTGCAAGATGAGCTGTTGTAGCCAAGAGAGTTTTTAGCAACCTCTTTGCCTTCATCACAGGCCTTTAGAGGGCTGGGGTGGGCACAGCTCCCTCTTCCAAGAGGATCAGAGGGCAGGGGTGTGGAATGGAAGGCCTCAGCTGGGAAAGAGAGGGTGCAGAGTATGGAAGGCACAAGAAGTGAGAGGCAGAGTTGGCCCATGGCCTCAGAGGCATCTTTTCTGTTGGGAGTGGTTTTTTAGGTGCTGCCTCCTCAGTTTCTGCTGTTTGGGGAACCAGCTGCTCCCAGGCTGTTGGGGCAGGGCTGGGCACTGCTCAGAGGGAAGGAATTGTGTCCTACATGGAGGTGTCCTGTTCTGCAGCAGGCTGCAGAGGAGCTGAGCTGCTCCCAGGGCGCCCTGTCAGGCTGCTGGTGCTTTTAAGGCAATAGGGCTCTTGGTTTCTGAGGTCATTGATCTTTATTGAAAAGTAACAGAAAGGCTTTTGAAGAGAACAGAAAATGGGGCTTGCATTAAGTGGAGAAAATCCTTACAGCTCTGCCACTTTTCTGCCTGTGCTCGTCCACAGTTAAAGACAGCAGTAATTTGTAATTTCCAGAAAGAGCCTGTGCTTCTCAGCCTGTATCAATTAGCATCTGTGGGGCTGTGTTGATTTGTGCCACCTTGGGGCCTGGCACAAACACATCCTTTTGGTGGTCCAGGGCAGTGGGGAGGTGTGGCTGCAGCAGAGGATGGGACAGATTGCAGTGCTGAGGTTGGCAGCCCCCACTGATCATCTCATCCCCAAGGATGGAAAATGTTTCTTGATCACTTGATTTCTAATGGCAAACTCGACTTCTTAAACTGTAACTATAGCTCTGTTCTGGGGATCATTTCCTTTGTAATTGCATGATGAAAGAATCCCATAAAGAAAAATAACACAGGCTTTGATATAATCTTTATTTATTGGGCATTTTGATCCTGTACAGAGCAAAACAGTAATATGAATATAGCACCTAAACTATGAACATATTATGTACATACAGAGTGAATTTTACATAAAGCAGAGAAGGCACACAATGCAAGGTAATGCTCACTGTTTCACAGGTTGGATGTCACCTCTTTCCAAGGAAAAAGGAATGGACCATGAAAGGGGGGTGGGTTCCTTCATCCTTCCCTTACTCTGAGTATCTTTGGAGGGGTTTGGTGCAGAGCAGACCGTGTGTTCTAACCTAGCACCCTCTCTTTCTTTGTAGAAGGCTATTAGGCATGAAGAGAAGGTGAAATATTTAAGGCTTGGGAGTATATTGAGCAGTAATTTTTTTCTTTAATGGATAGGTTGCAAGTGATCATGAATAATATATTATACTTCAAGCTTTTGAGTCAAATAGTGAGAGAGATTAAACAAATGGAATTTTGAAATGCTTTAAGTCTTTTATGCGGAGATCTCACCACAGTGGTTGAGGCTACAAGCACTTTTTTGGGAACCAGAAACCAATTTCAGTATCTTTTCCTTATAGCAGCACACATGCTCTCCACAACTCCTTGATGTTATTGCTCCTCCCTGAATGTCTGTGCTTCTATACATTCTATTAAACCCCTGCACTGAGAAGCAGAAAATACCTTGGCATCTGCTGTCTCAGTCTTAATCTGTGGGTTAAATTTCATCTGGGATGTTATCAGACACTCTTTAAAATGTATTCTCCTTTGGTTTAGCCGTTGTTCCCTGGTTGAGACATGGCCCAGAAGGGTCAGTCTTCCTAACAATGCATGTTATGGTCACCATAGCATGTTCATGAAGCAACAGCTTTGAGACTTTTTGTGCTTCTCCAGGCTGCCATTGAGCATTTCCAGCTGCAGCATCCACCTCCCTTCTGCCTTTGGATGTTGCTTTGTTAATTCAGATTTTCAGGAAGTGTGTTTGGAAATTACATCTGTTGCCTTCTGGGCCTTTTTTTGTTTCTTGCTTATAAGATCATAGAGTTTTGAATATTTCACATTTTAATCGCTATTTGAAGTAAAACATGCTCCCTGTGAGTTACCCTACCTAGATCTGTTTCAGCAGGTAATTCTCATTCCTGACTCACCCTCGTCCTCCCACTGTTTCCTTTGGCCTCACTGCTGTGAAAGTCCAGCTTCACCCTTGCTGCGATCCAGCTTTTGCCTCCACCTCCCTCAAGTGCCATTTACTTTCATTTCCTTTTCTTCTCTCATTTTTCTGTGAATTTCCACCAATCTTACTTTTATCACTTCCTCTTCACCGAGGCTGACAGCAATCACAACTTACTCTAATCTTAGTTTAAAGGTTTTTCCCCTGCCTTCTGTCTCCTTGACTTACTTTCTACACACCACACTCGTATTTCACTGTGAGATTTTTCTCTTTGTTGTGCTTTTATGGGTGTCTTTTTAATTCTCTAGGAGCATATTCCTCCTGAACTCTCTTTGGTCTGTATGAAAAGTCTTCAGGCTTTCATCTTCTCTGCCTCTTCCTTCCTCTGTACACGCTCCTGGGTATCTTGCTCAGCCCTAAAGATTCTCTCTGTGGCAACACTTTCTGGAATATTTTATTACATCTCTACAGATTGTTTTTCAGCTGTCTCCCAAATTTCATCCAGAAAGTCATACCACGGAGAGAAGCAGATTTACTCTTCAGCTACTTCCTTATCCTTGTTCTGTCTTCCCTTGTGCTTTCCTTCAAGTTAGTTCTCCTTGCCAACTGCCTCCATCCTGAGCTGCTTTCTCCCTTTTGTCCTTTTTCTTTGGATAAGGTGATAATTAAGCCTGGAAGGGACCTGCTGGTGTCATCTAGTTCAACCTCCTGCTCAAATAAGGGCAGACTTCAAAGTTAAATCTTTATTATAACCATTCTACTGCTATTCCTGATATGAGCTAATTTCTCTTTTTCTTTCTCCATCTCTGCTATTCCCTGTGATCTCTGTCAATTCTCTCAGTCAACCAGGAGACCAAGAGCATAAACCAGGTGTGTGGAAGCATCTTCTCTGCATCCACTTTGTTAGTCCAGTGCTGTTTCTGGTGCTTGGGCCTGATTCATTCTTCCAGAATTGCCCTGGTGTTCAGAGCTTGCTGTCTCCAAGCTTTTCCAGCCTTCTCTTCCTCTCTCACCCACTGCTTGCCCCCTTGTTGTCACAGCCTCCCATGTCCTTGCCCACTTGCCCACTCTCTTGGCATGGTTTGTCTTTGGGTCTCTCGCAGCTTTTTTGTGAGTGAGGCAAAACCCACGTGTGTAAGAATCCACACAAAAAACTTCTGCTTCACTTGTGGTCTCTCACCTTCACATGCTGCTGTTCTCTGCTGTCTCATTTATTTGCCTCAAATTGGACACTCTTTGAGTCAATTGCTTCCTTTTTTTCCCCCCTCCAGTGTTTATGTATCTGTCTAGAAATGATCACACCTAACAAACATCATTGTGTGCTTTATTATGCCTCAGCAACGTAAAAAGCTGGGCTGAATCAAGTTTGAATTAAAAGCTACTGCATCTGTAATTACATAAAGCCATGATTTGGAAAGATCCAGAGAAAAGGATTTCTGCTCTCTTATCATAATTTTAGTAACTTGTTTTTCCACTCTTTCCTCAGTTGTCTTTTGAACTCTCTGAGTTTAGACTGCAGCTGTATGACAGCAATTGCATTCAAAATGATGAGCTTCAGTAGTAAAGCTGTAAATTTGGCTGGGGTAAAATCTGTCATCCATTTTTGCTGTGACTACATTCTGCTCTTCAAACTCAGCTTGAATCCAATCCTCCATTCAGATTTTCTGGAGTGCCTTGTTTTGAAAGATATTGATGAGGACTGCAAACAGTCCTGAATGTGCTTACTATCATAGTTACTGCTGATCTAATACAAAAATAAATGTGAGTGGCCCTCATCTTCAGCAATCCCTTAAGGGGTCATCCAAAATGAAGTATGAATTGATCATGAATTGAAAAGATAAGTTAAACTCTTGGATACTGAGTCTGCATATTCTGTCCTGCAGCTCCTGGAATAATCACCTGGGGGTTGATGTGTCCCCACCGTGGGCACAGGTGAGCTGAAAGCAGAAAGAAATTGCCCTCATGGACTTTACACTCTGTTGCCTCCTTATTGTAAGTTCGGTTTGTGTGGGAGCAATGTTTGTGATTTAATTACTTGACTACATCTGAAAATTGACTGCATGAGTTACAGTTAAATTTTGCCTCTACATCCCCCAAGCCCCTTGGGTCTGGGAGCATTTTTGGCACATAGAATCATACAATTGTTAAGGCTGGAAAATACCCTTAAGATTTGACTCCAACTGTTAACTTATATTTTCAAATGTCCATTTCATTGTAAGATTTCTTTGTATCAAATGTTTGTTTCATTGCATTATGTGTCAATGTGCTTTTTATTACATCCATGTACTTATCTGTTTCATTACAGTATTTCTTCCAAGCTTCTCCACTACATCTCATGCATTTGTTTCTTTTTTGACAAAGCAACCTTTTTGCTGCTGAGGTTTATGAGGTAGTTAAAAGATTATCCCTGTTTTAAAAGAGGAAAATTGAGGCATAAAAATTGATTTGCCCATGATCTTATAAGAAGTCTGAGCTCCAGGAGAAGCACCAAGTTTGTCCTAATTATTTTCAAGCCAATGTTCTACCTGTAGGCTGCTTCTGCCTCTTTTCTGGTATTTTCCATGAGCTTTGGGAAACATTTCTGAGCATGCTTTTTGGCAACCAACGTGTGTTTGCAATGTGAGAAGCAATAATTTTCTAAAAGGGACCATTGGGTAATGTTGTAATGGGAAAAAGGCAGTAGTGTGGATGCACACAATTTGTTTAGGATATTTAGATTTCATGTCTCCTAACAGGTCAGGTTTTGCCCACTGGGTATTTTAAGCCACCATCTTTTATCCTAAGAGAAACATGTGCTTTTGTGGAAACTGAAATTCATTTCACCTTCATTTTAGTAGAAGGTGGAGGAGCAGCAAGTAAAATGAAAGAACCAGAAGGAAGAAAAACAAATTTGAAGCATTTATTTTGGAGAGTTTTCACACAGCTTCCTTTTAATCCCTGATTAAGAGATGAAAGAAGATACACTGAGACACGGCTCTAGGACTAAACCCTTTGATAACAGAATTACAATGTCTTTATTGTACAGGCTTAGTTGATTTGTCTGCATCACCTTCTGCCAGGCAGCCGAAGGAGAGTGCCAAGGAGGAGCTGTTATCCGTGTGGTGTCTGGGACAGGCACTTACATTTATCCCAGGAGCCATTACTGTCCATAATTCCTACTGCTGATCATCAAGGCTGGAGTTTCCAGCTAAAATACAAATTGTCCTTGGATGGGCTGGTCCAAAGCAATGATAAATGTCGTTGGTTGACTGTTGAACTCAAAAGGAAAGCAGCGAAAAAAATCATTGCAATATTTACCAGGACGAAAACGAATCTAACACATGTACAGTGTCCCCTTTCAGCCACGCCTGAGGCCGGGGGTGGCTGTGCCTCCTTCTAGATGAGTCTTTCCATGGGTGGTGGCTGCACCATGTTCCACATCTCCACCCGCGACCCTTCCTTCTCCTGGCGGCTGGGGCTGTAGGTGCCCTGCGTGCCGCGCTTGTTGGCGCTCACGGCCGACGCCACCGTGCCCAGGGACAGCAGCACCAGCAGGGCCAGCGCCGCCAGGCCCAGCGCCGTGAACGTGCTGGAGAGCACATCAGCTGCCAGCTGCAAGGGGAAATGATGGAGAGATTGCAGTGTGACTGCTGCCCAGAGAGGCCTGAGACCGCGGGGCAGCAAAGCAGGAACCGGGACAGGGCGGCATCGGTGAGTTCCTGCTTTTATCCCAAGAGAAATCCGTGCTTGATGAGCACATTAATGTGCACATAAATCCCTCCACCTCCACCTCTGGACTCTTCAGAGTATGGCTGGGTCCTTGTGTTCAATGAATTTGGTGTAAGGAGCCCTTTCTTTTGACGGCTTCCTTACCTTGAAAATAACCTGCAAGTTGATATGTCTGTGGGCTGCAGGGGTAATTCGGTAATTATTTAATCACTTCAATAAAAATTCATCATTCCTGGTTTGCTTGTGAGCATGCTATTGCTGGTTGTTGCTACTGCAAGTTAAATGTGAGCTAATTTGAACATATATTGTGTTACATTTCTGTTTGCCTTGTTGGAGGAGTGAAATTTATATGAATATTTATATATATTTACATATATAGAAATTTTGCATACGTTAAATATTGTAAGTCTAGTATTTCTACAGACATTCCTACCAGTAAACTTTTCTACCATAAAATGAGCATATAGAGGCTATAGAGTGCATAATCAAGATATTTTCACAAATAAGTTTTAAAATATTCATGCAGCTCTTCCCTATACAGCCTTCGTACATTCATCTACAGAAGCATAAGCAGTACAGTACAGGATGAATGAAAGATTTTTGGGGGTTTTTTTCAGTTTTCACGTGGCAGTGGGAAATGTAATAATGTCAGAAGGCAGAGTGCACATAAACCAATCTGTCAGCTGGAAAGCTTCAGACCAGAGAAATTTTGTAGTTGGTAGATGGACATTTTGTACACGTCTATTTATGCACTTTCATGTGTAAAAAATGCTCATGGTGAGGAGAGCAATGAAGTGCTGTGGTTAGAGTGGAAAAGTGGCCACTATGGACAGAATGACCCTAGCAGGAATTGAACTTGTGGGCAGATTCTGCCATCCATCATCTTTTGATTTGTATTACAAGTGACAGCTGAACTGCCTGAAATGAATGCGTGCTTGAGGCTGAACTTTCAAATCCCCAAATATTTAGAAAGGGAAAACAGCAGGTCAGGGCCTGTTTCCCAGTTAGATGCTCCATGTTGCAGGATATTTGAGTGACCTGCTCACTCGTCACTCCTGAGGAAGGGCAACCACAGGCACGAGGATGATTTTGCACTCAGTGATGGAGGCACTGGGAGTGGATGCTCTGTGTGTGCACCCCCTGCACTTGTGCCTTTGCCAGAGAGCAACAATGCCAGAGGGAAAATGTTAAAACAATCCTGCCTCCTTTTTTTCCTCTCTCCACTTCCACACTGATGTAAAAGGTCCTGCTATAACAGTAAAAGCAAATTTGGCTCAGGGGTTCTCTCCAGGGGGTGAATGATCGACTAGGATATTTTCCTCTGTCCTTGATGGCTGAATATATGGTCTCTGTGATTTTTAAATACATTTTTTCCCAATAGAAGTAATATAATGCTGGTGTCAGACCAAATGACTACTACTCTAAAACAAGGTGGCATGAAGCATGTTGGTCTATCAAATTGTATTGGATTGGGAAGGTTATTTTATCTTTGGAGGCTGTTACAGACAGATTTGAGATCTTAGTTTTGCTCTGTACTCTGTTGGACTATATGACCCTTGTTCCTCTTGTCTCAGAGAGGCAGCAAACTTTTAATGGAATTTTTGTTCTCAGAATCTCTCTTTTATTTTCATTGCCTGCTCTAGGAAAATAAGGACTGAGACAGTCCAGGTTAACTCTGACCCTAGGGTTGAACAGGCCATTTGCAAGAGAAATTCACTTCCACAGGCAAATGGATGGCATGGCCTCACATCTGGTTTGTGAAATTTCTGATTTCAGTCTCCAGTTTTCCAGTCCATACTTTTTCCATTCCTGTTGCAAGCATGTCTCTCTGTATCTTTTAATTTATAATAACCTTCAAATAAATTTGGTTTCTTAAAGAAGAACTTCTTGCAAAGATTAGGGTGAAGAAAAAGTAACTTTCTAAAATGGAGTCACACATCTAAATGTCATTCTCAGATTTAAATCATCATAACAGGGATTTTTTTTCATTTTGCAATAGTTACTTATTAAAGAAACCTTACCCATCCTGAGCCAATCTGTAGAAGAAATTACCCCACTGATTAATATCTGGAGATCTGGGGGTTTACCATGATCAGATATATAAGTTAACTTTATTTCTATGTCTATATTGCTTCTAATTTCTAAATATGAAAAAAAGGCCTTTGCTTCATCTTTTAAGGTGGATTCTATTGATGAAAACCCCTTGATTTCCCAGTGCTATCCCCCATTTTATCAGCCCACAGCTCCCTGCCAAAGTTCCCAAGGTACCCCCTTAGCAGTTGCACTGAACCCATAACAAGAGCTGCCAGAAGGCTCTGCAGTCTGGTCCCATCAAAATCAACTGCTTCTTTAGTAATTAATGGCTGAATTGTTAAATTCATTTGGAAAATCAGCTGGCTGGTCTGGAAAAAAATATCTGAAAAGCTCTGTCCCCTGTCATCTCAGAGTCTGTTCACTGTGTGTTTGGTGATGATGATAGACTGGAATAATTGTAACTAGTGATGCCAAAAATAAAAGGATTGAGCAGCATTTTTAGTAACATTAGTGCTGCTGAAACAGTGGAAAAGAGGTTTTCTGTCACTGCCCATACTGTGAACCTTGCATAATGCAAGGGAGTGGTCACTGAAAATGCAGTTTGAAAGGAAAGGTCCCAGATCAGTGCTTCAGGCTTTTCTGGCAATCCTTGCTGGTGCTCCTACCATGGATGGGGCTGGGCTGAACCTCTGGGATGTTTCAAAGAGCCCTGGGGCTGCTCACCTGTAGCTGCTCACCTGTGTAGCTGCTCACCTGTGTCTGCTCACCTGTGTGACTGCTCACCTGCGACTGCTCACCTGTGTCTGCTCACCTGTGTCTGCTCACCTGTGTAACTGCTCACCTGTGTGACTGCTCACCTGTGTGTGCTCACCTGTGTGTGCTCACCTGTGTAACTGCTCACCTGTGTCTGCTCACCTGTGTCACTGCTCACCTGTGTCTGCTCACCTGTGTCTGCTCACCTGTGTGACTGCTCACCTGTGTCTGCTCATCTCAGTGTCTCAGGTGCCCTGGCTGTGGGTCTGGGGCACCCTGAAGGAGTGAACCTCCCCCCTCTGATGTCACCTCTCAGTTTCCCATCACAATTCCCATCCCCACGTTCCTGGGTGAGACCTGGCTGAGTGCCTGGGAGAGGCCAATATCCAATTTTTTAGTGTTTGTCACAAGGCTGTGCAGAGTACCAAGTAAGAGGAGTCCTCTGGCCTAGAGCTTCAAAAGCAAAAGAGGAAAGCTCTGGAAAGAAATGGACAGAGCAACACAAACTTCATTTTGTCTGGGCACAAAAAAAAAGTGCTACAGGACACCTGGAAGCTTGTGAAGAGAAACAAGTTTGTGATTTTTTTTGGTGAAAACCTTTGTTATTAGGGAAACCTATGTGACACCCTCTGCCCCCATACACTGTGATTGTCTCTCAGAAATAATTCTTGCTAATAAATAACACATGGTGATCACAGCTATTTCTGAATGTGACTTCAGCACTGCTTATGAATAACTAAATATATGCAAGGGAAATGAAGGAGGGTTAATTAGCTGGCTGAGCAATGCCTTAGAGATTCTCACTGCAGTTTGGGGCTGGTCTGAAAGGCCCCCTGGGGGCTCCTCCAACCTGAATTATCTTCTGAGCCTGTTTAGAAGGTAGTTGGTGGCAGAACAGTTTTAAGAGCCCCTAATACAGAGGAGCTGCCAGGAAAAGCTGCATCCTTGGTGGCAGTGGATGCTGAAGGCAGGGTGATACCAACAAAATGAGGCTTGCTACCACTGGAAGGCCCATCTGCTTCTCACTAAGGTATTTTTTTTTAGGATGTTCTATTTATATACCTTTGGATGTCAGCTGGAGCAAAATCGGTTTATTTTGGCAAATACTTTAAAAAAGGAAAGAAAAAACATGGTTGAATTTAGTTTTTTAGTTTTAGTTAGTGGATGGCTTCATCTGCAAAGACAGAAGAAAATGCAGGCAAAAAATCTTTGTCTTTTTCTAAAATCGAGTCTTTTGGTTTTTCACTGGTGGTTTTACATCAAAATTGATTATTTTTTCTAGAGTTATTTTAATTATCAGATTTAAATTATTTAGATTGCATAAAATAAATCATTGAATAGAGTGACATTTCATTATAACTCTGGGTTTTGCTTTTCATTTGCTTATGGAAACAGATTTATTGTTCTGCTTTGGTTCCTTGATCTGCTTTTTGAATAAGAAGGGCCCAGTTCAGAAGTCAGAGCTCAGAGGCATTTATCAACCCAGTGTATGTTTGCTTATCTTCAAGCAAGCAGTCTCCCAGATGGTTCTTTCATAAGAGGGAACATTCAGGATTTGCTGTAATGAACATTTCCACGTGTGCCAAGTGTCCAAGGCAAGTGGAGCAGCACGAGGGAGCCCAGCCAAGCACACGGGGCCTCCTCCTCCTCCTGCTCCTCCTCCTGTGTGTTTTACATCAGCAGGGCTGAGCTGAGCTAATCCTGCCTTGTGTCCACACAGGGATGGGCAGCGTGGCCATGGACACCAGGGCTGAGCCAGCCCAGGAGGGAGAAGGAAGGTGCAGGCAGAGAAATGGCAGCAGGGGAGGGAGAGGCAGCGAGAGCTCCCTTGGGCTGCTGCAGTGAGGGCTGTGCTCGTTGGACCAAATTCAGCTGTGGAGCCTTGAACACCTGAAGATCTCAGTGGCCTGGAGGTGTGGCTGCTCCCCCTGCAGCCAGCCAGCCCAGAGCTCCAGTTCTGGGGGGCTGCAGGTACCACAGATTGGCTCTGGATGCAAGGCAACACCCCAAAGTGGCATCACTGCTGGTTTTGTTCTCACCTGAGGGACTTCTCCTGCTGACCCCACGTTCACTGGGAGGAGGCTCTCCTGTTGTCCCTCACCTCCCTCTGTAGCCCTCTGACAATATCTCTGAATTACATCAAGAGCTGCAGATCATCTTGAATCCCCAGCATTGCTGTTGCTGTTTCTGCCGTCAGCCTCTGAGTTATTTCCCTGATAGCTGCTGGGAAATACAATCCCACTGCCTGAATGAGACTTGGAGTCCTGTACCTGCCCCTGGACATTGCTGAAGAAAAAACTTGAATGACTAATTCTGATGTGTGCAGAATATCCACAGTATTTAAGCAGTTCATCTTGAAGAAGAAAGCTTTTAAGTGATCTTTTAGATTTCATTTTTTGTTATTGTCTGAACATTTTCTTGAAATGTCTCTGAAGAAATTATGTTCACTACAATCTCTTTATAGTGTATGTTTTTTATATAATGTAGTTTGAATATTTTGTCTTTGTTGACACCTGACAGTTTTAATTGATTCCTTCCTGAAAAATGTCAACTTTTCGTTTTCTGGAAGTTCTTGAAATCAAGGAGAAAGCATAGCAAGAGAGAATTCATGTTAGCTGCTACAATGATAAATTGGTCATCTGGCTTGACCAGTTATAGATCAGAAAAATGCAATCTTTATTATGAAGGGAGAATTATGTCTGTGGCAGTCTGTGAGAAAATGAAGAAGATGAAGATGATTGAAGTCTAGGATTTAGCTGGGCTTGCAGAGAAAGCACCTCATTAAGAAATTCTGACAGCCTCCCTCCTGGCACGTGAAGTTGCACTGTTGTGACACTACAGAAGTTAATGAGGAAGTTTGTTCTAATTATATTGGAGCAAGAAATTGGAGATGGAGCTCTCAGAAGCATTGCAACTAAATTGTGAAGCAGACTTCAGTGAAACAAGGGTGCTGTTCCCATTGGTCTTGATGTCCCAGTCAGATCAGCTTACCCCGAGCACCTCCTCCCCACACTGGGCTGCAGGGCCATTCCCAGATCACTTTCAGCAGTGCTGTGTAAAAATCAGAACAATTTTCCCCCTCCCCAGTGCTGGTGCATGCAGCAATTTGTGGCTTAGGTGGCCTTCTGTTGGCAGCATCAGCCTTTTGGCCAAGAAGCTTTTCCAGCTCGGAAGGTTCACTTTTAGGGATTAACTTTTAAAGGACAGACTACCTACAGTAACTGCAATTTCTTTAACTACTTGTGGTATTGATATCTGGTTTATATTAACTGTTTAATGCAAGCAGTCCAGACATGGAAACAGAGGAGCTCCTTCTGTCTTAGGCAGAAGGAACAATAGTCCTGGTTTTGGCCACCATGCTGTGCGTGAGCTCAGCCATGGACCCAAAAGAGCCAGAAGTACACAAGCAGCCCCTTAAAATCTGCCTCAGATGTTTTGCTGGATCAGTATCTCACAGATTGCTGAATGCCTTTTAGGCAGCAGAGTGTTGGTTGCACAGAGAGAAGTGATTTGGGTGGCAGTTTGGGAGGGCAGCTCTCATTATGCTGTGGGCTTTGAGAAGGCTCCTTGATAGCGCTTCTGCAGCAACTGCCAGTGCTAATTTTGTCACTGCTCCAGCTCTTTTTAAGATCATCCGAGTGGTGCAGCACAGATTAAATGTGCAGTTCCAATGTGTTGTTATGAGATGCCTTTTAAAATTCTATCAACAGCCTCTGGTGTAGGAACTTCACCATCTGCTGCAATCTGAAAGGATAAGAGGGAAAAATCTATAGCTGGTGCAAATCCAGGCAAACCATGCTGAGGAGGAGTTTGTCCCATAGCTGCTATATCGCAGACTAGACAAATGTTTGAGTAAAGGTGTCAGTCTCTGGGGTGCAACATCCTTTTCCAGTTTGGGAAATGCTTTGGGGCATCATAAAGAATTATTTTTGTGTGTGGCTGCCAGCACAGTGTATCAGGTGGTGTTTCTTCACAGGGAATAACTGCTTTGCAGCTTTGAGCCAGCAGATTCTGTATGAGTACATCTTGCTGGTGGATAAAAGCCTCATCAGGCAACCGTCTTGCAGGAAGAAATGGAAGAGATTTAAACTCAAGACTATCACTGAAAACACTGACTTTGTGGTTTTCCCTGTGTGTGGCCAGGTTGAGTGTACTGCATCCCTGTAGCTGCCACAGTGGAAGCAGCACCTGAAGAGGGGCTTGGAAGAACACACCGACCTTTTGAGGAAGTCTGCTGTCATGGGAGAGCAAAGTGAGTGTGAAGGGGTCAAACCCCTTTGGGGGTTAAACCCCCAAACAGAAGAAGAATAAGAAAAGATGCTATGGTGCAGAAGAGGAGAGCAGGACAGTTTCCAAGGAAAAGAGATGGAGAGGGGTTCAGTAGACAGAGTGAAATAGTTAAAATGATGAGAAAGAAGAATGGATTTCAAAACTGCTTCCTTTGTTGATTGCACAGGTGTTGGTCAGACCAGCATGTGCAGGATGATGTTGAGACACTCGAGATGGGGCTGATGGTAATGACAGCATTTGGAGAAGAGAATGGGGCAGGAAGCAGTAATGTAGGCTAGCAAAAGCTAAGTTGAGGAAGCAACTAAACCATTCCTACTGCAAAACTCCACTTTTCTGATTTTTTCCATGTCTATTTTATCTGTCATTCTAGATTTCAATCTCTTCTGAACAGGGGAAAGAAAAAAAAACAACAAAGAGCGTTTGTGCTGAGGTATTTGCAATGCAGAAGTGCTGTCTGAGTGAATACCTGCTTGTTGTTTCTCCTCACTAACGTGTTTCCTTGCACATTGCTTTCACCAGACATGATTTGCCTGTATTAGGAATTATCAGTCTCAATCAACTTCATTGGAGTTGCTCAACCTGGCTGGTGCACGATGTGGAGTTGCTCAAAACTCCATTTCTCAGCACGTGACAGTTGGGGATAAAGATCTCTTTCTTAATCAGTGATGTAGTGGTAAGTGTTTTTATTTTTCATAGTTGGGTCTTTGAGCAAAGCCCCAAGGACCCATCAAAGCCCAGCATCCCAGAGGGTGCAGCCACCTCCTGTGGTCCCTGCCAGTGACCGTGGGCAGCAGGCTCTGGTTCTCTTGCCCAGGTGCAACCTGTGCTGAAACTCTGCTGGAATGGAGAGCCCTGCCTCTCTCTGCTTTCTGTGGGAATGAGAAACTGCTCTGCCCAGGGCTGCATACCAAACAGGTGGGTCAGCTGTGTATGGCACCGCACAGACTGCTACCATTCCTGTCCAATTTTGTAGCTGCCAGACACTTTCCATCCCTGCTTCTCTGCTAATACAATCTCAAAACTGTTCCCTGAAATTCTCCTCTGTTCTTGGAGCTCCTGCAAGCCAGCCATGTGTTGCTACCTTGCATTAATGGGATGCTGTCAAGTGGTGATGCAGTGAGGAGTGCTGTGACTGTTTCACACTGTCAGACAGCAAGGTATCGAGTCAGTCGAGAGCCTTTGCTGGGAGCAGCACTTCGATTGCAGCCATCTCCTGCTTCCAACTGTAAATATTAATAGTATAAGATAGACCTTTATTGGCTACATAATACTTGCCTTAGCACGCTGTGTGACACTGTCACGTTACTTCGCTAATTATATTCCTCGATAAAAACTTTCAGTGTGTTCCAATCCTACTGGCTGCTTTTTCTTCCAGTAGAAAGTTGATTTGAGACAAGGAAAATCATTATGGTTTGGCTTCAGGAGAGGCTTTGGAAGAGGTGCATGTAGGTAAAGTGTAAACAAAAAACCCTAAAACCTGCTATATTAATAATTCGTCAGACTTGATTTAGACCTTTCATTTGTTAGCAGAGTTATTTTTTATATTTTTTTTTAAGTGTGCTTTCATCTTGATAGAATTGTGTGAGTGTGTGTCTGCCTCTGAATCTCACCACTGTCCTCAGGGATTCTGGGATCAAGTACTGCATGTATAACACAGGATCTATCATTGTGTCAGTGTATTCATATCATTATATTAATATTGCTGGCATTCAACAGGTTTGCATCTGAATGTGAAAGCCAACTCTGATAATTACTTTCTGGGTATCTGCTGAAGATTCAAATATTTTAGAAAGTCTCTTTCTGTCTTATAGCCAGCACAGCACATGAGAGGAAGGTCCCTGAAAATGCAATAGAAATTTCTTCTAACTTTCTGCTCCATGCTTTTACCTTACTGCCACCTAAAGATAACTAACAGAAAATACATTGTACTTCAGAATAGGGAGCTTTACCCTGGGAAGGAATGGCAACCCTATCAATGCCTTTCTTTTGAGAGGAATTCCTACATTTTCAGATTTTTCTGAAGATCATACTTGGAAATAGGAAAGAAATCTGCTGACTCAGCTCACTGAATTTACCTCTGGTCCTCCAAGGCAAGGTGTACTGACTCTGAGGTCTGTTTAACTCAGATCTCCTCAATACAGGCTGAAAGCAGCATTTTCTACAGTGCATGGGGTCTCCTTTATCTGTAGGTGTAAGGAATTTCTGATACAACCCCTCTTTGATTCCACCTGTCTCAGACAGGAGAGTGTTTGCTGCAGGACAGGCAGCCTGAGTGGTTCCTCCTTCTCAGTGCCATCCTCGATGCCTTATTTCTTACACAGTAGTTTTCAGTTTGGAGAATGCCTTTAGAGCAGCCTTTGGTCAGAGAAGGGAACTGAAGCATGAAATAGAAACACAACCAGCCCATGACCAGTTAGGCAACCCATGGTGGAAACAGTGATTGAATTTAATCCCTTCCCTCTGCCTAAACTGTGCCTGTCAGTCACACCAGGGCCGTGCAGCCCTGCCCAGCTCTAGCACTGCCCAGGTCTGGCTCAGGGTGTGCCCTCCAGGCAGGATTAAAGAAACAATAAAATAAGAAAGGACCAAGTGCAATTTTCCAAGAGACACAGCACAATGTCCTGCCTGATTCTTGTGTGCAATATTCTGATTAGCTCACAAAATGGCAGCATTTGGGATAAAAAAAGGCACCAGTGACATCCCTGTACAAACTCTGTGCCTGTGCTGATAATTCACAGGGTTAGAGTGAGCCTGGATGAAACCAGACACGTGCATTAGCACTAGTGAATACAAAGTGAAATTAGCCTTGCAGAAGAGGTGGTGTTGCCAGACCCTCCCAGAACTTAGTCTCTAGTTTGTCATTGATTTTAATTGGGAGCAGGTTTGGGTTTTCTTTGGAGTTTCTTTTGGCTTGGGTTGGGTTTGGTTTTTTCGGGAGGCTGTTTGGTTTTTGTGTGTGTGTGCTTTTGTTTTATGCTGCTGGGGGTTTGTTGGTTGATTGGTTGTAGTTTTTTGTGGTGGTTTTTTTTGTTGTTATTGTTGGTGTTCCAAGATTTTCAGCTCCCAGGTGTCAGCCAGGCTGTGTTCACACTATGCATCCTGTTCCTCCATAACTGACAGAAGTGGACAGGGGAGAAGAGTTCTCCTTACAGGATGCTCAGGGGAGTAACTGCACCTTGAATTCACCCACAAATGGTTACTGCTTGGAGGAGAGGGAGCAGAGGCTCCTGTCCCTTTGGAGGTAAGAAGAGGACAGCTTGTGATGTTACCAGTGCTTCCCCAGACAGAAACATTTACGTTTATTTCTGTAATGGATAAATTAGACCCCAAAGCATTCATGTGTTTGAGAATCCCCAGAATCCCTACCCTACCATTTTGCAGAGATCACCAACAATCAAAGCTGTCTCCACTGGTTCAAAATCTGTTCCCTCCAAACAATTATAAAGATTTGTAAAGCTGCTGATTTCCTTGTCCTTTGAATTACAGCACTATCACATTTTTTACTTCAGTGCTCTTATTTTTTTGGAAAACCGAATAATTTGTTCTACCAAATATGATTTGAATAAATTTAAGGACTGTTGTGTTTTCTGCACATTTAGATTGGTAGAATATTCAGATATTTGTGTAACAAGCTCTGCCTCTCATATAAACAGTTCTCTGTATCAAAATAGATAAATATTCTTGATCATTTGATCAAAAATATTTTTCAGATTCTTAAGAACAGGAATTATTTTTTATTCCTTTTCAGTGGAGCAATATTGCATAAGCCTAGTAAAGTGTGTAATTTTTTTCAGATGTTGTTAGGAATGGAGTTTCATATCAAGAACTGAAAAATAAAAGAGAACATTAGGTCTCATGAAGCATATAAGAAAACAAAAAGACATAAAATTTAGTATCTGAACAATGCAGGCACAGAGTGCATGAATGTGTTATAAAGTGAGCAATGACTGAAGCAAATACCTGTGTGATGTGGATGTGGGTCCACAGGGAAAACATCAGAAGGTGAGAATAGGGAAGACAATGCCATTGCAACAGAAAGGATGGTGTACAGACAAAATGTGTTAGTCTGAATACTGAAGTGTTATGTGAACACTGTACTTGAGCTGATTCCTGTACTGCAGAGTGTTACACTGTCATGTGTCATCTGGGCTCCCTGTTCTGCTTGTATTTACCATGCACATTAAATATTCAACTGCTTTTCAGTGATGCGTGCAGGAATCCTGGCCTTGTGAAGAGCTTTCTTGTCTTTCCCAGCTAGGACACATGAGATAACCTTATTGTCTTTGCATCCCAATGTTTTTGTACCTTTTGTTGTGACACACATGAAATGTGTTTCGTGCAATATCCTTTTAGAGGTTTTAGTTAAATCCTGTATTTTGAATGCAGGCTAATACAAAATAGCAAAGGGGATTAAGGCGTTGTTCTGCTCTGAAAAACAACTGCAAAAATGGCATTGTAACATTTCCAATGACTTCCAGAGCAGAGCTGCTCATTTTATAAATCTAAAGATGTTTCTTCTTACCCCACATTCGACTTGGCACTGGAATAAAGTTGAGCCCTCTCTGGCTCCTACCGCCAATGGTAACGATTCTGCCATGGTGGGTGATCTGCAACCACACAAATGATGTGAAATCAAATAAACTCCAGCTTTTTCCCAGCTCAGTTACGCTGATTCTGCCAGGCTAATAAAAGCAAATATTTACTTCAGTCCTTGAAATAATCTTATTTCAATAGGCTGCCATCAGACTGTAACAAGTTTACCTGTGCTATACAAACAGTTGCCCTGATGAGGGTTTTCTCAAACCTAGTAAGGCACTGCAGAGAGGAAATCAGAAGTGCCAGGAAATTCCCTTTATTCTTGCAGGGCACGAATTCCATAGCCCAGAGTGTTTATTTCCTTCCCACAGCCTGCTCCCTGCCTAGGTCTTGGGAGCCTCAGGAAAGCTGGCAGGTGAGGGTTGGCTCCTGCTCTTTGATAGTTCTGCTGAGCCAGGGCTTGCTCCCAGGAATGTCACAGCACTGTGTGTGCTGCAAGCTGAGGGCATCCATTTTCAGCAGGGATTCAGTCCTTTCCCACTGCTCCTCAGGCACTGCTGGGTTCAGTACAATGTTAGAATGTGCTGGTGAGTGGTTTGAAAGCCCTCTGATTTCCTGAGGTTGGATCATTTGGGGCACCTCACCCGCAGTGGAAACAAGACAGGGCACTTCTGAGGGTGGGGTCAGTTTGGAAATGTTACACTGCCCACCCCAGTGTGTTCCAGCAGGCTGCAGGGGCCCTGCAGGAGACAGAAGACCCAGCAGGTACAAAGGACACCAGCCCCGTGCTGCCCAGGAGCTTGGGCTGACCTGGAGGGGCTGTTCTGTGGCACCATCCCAGGAGAGCCTGGAGCTGAAATGTGTATAGGAGCAGAAATACCAGATAGGGCAGGATTTTTCAGTTTGAAGGTGCTTCAAATATAGTTACCCTAATTTTCCAATTTCCCTCTTTTTCCCAATATTTCTACCCTCATCTCACAAATGACAAAGTTCTAAAGTATGAAAGTGTCCTAACCACCTGCAGTAGGAAAGAGCATAAATTCAGGACAAGAACAAATCTATACTCATAGTGAAGAGGACAAAGTGCTTTCCAAATGTTGCAATCTCAAGATAGAAACTGATGGGAGCACTGGCTTAGAACTGGTGCAGAGTGGGAACTTAACCTGCATGGGCTGTAATTGCCATTGGATCACTCCAGAGGCCTTAAACCAAAATGTTGTTGATGTTTCTGTGTACAAGGTACAAGGTAGAGGTGTTTCCTGATGTCCATGTCTCTGAGTCAAATGATAATTATCCATTAATAGCCTCATAAGTATGAATATGTAAATAGCTGTGGAATGCATTATTCATGAATCACCAGGCATTAATTATTGTAATTAAATATCATTTGCTACGTTCATATTACTAACCCTTCCAGTTAATGAATATATTAGCTAATCACTGTAGAGCAGATTCAATCAAAATTCCCTGTGTCTGTGCTATGGAAGCCTGAGAGAGTTTTATTGAATTTAGATTCAATATTGAACATATCCAACATGCTTATCAGTGTATTTTTAATGACATTAAGTGTGTCTGATAACCTCCAGTGCATGATGCTTGTCCTTGTGCCCAGGAGGATGGAATGGTACCAGCTGGAAGAGAGCGTGGGAGCAGCAGTGGTGCAGAATACAGCAGCAGCTCTGTGACCCGAGGAGAACTTTAATTGTGGGACATGAAATCCACCCCCACTTCCAAGCCTCGTGTATATTCACAGGTACAGGAGGAGAGGGGGTTTGTTTTGTGAGGGAGTGCTGTCCCAAAGGTGCTGCTGGTGGCAATGCTCAAGCACCAGTTTCAAAGCTCAGCTGGAGCTGTTTGCCAGGCAGTGCCTTTTGCCAGCACCAGCAGGACACAGTCCTGGCAGGATGTGCTCCCAGTCTAATGGGGCTCAGGGCATTCCTGAAACACGAAGCAAAATGAACAACCCAACCCTGGCTCTTGCCTTTACTCCCTGGAGATCCATTTCAACTAACAGTAATCTCAGTAACACAGAAAGAAGATTTGCTGCAGCTTTTATTTCAATGCCTTTTTAGGGTTATAGTTCTTAGAACCAGGCCTTGTGGGTTTTGAAGTAGAAATTTTGAATAATTTATTGCAAACAAGAGTTTCATTATTTTTAGGGAGAAGCACTAACTCAAGATAAATATGTAAGTTCAAGTGCTGAAAGTTAATAGAAACAAGTAAAATGCCCTCTTGGCTGAACTTCTGCCTGTCAGGACAGAAAAAATATTTGCAAAGAAAGAATGAAATCCTTTTTCATCACTGTTAGTTTGAAGCAGATTTTTTCCTATTTTTAGATTCACCAATGTGCTGTAGTCCTGTGCAGTGAGTAAATGATTATTGGATCTAGTTTCCTCAGTAATCTGGGAGTAAGAAAATCTAAATAAGCATACATCAAGGATATTTTCAAGTTCACAAACACATGGGCTCTTTGTAGTTCAAATTGTCATAAGACATGGCTGCAGAGAGGGCTCAGTCAGAGCCTGAATTTTGGAGGGCCAGAAGTGAGAACAATGGTCAGTGAAGACAATCTGCCATTCCCTGTAGGCACCTACTCAGTGAAATACCCCTCATACATTTTCCAAACACACAGGAATGTGCTTTCATTCATCCCACAGCTGCTGCAAATCCCTTTGCTCTCCCTTCCATTGTATCCATCACTGCTGCCTTCCCCCTCTTTTCAGAAATCTTCATTCTGCCTCCAGCCCAAACGCTGTTACTGCTCATTCCCAGCTCTCTGAATGACACTCACTGGCATCTGAAACACCAGCTTGGGTCTCAGTATCAATGAGGGATCCATTGCAGATATTACCAACATGGAGCATCACAAGCCATACCTCCAGAATTCATGACCTTGCTTTTTGGCTTTCTTTCATTTGCATATCTTCTATCTCTCTAACTCTGAGTATATTGAGATGATGATTTCCCAGTCTCTTCTCAATGCCCAAATTAGTAGGAGAGTGTTTTGCTATTTCTTTTTTTAATAAATACTGATTTTCCACAAAAGCATGAACTTGGCAGGGAGTTTGTGTTCTTAATAAAAAAAAAAGAAAACAAACTATCAAAAGATTTGAAGTACAATTGCAGCACTGGAGATATTAAGAGCTTGCTATTGTATCTTAATATTAAACATGAATAATGGCCTTTTCAGCCCCTTGAATTCCAAAAAATCTTAGCAATTGGGTGTTTTTACAAAAATGTTAGTACTCAGTGTCATTATTCATCCAGCTATTTTTTAGTGTTTGCCTCTATACCTGTTCCCCTTTATGTGTCTGACACCTGCAGCTCTTTAAAACAATATAGAAAATTTTTTTACCTAATCTGGCATTTTTTTGTTTCTTTTTTGGCTTTTAAAACTAGAACTGTCAATTCTGCAGGACTGCAGCTGGGGCAGAGGGAGTGGCTGAAGAGCTCCTGGGAGCAGCACCTGCCTGAGCCTGCCCTTCCAGAACTCCTGGAAAAGCCTGGGCTGAGGCAGCCCAGGTGGGTGTGTGGGGTTGGTGTGAGGTGTTCAGAAAACATGGCACACTGAAAGCAAATGAACAGAGCCGTTAGCAGGAAATGAGGAGCAGACATAAAGAGACAAAGGCAGAAGGTTTATTTTGTGTATAAAGGTAGGAAATTTATGTACACGTGCACAATGCAGTTGAGGATACAGAGTACAAAGAGGAAGAGAGCAGCATTTCTGAGGCCAGGAGATGTTTCATGATGACAAGGCATTGTAGGAAGGAAAGAATTCAATTACAGGTGAGTGTTTCCAGTAAAAGAAAAAGTGAGCTGATGCCCTGCTAGTAGAGTTGAGATTAATAACTTGCATATTGCTGTAAATTCATATAAAACCTGTGTTTAATATTGCATTAACTCTCATCTCAAGTGTCTAGTACTGAATAGAAAGAGAATTGGAATTTCTACAAATGGACTCTTTTTGTTTTCACATTTTGCAGGTAGGTCTAATGTCAGAAATACTGTTATTACATTTATTGCTTTCTACCTTTCTTCAGCATTAAGACCATGATGAATTTTTTGTTTAATGTAGTGTGTCCTGTAGTGCATATTCTATAAAGTTCACAATGGTTCCATTTAGTTATTTGGAAACTGAACTAAACAGAGGGAGAAAATAAAACCAAACCAGACTTCATTATTTTCTTAATTATAGTTATTTACAAAAAAAA
>VYXF01007834.1:102157-140000 GCA_013397295.1 Polioptila caerulea | reverse complement strand
AAAAAAAAAAAAAAATGGTTTTAGCTTTGATTAGTAACAGCACGTTTTCTTATTTGAATTTTTAAAATTTCTTATTTCTTTGCCTTAGTTGGTATTCTGAAATAGGGTAGTTTTTATTTCAAGTTATTTCTGATTAATTTTTAATTTTTCATTTCAATAACACTGAGCTGAGTAATGTTTTTAGCTACCATGAAATAAAAGCTACAGTTTGGAGTGAAATTCCCAGTTTAAGATGTTATCATTTTAAATTTGCCCACATGAAAGCAATTTTGCAAAACTGTATTTTCATTGGAATTAAAAAAAAAATCCAAAATGCAGTCTGGTTTTGTTGTTTTCTCTTTGCCTGTGTTCTCTAATTCCCAGTATTACATGTGATTGCCAGTATGGTAACTAAACCTTTATCTGACAGTATAAATAGTTTTGTCTCTGACACTGCTACATTAATTTCTTCTCCAGTGCATTCCCATCTAGGCTTTATTGATTGCTTATGAAGGGGAAAGGAATTTTTTGCTAAATATATATGTATATATAATTATTTATAATTATTTTTAAGAAGAGTTTAACAAAAAAATTTCCCTAATAACTTTTCAGGTGTGATAAAGACAGCAAAGAAATTATCCTTGTGTACAATTCTCATAAATAAATACACTGTGCTTAATTTTCATCCTAAGGCAGACTCTAGGAACAGGGATGAATTATAACTTTTTTTCCACAGATGTGAAAGTTTGTTTGGTGTTTTTCCTCCCCCCAAAAATAGGAGTAGTGTTTTTAACAGCATGAACGTTGCTGCATTTGTGCTCAGAGAAATAACAGACCTGGGGGCATTTCTGAAAGATGGAAAAGAAAAAATAGTCTTGGTCCACTGTCTGATCCATATCCTGCTGTGGCAAAACAAACCTTAACTTCTCACTTAGACACATTTCAGGGTGTCCCAATGTCCCTGGAATTTTCAAGGGGGGTTTTGCTTTTCCTGGATGCACCAGGCCCAACCCGCAGAGGGTTAGGGAGGAGGGATGAAGGAACAGGGTCAGGTTTGAAGTGGGGGGAACTGATATCAATGATTTCAAGGACTTCTCCACAAGATCAATAGTTCCCTCTGGAGTCAGAAAACCTCCCAGTATGGTGTTAGTCTTCCCTCTAACTCTGCTACCTGCCAAGGGGCTGAATAACAAAGCACCACCCTCTGCACTCTTGTTCTTTCGAATCCTCCCTCAAGGACACTCCCCAGATGACTAAAAGGGATAGAGAATCTATGCAAATATAATAAAGGATGTCCAAATAAATTATTTCACCATGCATAAATTGTTTGTTTTCTTAAAGAATGGTTAAAAAATAAACTCCTCACTTTTTACAAATTTTCTGTATTTAACAATTTGACACTTTGTGTCCGATTCTGCAACAATTTATTTTGGTTGTGTCTGCGCTCTCAAAGGCAGCTACAAAGATATTTTGCTATAGTATATTTGTTAAATCTCCTGGCACTCATAATTTTCAGGTCCCTTTTTTTCATTCTTTTAGGAATCCATGGCCAGCCAACCCAATTACCTTGCTTCTTAAGAGGGAAAAATCCCATCTTTGTTTTTGTCTGATGACACTGACCTACTAATAAATAAAACAGATTTACTTGAAGTTCTAGAAATCTTTAAACAAACAACAAATCTGTGGTTTTCAAGTCTGAGGTACTTACCAGGCCTTTCTTGAGAGGGGAAATATTAGTAAAGATTAAGATGGTTGTATTTTCTCTCAGTATAGAATATTGGAGATGTAGAGGCTACTGGAGCAGAGGATCAGGATTAGTGACATCAGTGCAGGATTGACACTAATTCAAATGGATGTGGGAGCCTCCTCAGCATGTTGTCAGTTGCTAATCCAAACCATTACCTAATTATCCAAAAATATCCCTCATGATTTCTCAGGTGTGAGGCCTCACTGCCAAAGGAACAGCAATAAATACGTGGGGTGTGATGTAAGGATAGGAGATTTAATTTAAAATTAGAATTATTGGGTCTTTGCCACTCATTGCAATAGGGTTTGAATGCCACCCTCAGCAAATGTGACAGCTGTGCTGGCTGTTGGTTGTCCCACTGTCACCCACTGGCAGTGTCCATGTGGTGAAATGCTCTGGTGAAGGTGGGGTGAACTCTTCAACATCTGCTAGCATTTGTTCTGAAACTAGATTGATTAACCAAACCAGATCTGAAGTGATTCATAGAAAACCCATCCAAAGAAATATAAAACGAGTTTTAAAACTGATATTTGTATTGCTTTGCTAAGCTGGTTAGTCAAGGCATCTTCTGCTGCAGTAAAACACAAAAGTTTAAAGACTGCTCAATAATCTTCCTGATCACCCCACTCGACTGCTGGCTCATCATCCATTCGTAGAATGAGATAGGAGAGAAGCTGAAAGAGATTCTGCCACAAGAGCAAAGAGACAAAAAAGGAGAGGTCGCTTACATCGATCTCACAGCGGTCGCCAGCGAAGTTGACGTCGCACAGGCAGTGGAACTTGTTGAGCAGGTTCTGGCAGAGGCCCCCGTTCAGACACGGGTCAGAGCTGCACTCATCAATGTCCTTCTCACACCTGCAGGAGACACTGACACAGTCATTCTCTGCAGGCAGGCACCGGGGGTGGCACTCAGGCACTTTGTGAATTCGGGGGCGCTGGGGGGGAAGGAGAGGGGAATGCTCTGGGCTCTATTTCCAGCCCTGATTATGGTTTTATTAACTGGTCAGCCCCGCTCAAATCCTGAACTTCTGTATGATTTTCAAACAGATAGGTAGATAGTTTCAATCAGATAGTTAGAAAGTTTCAAACAGATAGTTAGAAAGTTTCAAATAGATAGATAGTTTCAAATAGATAGTTAGATGGTTTCAAACAGATAGATAGATAGTTTCAAACAGATAGTTGGATAGTGTCAAACAGATAGTTAGAAAGTTTTGAACAGATAGATAGAAAGTTTCAAATAGATAGTTAGTTTCAAATAGATAGTTAGATAGTTTCAAATAGATAGTTGGATAGTTTCAAATATAGTTAGATAGTTTCAAATAGATAGTTAGATAGTTTCAAATAGATAGTTAGATAGGTTCAAACAGATAGTTGGATAGTGTCAAATAGATAGTTGGATAGTTTCAATTAGATAGTTGGATAGTTTCAAATATAGTTAGATAGTTTCAAATAGATAGTTAGATAGTTTCAAACAGATACAGAATTTCATCTCTGCAAAGCACTTCAGGGTTCCTGGTGCTTAGCAAGGTGAAATGCAAGTTCCTGTATGATTTCAGAGCCAGCTCTGCTGACAGCTTGCTTGTCCTTTTGGTTGTTCCAGGAAGCTGAGGGCACAGTTTCCTTCTCAGTAATCTGGATATAAGTCAAACAAATGTGTGTTTTTCCCAGCGGAGTGCTCCTGGAAATATTTGCCTGCTTTTTGGTTGGTTTTTTTTTAAACTTTTTAGTTCTTCCTTCAATTTGGAATGCCACTAGATCACAGCATAATTTCCTAGCCAGTCTCTCTGAGATGGGCCCCAAAAAAGGTAAGAATGGTGCAGGACAGGTTTCATAAGCCTTAATCTGTACCATTAAATGTTTTTGAGCTAATTCTGGTCATATAGGAAATTTAAGCTAGAATTTCTCAAGGCTGCCAGTGGAAGAATAATGAGGAATATGTAAGATTGTCTGAAAACTACTGATTTGGTGATTTTCTGCTCTGAAAATGTTCCCTTTTAATTCCCTGCTCCTTTATCAAATAATGCCAACAGTCAATCCTATTTTTTCCAGGTAAAAATACAGGTTTATACTTGGAGAATAATGTGAGAAATTCTCTCAGAATTACAAGGAATCACTTTGTTCAATCATATTCATAGCCAAGCAGTAAAATTTAATCTTAATCAGAAAAGAGCAGTTTTTATATTAAATACTTTATTAATCTAAACTTCTTCCAATAGCTTCCTTAAATAGTAAACGATATTCATATACCTCAAAGAGCTAAGTTATTTATTCAATGTATAACATTGGATATTGCTGTGAAATTACCTATGCAAATTTTTAAAAAGCCAACAACCTCTCAAATCTTCCAGGGAATCAGCAACCTGAATCCAACTGAGTTTCAGGAACACCTAAAAACCCTTTATGTAATTTTGAAAGTTCCCGCCTGAATTAAATGACAAATTTGTTTTTGAGAGAGAGTTCTATCTTCTTTTATGGAGACTAATCTTTACACATTTCTCTTTACACCTGCTATGAAGTTCATTGGGCTTTTTCTTTATGTGATCCCAGGTCAGGGGATTGGCATAGAATTTCTCTATAATGTGCACCAAAGGCTTTCTGAGGGCTGAAATATTTCTTACAGGAAAAGACCTGCTTTATCAGTCTAAAATATACAAAGGGGGCTTGCTTTTAATTTACTTATTAACACATATATTTGAATTTGTTCTGAGAAAAGAAAAAAAAAAAAAAGAGAGAGAAAAAAAAAGAGGAAAAAAAAAAAGAAAGGATGGAATGTTGTCATTGATCTAGTGAGACCTCCAAGCAGGGAAGTGCTGCTGGTTTATGGTTTGGCAGCCTGGAGGAACAGAGGCCAAATGGTGCATTTGAGAGCCTGGAGAAGAGTGCCTGGCTGGGCACAGGGCTGCTGCTCAGCACAGGGGCCTGGGGAGCTGTAAAAGAGGTTATTGCCAGCCAGTGGGATGCATGGCAGGAAAGCTCGTTCCCAAAGCTGCAGTTAGCAAGTAGGCTGGCAGGGGAAGGCAGAAGGGAAAAGTGCTTTCCTGCTACCTTGAAGTCCCAAGAAATACACACAGTGCAGAAGTGGCTATGAATATGCTTTTACTTCTTAAAATTTGATTTTATTGTATCCTTTCCCCCTTGTTGAATGTTGTGAGGTGGTACACAGGTGACCTGGCTGTTAACAGTGCAATTCAAGTGTGTCTGCCAACTACACTGTGCATTGAGTGGGTGGAAATCTTCATTTCATGTCTTTTATAGCCTACTGTACTCTTTCCAAAAAATCAGTGGGCTCATAAGTTTTTGAGAGAATGAAAACATTTTGTTGGAAATTTCTCTGTTACAGCTTGGTGCTGTTGAACTTTTGGACACTATACTCTGATATAATGATAATTTCACCAGGAGTATGTACAGTTTTTCCTGTCTCTCTGTCCAAAATGCCCTTACCTGTCCAGGCTATGATTGGAACAATGCCTCCCTAGGTTTTTGCAGCACTTGATGCCCTGAGGCTCTCAGCCCTCCCTGCTCCAGAGCTCTTTGAAGGCCAGTATTAAGTGTGAATTGTGCTACAAGATACAAGTTTCACTGTGAAGAAGGTCCCTCTGTTCCAGGCTAAACAAGAACGTGTGCAAAGTGCTCCTTAATCCCTTCTAAAAGTGATCATTCTGTTTTCACACTTGAGCATTCAGTAAGAAAGCAGTGGTGTGCCATGCCACCAGGTATGCCACCTCTCCCCATCCCTGTGATAGAACAGATTGTATATTCACAACACAGACATATGAAAATGAAACAGCTTTGCATATTCATGTGCCAGAGTGTGTAGCTAGTTTATGAACATGAGCAGGAGATGTGTTTGTGTCCCCACCTGTGGAAAGGGAACATTCTAGCTTGTCATATGAAAATTTGGCACAGAAGCAAAAAAAAAAAAAAAGACATAGAGAAGCAAGAGTGCAGTGCTGTTTAAGAAATAATATCTTAGGCTGGATTACTGCTGCTGAATTTGACTAAACCTTGCTGCATTCATTTGTGATTTTTGTCACAAATGCTTCAGACCCTCAGAGTCACTCTAGCAAGGAACTGCTGCACCTAAACAGCTGCTCTGTCTGTTTTGCTGCCATAGGGCAGTCTGTTACCCTCTGGACTCTTTTGGGCCAGCTTTTGGAAGAGGTGCTCCCCAAAGATGTGCAGGACAAAGCCTCTCACCGTTCTCCCACAAACCCCGGCAGGCACATGCAGGTCAGCTCCCCGCCAAGGTCGGTGCAGTTGCCGTAGTTGAAACACGTGAGGTTCCTCTCTTCATTCCCACAAACTGTGTAAGGTAATCTTCGATATCTGGGTGAACAAGAAGGCAGCAGCAGTTATTTGCACTGTCCTCGTTTGTGGATGTCTTGTGCTCTCTCAGCTGGAGCAGGGGAGCAGGGTGTTGCCCAAAGGAATGAGAGCTGGAACTCAGATTTAAGATTCCCAGAACATGTTTTGCCTAACTTTCTTAATTTGATGAATTTAATTTTTCTTTTCCAAATATTTACTGGCAAATGAATGATTAGTTTCTCATTATAAAAAAAAAAAAGACATCACTCTACTTATATTACTAATGTGGTTCTGTATGATACCCAGACAGCTTAGTATGAGTTCAAAAGAGACAGACTTACCATACAAGATAAAAAAATATTAAGCCACCATAAGGCACCTTCAAATCTGAAAGTGCCCTCACTACTCAAAAAAAGTCAACAAAACCTGTCAATTTTAATAATTGTGTAGTTGGGTAGCATGAAGATGGTTGTCTGTCTGCATCCTTTGGGCTGCAGCAGACTGGATTTGTTAGAGTCCTCTGAAGGAAGGAGAAGGATTTTGCCTTCTTGAAGAGGATTCGGACATGCTTAGAGGGGAAAATTTTATGGGTGTGCAGAGAAGGGCAGTCAAAGGGAAAAGCCTGCAGCCTTCCTAGAGGAGAGTCTGGGAAGAACAGGAAAGAGCAGTGTCAGAAGCAATGGCAGAAGTGGTCTGTGTGGTGTTTGCAGCCACCAGGGCTGAGAGTCAGCTGGGGGGAAAAGACCAACCCAGAAAAGGTGCTGTGGGTGGGGAGGAAAACAACTTCTTTTCCTAATGTTATTTTCCCTTACCAACTCCAAATTCCTGTATTTATAGGTCTAGAGCGACATTACTCTTATAAAATACTGGTTTAGAGATTTAAAAACCTTAAGACTTTTTTCTTTTTTCTGAAAAGAAGGTGCAGCACATGTATTTTCAAGCTCTGGAAGACTTGTAATCTTGTCATCAGAGAGCTCACAGGACCAGTGTTGGCAGCAGAGCTGTGCCTTGTTCCTTCAATCCTTGCCTCATCAGTCTCTGCCTGAGCTGCCAGCTCTCCACTGTCTCAGTCCACATCTAATTGATCTCTACAACTTTCTGCACTCTTCATACATCGACTCTGCAGCCATGATTAATATAGAGACAGATACAAAACATCTGTGCTTAAAACAAAGTGATAAAGAAGCCCTTCAGAAGAGACATGACAGAATCATAGGGATCAGCCTTGTTTACAGTACCTGCAAAACCTCCCCGTGAAGTTGGCAGCACACAGGCAGGAGTATCCATTAATCCCATCAACACAAGTGGCCCCATTCACGCACTGGTGGCCACGGCAGTCATCGATGTCCTCCTCACAGTCCTCCCCAGTGTACCCAGGCTCACAGCTGCACTCATAGGAGGCGATGCCATCGGAGCAGTTCCCATGGATGCAGGGGTTTGAGGAGCACTCATCGATGTTGGCTTCACAGTAGGTGCCAGTCCATCCATCGGGGCACACGCAGCGGTAGGAAGTGTACAAGTCTTCACATATCCCCCCATGCATGCAGGGGTCAGAGCTGCAGAAACCCACCTGCAAACAGCCAGTAAGAGCAGGGTTTGCAGATATTTTGAGAAATTGCTCCTCTTGAGGTTTTTTAGTTGGCATGTCAGCATTTTCAAAGTACGAGAGATAAATGCCACTGATTTCTATGGTGCTCATGCACCCTCGCAGGCCATCCAGGCTGTCGAAGGCCTTGTCAGCCACATGGATGTCTGTCTCTTCTCTTAAAAAGTTGAGGCTTCCTGCAGCAGCTGTGCTGGTTGCTGTGTCTTTCTTGTTGTCTATATCCATGTGCCATCTGGAGGACTGGGACAGGGGCTCCACCATAGACACCATCACTCGGTGCCATTTGCCATCACTCACAGGCACCGAACTCGCCAGGGTCAGCCTGTAGAAGCTGTTGCCACTTTGCAATTGAAACAGGAGTTTGGAGTTGTGGATACTGATGACTACAAACTCAGGTGCCCTCTCTGCATACAGCAGGATCACGTTGGTGTCCCTGGTGCGAAAGCCAAAGGCGATGTTGGTGAGGTCTCTGCTGATTTTCCCGTTGCTCCTGTAAAATATCGCGCTGCTCCGGCCGCTGAACACTGCGTTAGCGAGACCTGTGCACAGACAGCAATTGAGAAACCAGGCCACTTTTACACCAAGGCACTGGAACAATGTCTGTCCAGTGCACGTGCCATAGAACTGCTTTTGGGTTTGCTGACAGACAAATCCCACCAGTGTTTCAGTTATCCTGGTCTGCCCCTCACGGCTGTGGACATTACAGGGCAGTGCCAGCACCAGCTATAATGACATTCAAAGTGAACTGCTTTGCATCATCTCAGCTTACCACTCTAATATACAATTCTACATTACTGTTATCTCTCTGTTTTAGAAAAAAAAACATACATTTGTCACTTTATGATTGTTTTGGAAGTACAGGCAGCTAGTTATTCCCTGTGACAGGTCTGGATGGGGTGAAGATTTCTTCCCAACTCCTTTTTTCTCAGGTGTGTCTTAAGATGTTTTATGAAGCATTTGATTGAATCCAAATTTCATCTCACCGATGCAAAAGCATGAATTTAATGGAAGTCAGTTGATGGCAAGCCCCTTTGAAATCCCTGTGAGCAGAGCTGTGCCTGTCACGTTTAAAGCCAGCTTCTCCTGGTGGGCAGGCACTGCCACAGCCCTGTGCTGGTGGAACTGGGAGGGCAGCAGAACTCAGCTTGCACTGCTGTGAGTGAAAATTGATGGGCAACGTTGTGGCAGCTTTATGGACATCTTCACAAAGGTATTTGACACCTTTCATTAGCATGGTTTCTACTAAAATGCACGTACTCACTGGGCTGTAAATTTAAATGTTCTGAGGTTTCTGAGGATTATAGACAGGGAGGAGGGACAGGAAGGAATGTCTTCTGTCTGTACTTCAGAAAAAAATAGCTTTGAAAGATCTGAGATAAGATGGGTTTCTGAACTATCTCTGGGCTTAGTAAATCTTGAGGAAAAGAACTCTGTGAGTGCCAGTATGAATTTATTGACTTCGTGTCCTGATGCCAAGGCAACAGAGGTGTGACTGCATTTCCTGGTGCATCGAATGTGGTGTCTTTCTCATAGGAAAAGTTTCCTCAGAGGAATTCACACTAAAAGGAAAGTCTGAGTTTTTCAAGATTATTCCTGGTTTTTTTCAAATATTTCACAAACCTGTGGAGTTTTTTTTTAGCAGAAAACACAAGGCAGAGGACTCACTGCCCAGGAAAGCTTGTATTTTGTTATCCTGTGTTGAACAAGAAGTTTATCCTGTAGCTAAGAATACAACTAGTTAAAAATGCAGTTCTGTAGTGCAGGAATTTTTGAATATCTATTAGGGAAACTCCTTAAATGTGTAGGCACTCTAATGTGCCACATAAACCAGCACAGAAATATAAAGGGGATGACTTTGAGTCATTAAAAGTGAAATGAACTTGAGTTTAACAGAAGGAAACAGTTCAGATACTTTTCAATTCACTGTCTCTGAGTGTTTCTGTTCCACCTTCATATGCAATAGTAAATTTTATGTGAGAAAGTATTTTGATGTTATCATTAAAGACATCTCTGAGAGAAGGAGCAATTATTTTAATTTCAGTTACAATTTTAAGCCATCCTGCAATGCTGATCCTAACAATTTGCATAAAAATAGTGTAATATTGGTCTGTCTATCATGGAGATCTTTTGTTGGCCAGCCTTCCCATTTGCCATTCTGACAGCTTCCATCAGACTGAGGGGGTATTTCCCTTCTCTCACAGCTTTTTGTTAGAGCTTTCTACAGTAGCAAAAATTTCTTAAAAATCCTTACTTGCTCTTTTCAATTCCACTCCAGGGTGGGAAGGAGAAGGAAAGTGGATGTGCAGGGTGGCCAATGATTCTAATGGTCAGTTAATCAAGTTTTCAAATCAATTTTCAAATGGACTGCTTGGCACACAGGGGCTTCTTACAGAGACACTGCTTGAACAACTGCACTGCAGGTATTGAGGTGACTTTCTCCAAAGCTATTCAAGATTTAAGCAAATCAAATGATGCAATGTAAGTTATGCAGCTTGCCTTTTCAGGAGGATGGAGAGCATTCTAGGGTTAATCCAACCCTGGATATCCTTTGCAGTGGAAGTGTGAGGGCAATGTACTGATCTGGACAACCTCGACTGGTTGGGCTGAGTAAGTCAAAATCAAAGTTCCTGTAAACATCAGTGTCTGAGTCAGGGGGTCTGGGGGAGAATTTCTGCATTTGGTAGTACAGACTCTTCCCATTAACATTACTTAAAACTGACATAACTATTATTTTAATACAGAAATAACATTTGAATGAACTTTAAGGGCAGTGAATACTTCATTTCAAGGAAATGCTGCTGAAAATATCTATCGCTGCTGATCTCCAAAGACAGTTGGAAGAACTGCAATGTACCTACATTCAAATCCTTGGTGCACCAGCTGGCATTGTGCTTCGTGAGGACAGGGCCCAAGCTCACACCACTTAACTTCCTCACATGCCTTCCCCACTGTGTTAGGGGGGCACGTGCAAGTGAAGTCATCCCAGATGGAATAGCACACACCACCGTTGTGGCAAGGGTTGGACTAGGGGGAAAGAGAAGAGAGAACTTCAGTTTGAATCAAGGCTGTGGGACACCCAACTCCAAGCATGGGGGCTGTTTGGCAAAAGAAGTTTTCTTTTTATTTCAGATGGAAAATTATAAAGGCCAGTATTATGACAGTACAGCATGTTCAATAATTAGTGAAAAACAGTATTTCAATCTCAAAATAGTTTCATTCTCCCCCATGCAAATACATTTTACTTCTGATATTCATCATATGTAGCATAGCTTAACAAAACCTACCCTTTCTAGCATTTTTGCATGTTTTCCTAATCTGTCATTATAATCAAATAATGTGTGGGAACATACTAAAAACATAAAATAAATTCCCCATTATAAGCACGTGGAAAAGCTCTGAAAAATGCCATTCTTACCTTGCAGAGGTTGTCACCAGTGCAGCCTTGGGTGACATTCACCAGAGTTCTGTTGATGGGAGAACTCGGTGGGTTGGTGATGGGGAAGAATTCCAGCGGTTGGTTATTCACTCTTACATCTTGGATGCAGCCTTTGAAGTACCTGCCATTTCTCTCAGTTTCTTTGTTATCTGGTAGGCCTCCAATGTAAAGAATATCCTTACTTTGGATGGTTAGTGCTGGAGTAGAAATAAAGCCTAGGTAGTGAGAGGACTGGAACAACTCCACCTTATTTGGTTCGATTTTTAATGTTATTAGGTAAAAGTTTCCATCGTTCACGGAGTGTCTCCCTAATAGCTTCATGGAATTTAGAGCTAGCACGGTGAGTTTCCCATCTTCCAAAAAGACTCTTATGTAGAGGTAAGAGCTATTTCTCAGAGCCAGTAACAAGCCAGAAGGTTTGCGTGTTCGGACAAACATCGATATGATGAAGTTCTCATCCTGAGGGGAATCAACAGCAAAAGCAGCATAGCCTGAGGAGTCCTCAGATCCAAACCGGCCTGGAATGTACTCTGGAGGTTAGAGATATGGGAAGAGGTAAAAAAAAAAAAATAAGAGAAGGGAAAGAAAAAAAATAGTTAGGGCTAAATGACAAGGGAGGCAATGCAATGATTGAATTACTACTGGTGATGTTTATGTATGGTAGTAAGATGTGCTTTTATTTATAGATGTATGAAGACTTGATCCAGCTGTAAATAGCTTCTGCTTCAAAATTCTTGTTGGCTTCCATGCTGTAGCATTAAGCCCCAGTGCAGGACCAGATGTTATGTAATTGGGCACATTTTACCTCTTTATCGGTGTATAAATGCTGTGTTTTCAAGCAGTGAAACAAGGACAGGTTTCTACAGTTTCCTGCACTGGTCCTCAGGAAGATCATTTTGGCAAGAACCTACGTGCTTTGATCCTCTGATGACCATGGAAGTTAATGCAGTTCTGGGGTTTTGTGGTATTTTTTGCACAGGTTCCAGTCACAGACAGGTGCTGGGCAAAGCCCTCTAGTGTGAGTAGGTCACCCGTGTGGTGCTGCATGGGCTCCCCAGCTCTCTGACACAATTTTTGTTGCTGGGGCTCAGCATATTCTCACCTACATCAACTTGTACCCAGCCATGAATCCTGCTCAGTCCCTGAGTGCCCACAGTGCTGTGGGAGAAACATGATGCAGGGTCGAGGAAGTTTGGGGTTTTTTTTTAATTTGTGCTTATCAATTAAAATGATTAAACCAAAACCATCAGTCTGTCCTTTACCTCTTCTTTTTGGTAATGATTTTCAGTCTTTTAAGAATACAAAATGTGTAGCCAAAACTGTATTTTCTTCTGATGAATCATCTCTTTAAAGAAAAACAAAGTGTTTCTATTTTTACACTGAAAGTTTTATGATCTTGTCCTCAATATTACAGACTTCCTGCCTAAACAGTTTCAGGAGCTATTTTTCATATAGCAAATTCCTAGAAAAAACAAACCAAGATTTTTTGTAATGCTCACATAGCTAAAGATTCAGTCATCTGTTGTGCAGTAAAACTCCTGGAGCAGGATGTCACAGGCCAACTTTCTGCCTGCAGAACTACCTTTTTTATGACTGCATTAAAAAAAATGATGAAAATAGGGGAGTGATCATGAAGCCCCAGCAGATCCTTAATAACCACACTGCACTGCCATAGGGTATGGTCATATTATTTAGCAAAAGGAATAAATCTCCTACTTGTTCCTAAACAGAAAATTTCTTAGTTTAATTTGAAATAGTTTATTTCTATGAATAAGATTGCCTGTATATTTATGCCTACTCTTTAAACAGACTTAATGCCTCAAAACACCAATTTCAACAAATAATTATTTCTACATACAAGATTTTTAAGTTGTATTTTCTCTTAAGGTGGTACTGGAGATTGAGACACTTTTTTCATGAGGGTAAAAAGAAAAATTCTGCTGAGCTGAGGATGCCACAACTGCAGTATTAGAAAAGAAGCCTGGATCTCCAGCAAGGTATTTAATGTTTAGAATTACCTTGTCACATTTCTCTCTATTTATAAATACACACATAGATCATCAGCCTGATCTGTTTGATGAGATGACTACCATCACCTTGGTCAGTATTAACCTCTTGGGTCACAACATCTGGATGTTGATCAAAATGAGTCAACATCTGTTTGTTATTTTGTATATGTAGAGAAAATATTGCCTCTTGTCAATTAAATACTTGGCAGCAACTTTTCTTCAGAAAGACACCAGCATTTCTTATGTTATCCTTTACCACAAGTCTCCCCCACTCTGCCTCTTTAGAAACCTGCCACAGTCTTTCACATGTGACATATATCTAGAACCTCTGTACCAAAATGGCATGGTGCCATGGTTAGCAAGGAATATTGTGGTCAGCAGGAAGAAAAAAAGCATGCTTTCTAATCATTCTCAACAGTTCTAATGCCAGTATAAGCTGCTCCTGGCCCTGAATGGTTTTAATTTTGCTTCATATAAGGAGGCAAACATATTTCCCAGATGTTGTCCTATATTCAAGAGTTGCCTTCCAAATCTTTGGATAAATTACAGCTACACTTCAAAGAAGTCTGTTACAATTACCTCTCAGACTTTGTCATTTTGCAATAAAACCAAAGGGAAAAACTATTGAAAGGTATTGATAAGTATTAGGTAGAGCATGCAAAATGAAGTTGTATTCGAACATTTGAAATGTATTTGAAGGCCCAGCTTTCTGCAGCAATGCCTTCAATAACCCCTGAGGTTGTTGTTCAGCTGATGTGAATCAATGCAGCTTCACTGGCAGCACTGCAGCCACGCCAGTTTACACCAGTTTAGGATCTGTCCATTCCAATCTGACCATGGCTCTGCTGTTGTGTTTCATTATTGCCAGTCCACTTGGCAAAAAGATCTACATAAATATCCTTATGTGTGTATGTATGTATTTCTTGCTCCCTAAACATTGTTCTGCTGACCCTGTGGGGATGAGGGAGGCAGAGGCAAGGGCATGGCATGAAGACTTATTCCTGTGCAATTTTCTTCAAACTGCTTGCTTGAAATCCCTAAACCTTTGCCTGAGGGAGGATTACAGGGCTCACCCTAAAGCATTGCTGTACACACAGCTCTAGGGGCCTTCACCCAGCAGATGCAGCAGGGAGCTGGACAGGGACCTCGTGCTGTCCTTCCACTCTGCCCCAGCCTGCACTGCAAAGATCTGTTTGCACCTTGCTTGTAGCAGGGAAAGTGCTACAGGCATCTGCAGCTTTTGTGCTCCTGCTCAGCACTGCCACGGGAGCTGCTGGCTGGTACCAGCTCCTCTGCTCACCCCGACAGGGACAGGTTTTCCCTCTGGTCCCCAGGCAGCTCTCTGGGAACAGCAGCCTGTGCTGGAGGCTGTCCAGCCTCTAAGGGATGAATGGACCCTGTTTCCAGCTGCTGAAGCCCTGCCTGCTCCTTGGGCTAATCAGATTAAGCTAAGAGTATAATCTCATTCATTTTTTTTTTAAATTGGAATCTGTCTTTTTTTAACTTGCAGTACTTTTGCTTGCCTTTCATTGCCTTAAATGAATCTCTTTATAAGAGCCTGGAGAGGTCGAGGATAAAATTTTCGAAGAATGCTTTGAAAATAAGTCTTAAACTCCAAGTGACTTGCTTGCTTTCTAAATTTTACTCAGCATGGATAACCTCCAGTGAACTACAGTTTTTCAGAGTTTATGGAGTGCTAAGAGCGCTGAGGAGATTTTAAAACAAGAGGAGTGGAATCCACCAGTTTTGCCTGACATTTTTTTTTGTCAGATTGAAAAGCAACCTTCCTGGGAAACCAACTAGAAAATAACAAAGGTGTGCCACTACTAACCTCTTGCACTGGCTTACCACTCGACATTAAGCTCCAGAGATCCTAAGGGTCACGCCGTTCCACCGCCAGGTGAACAGGATTGTTTGTGGCCATGTTTTCAGCAGGCACATCAAAACCACAAATGCCAGCAGCACTCCCTTACCTGTTGCACAGTCTGGCCCTGTGTAGGGCCTGTAGCAGTCACACTGGTAGCTCAGCCACAGGTTGATGCAGCGTCCCCTGTTCTGGCACGGGTGAGGGTCACACCAGTCCTTTTTAGTACATCCTGTCCTGACATTTAAAGATGACCCAGATGATACATTCTCTGGAGTAATAACATTCAAGTCTATCTCAATATCCTGAAGACAGCCTACAAATGAAGGTGCAGAATGTGTATTAAAGGTGTTCTGGAGAGAGTTGCTGTTCCCCACAGGTAAGCCGCCCAAAAACGTGCTCTGAAATGCAAACATCACTGGCTCGTTATCTATCTTAGCAGATGTTTTATTGAGACAGGATTCTACACAAGAGCTGTCAAGCAAATTAAGAATAACAGCTCTTGCCAAGGTTACCTCCACTGAATGCCATTCTCCATCACTGACATTATGTGGAATATGCAAAAGAGCCTGTGGCTGATTATTGACTTGCACGGTTAAGTGCAGGTAGCCATTCAGTAATTCCAACTTTGCAAAGGTGTTTTTCTCCCCTCGGTGAAACAGAAAAGCTGTGGGTTGCACAGTTTGAAACCTCAGGTTTATATTATAGAAAAAATCCTTTTTATGGGTCTGGGGATTCTTCAACAAAAGGAAACTGTTTCCTTGAAAAGAAAATGTGGTTATGGTTTCACAGTGTATTCCAGTATACCCAGGTGAACATATGCAGCTGAATCCGTGTTGGCCGTTTTTTAAATGTGGGATACATATTCCATTGTTTTGGCATTGATGGTCAGTACAGCCATGCAGAACTTCTGTACAGTTCCAGCCACCATAAAAAATCCCTTCTTTGTCTGCAGGTGGGCAATGGCAAGTGTAATTTCCAGGAAAATTCTCGCAGATCCCACCGTTTTGGCAAGGGTTCAGGTAACATTCGTTGACGTCTTCATCACAGTGAGTACCTGAAGAATAAACAAATAATTAGGCAGTCTGGTTTGAATAACTGGAGCCCAAAATAAGACTTCTAATAATGTGTTTCATTAAATTATCTTTTATTAGAGGGGAATGCCTTGATAAATAGATGATGGACAAATAAAAAAATGTTTTAAATATAAAAAGGCCATTCAGTTGTCATGGTTTCCTTGTGCAAAATGCTATGTAAACACCTATGTGTTACCCATATTTTGGAAAAAGGAACCAAACAAATGGACAGTTTTGATATGGATAATGTAATGAAATTAAGATAAACATCATCAGATCAAGAAATAGTTTCCCACATATCCTGTGGTAGAAATTTAGAATGCTTTGTAAGGAACTGAATTGTTTATCACAGACAAAAACTCCAAGAGTTGTTGTTATTCCTATCCATAATATAGAATGGAGATGAGCTGGAGTACAACCTGCTGATCATTCCAACTTTTTCATGTTCATTCAGTGTAAGAACTACAGACTCTCATTCTGGTTCCATATCAAACATCTTGGAGCAACACTCTTCAAGTGAGAGTCACAGGACTTACAAGTGACATCTGACATGGTGGGTCAGAGTGACAAGTGGGTGAACAAGCCTGCAAAATGTAGGTACTGCAAAAAGTGGGTACCACAGGGGAACTTTTTTACCTCTCCTCAATACAAAAATATCAAGCAAGAAAAGATGAAAGGAATATTCTGTCAAACATCTCAGAGCTTGATTGGTGATGAGAGCACTTCTGCAGGAGATTGTCAATACAATCTCACATTTCCTCTTCTTCCATGTGATGCTTGGCTTCTGATACATCTGGTAAAAGGAGAACCCCTCATCTCAATGCCATTGTAAGTGGATAGACGTGGCCTATGTGGGTCTGCTGGATCCCACTTTTCAAAGAAAAACAAATCTGTTCTCTTGTAAAATTAATCTGTTTATCCCTCTGCTCTGTTATTAATCTATAAAGTGGTAATTGCAGTAACTTCTCCCTTGAGTAATCAAGTAACTGATATGTGTGCAGTGGATCAGGGAAAATCTGTTTCTCATCTTCCTTGGAAACAGTCAAAACATCCAAGTACTTTTCTGATAACTCATGTTAAGTGCAACTCTTAACATTTCCACTTCCCTTCATAGTTATCTTAGAGAAAAATGAGAAACACTTTGCAGATAGTTTCCAAACCAGCATCACCAGCACAAATTCAATAGATAACTTGATAGATAATGGATATCCTGGTTGATAACTTTTCATCCATCTCCACAGCAAAACTGCTGCCTGTAAATCAGGTAATGAGATGTGCTGAGGTTCAGGGAGTGGCAGCTGGGTGTACCAGGCACCACACCTAGCTCTATGTACAAATTCACATCATTATTTCTATAACAAAACACAGCCATTCCTAATGGAAAACTACAGAGCAGCATTCAGCCACAATGAGTTCCTTCAAATAGCAGTAGGTGAGTGTAGTTACTCAGGCTAATTCCTTGCCTGGCCACTTTATTCAATCACTGGACCCATCTGGGAGAGGGGTAAGTACAGGAGAGCCAGGAGGGAACGGAGAACTGGGAGAGACTTGTTTAAAAGATTAGCCAGAGTGAAGTGGTGATAGCAGGTACACAGCAGACTCTGCAGGGATCCAACTCATTCATCAGTCCCCAGCTAAAGCACACACTGACTGTGCCCTTGAGGCTTCAGGCTGTTGTGCACAGCCAGTGCCTCCTCCCTGGCCTGGCAGTGGGGTTTTGCTGCAGCAGCCTCTCTCTGTTTTCCAGCCAGGCTCATCTTTATTCCAATGAGAGGTGTCTGTGTATCCCTTAATGTGCAGTGGCACCTGGCAGAAATGCGACTCATTGGGGCTGACTTCTTCCAAGTGAAGTGCAATTCCCAAACTGTTCCTGACTGCAGGCCAGAGCCATGTCTGCTTTGTCCAGTTTGTGGCAATTACAATGTTAGCAACTTGTCCTGCTTGTGCTATTCCTGTATGTGAAAATTGAGGTTACTGTGAGCTGTTTCCTGTTTTGGTCAATGCTTTAGGACATCTCCTGCCTGACACTGCTCCCTTCCCTGCTCTGACAGTGAGAACAATGTGTCCTCAGGTCTTTTATACAACTCAGTTTTAATATGATGGCTGTAGAAATGCAGGTCTCTTTGGGTTTTTTGTGTCAAAGATAAAAACTAGTCCAGCCCACAAGCCCTTGGATCAGATTGTGCTTAGCCTTGTCACAGGGCTTCAGAGTGGACAGACTGTGCTTAAGGATTTAGAGACTGGGAGCCCCTGGGAAACCTTTCCTAAAAAAATCAGCATTGTGAATGGCCAGGCCCTTAGCTGTTGCCTTTTCAGTAGTGTGTGGTGACTCTCTGTGTGTTATTTTATTATCCCACAGCACCTGCCAGACATTCCCTTTGCCTTGTAGCTTGTGGTCCAAGTCACACTTTGCAACAGGGACTTGCCTGAGGAAAGGATGATACAAGTGCATTTACCTCTAAAATAATCTTTAGTGTCTATGTTGTTCTCTACTTCATCAGATAAGACATAAAATTAATCTATTGAATGAGAATGCTAAATGTTTTTTGGAAATCATATCTATTTCTATCATTAAAATTAGATAAGACACTTGATAAAATAAATCATCAATGTCCAACAAAGAAATAAAATTAGTTTTATGAGGGGATACACATACTATTATTATTATTGTTATTAGTGTATTCTTTGCCAATAGAAAATGAGGAGTATCAGTTATTAAATGAAAAGTGACTCTTATAGAGCCACTTAAATACATAGATTTCATAGTCATTTCAGTGTCTCAATACAATGCTTAGTTTTTAAGTATTGATATTAAAAATACATTGCAGAATAATTATTTTCTCAGGTTGTGCATACAGATACACACACGTGTATGCACTCACATGTATAGGCCTATTTCCTCATGGTAAGATTAGCACAAACACAAATATGGGTCACACCAAAAGACAAATTAAAAGTCACTTTTTTCATATCAAGAATAAATAAATCAGCTGTTCTTGCAAGTGGTGTTGATACTGCTTGTCAGCTGCTGATTGCTGTGCAAGCAAAGACCACTGTCAGTCAAGATAAAAGCACTCTAGATAAAAGGATTAGTCAATATTTATAGAACTGTATAAGCAGTTCAAATAGCTCAGCTTGGAGATGTTAGCATGCAAAAAAAGTATTCTCAAAACATGTAAGACATACCAAAACAAGTACAAAGGCAACCTTTTTTTTTTTTCAGTGGTTACATGCATTAACTCAGCTCAGCATATTTATGTTTTTAAGAGAAAAGGTAAAGTGGAATCATACAGCATTTTCTTTTCTAAATATATCACACACTGACAAAAAATTTCAGATAATGTGAATATTATTTAAGATTATTACTTTTCCCACCTGTGAACTTTTTTTTTCAAAACAGAGATGAAACAGTTCCCTTGATTTAGTTTGATAGCATCACTCATCTGCCTCTTTTTTTCACTTATTATTTCACATTATTATTATATGGTGGCTATTTTTTAACTGTTAGCCTCTTAATTAAAGTCTCTCTTGCAAATTTAGCAGCAAAGGTTTCCTGCAGAAGCAGGATGACAAAGGCAATCATTCTGCTGAACGCCACTGATTTTCATTTTGATTAAACAATTATAAAAGTATTGTCCAAATGACACTTTCGACACCTTTGGTTAGAAATCTGCTTACAGCCTTTTGCCTTTCCAGTCCCCTGACACTAAATAAATATCAAGAAACTACAAGCAAGCAACCTGGATAGGTGCTACACATTCAGTACAGTCTAAGTGCACATTCCAATTCACAAAAAGAAAATATTTACCTGTAAACATTGTCATTAAAATGATGTAAACTTGTATCCTGGTTCCAACCATCTTTTTCCACAGGAAAGTTTCCAAAAGAAAAAGATCGTTTAGCACTTAAGCAGAGTAAATTTCTGTAAAACTCACACCAGTTCTCAGTATAAAGGCTTCCCTTCCAGGATTAGCTTGCTCCACTTCTGTACCTGCTGATGTAGTCTGATGGTGTATTTTGCCCAAGCCAGATCAACAAGGCTTAAAGTAAGACCCTTTAAACTGCTTATACAATAGATATGTATCCTATTTAAATTCTTTTTTCTCCAAGTTCGTGCTCACATTGGATGTTTTTTGTGTTTCACAGAAATGCACATTATTAGGATCCACTCAAAACTGATTGGTTATTTTTATTTTGTTTTGCAAGGTGTTGTTTCTAAGACTTTTTTTTTTTTTTCAAGAGGTTTGTTAATCCAGATCAACCCTGTCATGGTCACTGGCATTCAGAGAAACTGTACATCTCAATAAGCAGATAGAAAGGATCTGAAATTTGATTATGTTTCTTTATTTATAAAGTATTTTTGTTCCATTTCATCTCTCTACTTAGTAGAAGTCTGTCTCTAGTTTTTTGAGTGTGCTAAAGATGTAAAAATTATCTCCTACAACTTTTTTTTTCAGCTTTTGAGCAACACATTTTGATTTAGACCAAATTTAAAGAGTGGAAAATCGAGTTCAGGAAATTTCACTACTTATTTCCATGATAATTTTAGCAGCAGACATTATTTTTGCCACTTACATTTATAAATTTCTTCTTCTAACTCATTCACTAATTAGGAAATTCCTGGCCTTGTGTCACATTTGGATTAAGGTTCACCAAAAGACTCGTACACAGAACACAATTTTGGATTCATTTAATCTACAGTTCAAAACTGCTTTTATGGAGATGCTCAAAAAGCTGCTGCTTCTTCCAGCCTCTGACACAGGCATCAAATAAGCTTTGCTATAATACATTTAAATGCTAAAGGGTAAAAATTTCACCCTGACTCTTGGGAAGGCGAGTAAGGCAGCTTTGAACAAAATAAAGTTCATTTTGATGAGTTAGTGTTAGCACTTCATTAGTAGGGCTTATCAGACATCTCGTGCTGCAGTTTGATGTTTAATGCACACTTTATTTTGAATATTGCAAGAAGTTGGAGGTTCTCAGTAGCTGTCATTCCTTTGGCAGTGTGACTGTGACAATGGGACTCTGTTAGGAGCAGACACGGAGTCAAGAGGTGGGACAGACATCTGCTCTGAGAGCTCAGTGACAACACTGAGACAGGGGAACTTCAGAGCCACAACCACTGCTGGGAGTTTGAACAAACTTGCCAGGAGCAGAGACTCTAATTACAGTCAGATATTGTGTTTAGAGACATTTTCATATACAAACCAACCATGCAAAACCACCACAGAGCAGGTATAAAACTTGGGAAATCCTGCCCAGAAAGTAATTGTCAGAGGTTCCCTGTCAAACGGGGATTTGATTATGGTTTGGGATGGTCCTGGCTTTGCTCTGGTTGGTGTTTTCATAAAAGATGTGGATTTTGGCTCAGAAAGCTTGCCTAGTAAGCACGGTTAAATGAAACTTTTGATTTTTTTTACAGATAGAATTACCTTTATAGGTAAACATAAGAAATTGGAGAAATGGTCTGAAAGAGATTGTATTCAATTCTGGAAGAGCTCATTCAGTTTCTATAGTCTCAGGCCAGAATAATCAGCAATCAGGTGGAAGAATAGATTCAGTCTACAATGCTTCAGTTTCACTGAGTCCACTTTTAATTCTGCACTGCAAGGAAGATTTGGATGAATTAGGAAGAATTCAAGGAAAGCAATGAGAATGACCACAGGTCAAGAACAAATGGCTTATGAGAAAAGGTTAAAATAGTAGAGCTGTTCAGTCAAAAGACAAGCAGAGGAAATGGGATGTGCTAAGAGGTTTTCAGTATAGAAAAGAGAGCACTCTGTGCCCTGAGACCACAGCAAACAGGTGAAAAAGTCACAGGTTTGGCCTGCACAAGGAACATCCAGGTTTACACTCTGAGAAAATATTTCTAATGATAATAAGATGACAAAACCTTTGCATATGATGCCCACTGGGAGCCACAAGCTCTATTGTGGATCCTTAAATACTGGTTAGAGACAAAAAAGCAGTGAGACACAAGCCAGCAGATGCTACCTTGCACCCCCAGACAGTCCAAATGATACCTGCATGTCTGTCCCTTCCAAGTTCATTTTCCCATGGTTTTGTGCCTCCCTTGAATGAAATAATTCCCAGCAATCGAGCTGTGTGTGTGTCAAACTGTACAAACTATACCTATGCACATACAGGTATCTACACATACACATGTCAAATGCAAGCAGGAGTAAACCTTGGAGAAACTCACATTGTAGCATCCCCTTTAGAATATACTTTATGGAAGACAAAGAGCTTGCAATAGCACTTCCTCCACCTGTATTTTAGAGTTTTGGAACTGTCTGTCATAAAATCCTACCCCAGGTGCAAACAACTCTCTCTTTAAGGGACTCATTAATCCTGAGGCCAACAGAAAGATCTGGCAGAGCACATATTCTTTAGGGCCCCAGGTTTTAGCAGACAATCATGAAAATTCTAACTTCACCACATCTGTGCAGATAATTGCAAAGAGATAATTACTTTTTGCTGGAAGGAGGAAATGCACGTTCATGAGTGAGTAAGCGCAAGGAAATAAATTGACCATCTCTGTGTCATCGTAATTAAACCCCATGCTTGTGGGTATAAATCAGTCACCATGCAGGTCAGGAAGGAAGTTTTACTCTTGTGCACACCACTGTAGAGCAAGTGAAGGGTGTCTAAATGGATTTTTCTTTTTTCACTTATTTTTCTTCAGTAAAGAACTGGCTTACATTTGATACAGAACTTATGTGACCAGTGCTCTGATCTTGCATGGCAATTTCTGTTGCTCTCCTGGCAGGAAAAGTTTGTGTAAAATGAAGGACAGAACACAGAGCAGAGCTGGAACACATGGAAAACAGGATTCTTTAAAATAGTAGGATAATAAGCGTTTGTTAACATTGGGCTAATTTGCACATGATACCTTTCACATAGAACTCTAATTTTGTGAAGCTGTAAGACCTTGTTAGTTATTCCCTTATTGCAGACAAATTCACTATTCTGCTATTTTTCCTCCTGCCATTTGAAATGTATGTATAAAGTTAATACTGGGTAGGAAAAAAATTAAAATAGAAATAGAGTTGAGTGGCTTGGCTTAACTATTAAATATGTCACTCTAGCTGAGGGATATGGAATTCATAATGTGCTACATTCAGAATGGCATGCTGTAATTCAATCTTTTTAAATGTTGCTGGCCCCGAAGCTTCATAGACTAGTTTGAATTTTCAGGAAAAATTGATTTTTTTTTTAAGTTGTAAAAACCCCCAATCCCTTAATCTCTTCAATCAGTAAAGGTTTTCTGAGAGCAAAAGTACTTGGAAACGTTTTTCCACTTGTTTCGCGTGTTTTGTCGCACCTAAAATAGTTTTTATTTGAAACGCAAAAAAAAAAAACCAGAGAAGAAGAAAACCATGTACGTGCCATAGGTGATTAGTTGTTTAGTGAGATCTGGTGTGTTTATTTTATTTTAGAAATATTGAAACCAGCCGTCTGGGCTGAGCTTGGCTGGACGGAGGCGCAGCCGCGCGCGGCACGGCCGGGGCCGGGGGACCCTGCCAGGCAAGGGCCAGGGCCGTGCCCTGCCAGGGCAGCTCAGCAACGCTGCTCCCTGCAGCCTGCACCTCCAGCCCCTTTCTCAATTTGCACAGCCAGCCATGTGGATCCAATTGTGGGATTAGGGTCTGGATCTGGAGTAAGAGCAAAACTCGCTGAAGACGTATGTCCCTGCATGGCACTCGTTTGGACTGATGGAGGCAAGGAAGAAAATCAAATGGTTGGCAGCCCAGTTTTCCCAGGCAGCATCCTTCTGGAGGTTTTCTGGCTGCACAAATGTGTTGTAGCTATGGCCATGCTGATGGTTTGGGATAGGAAGGGGAGAGCACAACTACAGGATGTGACAGGTTAAAGGAGAGAAAGGTGATAGAAAAAAATAGTAGGGAAGACTCTGGAGACTAAAGAGGTGAAAAAGTAGTGAAAGATGTGACTGGGGAAAAGGAAATAAAAATATGGGAATCAATTTTACTCCCAAAGATACTTCTGTTGGCATTTGAGACAGAATTCTTGTTGGACTCGTGGGCATTTGGGGGTAAGAGAACAGAGTATGTGTGCATGGCCATCATTCCATCCAGGGTGTGTGAGGGATGCTAAGACTGCAGATCATAGATAAGGTCTACACAGAGATCTGGGCTGAAATTGAGAGTGGGAAAAGGAAACCACGGGATCAATAGCAGAGACAAAAAATTTTAAAAAAAACAGCCATAGATTTTTTTTTTTAATCAAACATCCATGTGCACTGGAGCAGAGAAGTCAATTCACAAAACAGAGAATTAGGACGGAATCCTAGAAAAATTTACTTTGAAAGGGACCTTCAAAGGTCATCATCTGGTCCAGTGCTCCACTAAAAGGGTCAGGACATCACCCAGAGAAGAAATTTTAATAACAGGTTTAAGAGAATTTGTTACTTTGTACCTGATTCTGGACAAGAAATTTAGAAGCCAAAGAAAGATATTTGGTGTTCTACTTTCCAGTATGGGGTTTTCTGGTGTGCTCTGTAATTTGGAATAAAGAGTATGTGTAATTCAGGAATTTTTCATTTATTACCTTTTAGAAAACAGTAGCAAGACTGTCAAATTCAGAGCATTAATGATCTGATTTGCATTTCCAGTAGATTTATGAGCTTGTACATTTAGATGATGTGTGTGCACTTGAACTGAAGTATGTCCAGAGGGATCTTAAAACAACCAATACCTTTGAGTTATTTAATTAGATCATACAAGGTCATTGACTTGAAAATCTGTTTGGAGTATATGATTCACTTTGGAATTAGAAAAAAAAAAATCATTTTCCATCCTAGTGATGCCTCAGAAGTCTGATCTGGAACAGAGACCAGGCAGAGCAAAAGGATAAAGTAGGGATTTATTAAAAGGCCTCAATGGATACACTCTGGGCAGTACAAGAGCCTGGCCAGGGTAACCCCAACATGAACCCCAAAATGGTCACAAAAAAATTGACAACCATGTGAGGTCCCTCACTTTTATAAGTTTTGATCCATTAACATATTGGAGTTAATTGTCCAATTATAGCTTCGGTTATTAAATTCCATCCTCCTTGTTTTTCTCTCTTAAATTCCCCATTGCTCTTTTCTTATCTGAAATTTGTATCAGTTGTCCTTGGCCCCAAGCTAGAACAGGCATTGTTTTTTCTTGCTACTCTGTGAAGAGAGCTTACCAACACTTAACATGGAGCCCAGAACTGCACACTAAACCAGCACAGTGTGAAAAATAGAAAAGTTAAAACTTAAGGCATCACTACAAACACTTAAGGGCTTTAAAAGAGTGCTTGCTGTTACTGAACACACCCATTGTGATACTAATGCAGTGTCTTGTCTCCCCTAAAAGGGATTTTCTACCTTGTCTCTTGCTGGCTGGTTCCTATTTGTTTTAACTGAGTTAGGCAAGCACAGCCCTAGTGTGAAACAGCTTCTGCCCTGGAAATGGCACTCTGGAAAATTTCAGTCATTTGCAGGATTTTCTCATTTTGTTCTGACTAATGTGAATCTCCACAACATGCAGAAGGGACTGTGTTTACATAACTTCATTGTCAGTCCTTATTGAAACAAACTGAAATAGCCAGAAGGCCAGAAAATCATAATTTTAATAGGACCTATGGAATTTAATTGATAATGGAGATGTGAGAATAGAAAAATGTAAAATAAGAATGGGTGAGTGCACATAACATGTTTATGCTGTGTGTATTTTGAGCTGTGCACAGCATAACTGTGTACATGGCTGTGCTGTGTATAATCACATTTCTCTATTCCTACAGTATATGCATTTACATTATTTATTATCACTTTAAATATAGGGGGAAAAAATCCAAGCTTTTTGTGCTGAATTATCCATTTTTTATTGTTTTTATGTGTGTTTTCTTTCCTAGGTAAGCTCTAGAGCAGATGTAGATGCAGAAGACCTGAGATTTTGGGCTGTGGTCTTTCAGAGTGTCAGTGGGAAGGGCAGAGGCTCGTACCCCTTTTCACCTCAGTGTTCATTCCCCTCATTCCCTGAAGTGCTAGTCCTTTTGTAGTGTGAAAACTCATCTAAATGGTGGCTTTGTTCAGCCAGGGTTTCATGTGCTGAACTCCTCTCGAGGCTGGGAAGACTGAGAGCCAAACTTGCTTCATTTTTGCCTGGTCACACAGAGCTCCCGATGGCAGCGGGACAGCGTGGACCTCAGCTAGGACTGTGTGTGCTTGCCATGGAATCCTGGCTGCCTGGTGGGGAATTTCCTGGAGCATATTAGAGGTATGAGATTTAGCTAGATTAAATCTGGTTTTTCTACGTCTTTATGTGTTACATTTAACTTCTGTAGCTGTGCAGACATTTCCATAGCACAGCATTGAAATAGTTTTCTTTATTTGGCACTACAGGCAGCGATTTACCATGATGTTCTGGCCTCACAGACAGCTCCAATAACAGATTCTGAACCTTCTTTGTTAAGAAAAAATAGTGCCACTGGACAGGGACTACAGTCATAATTGTATTGATCATGATAATTCTCTGTATCAGTGTCATGTTGTTAGCACAGCCAGACTTTCAGAATTACAGCAGTGGGAGAGCAATCTGAATCAGATCCACCAAGTCTACTTCTAGCAGTTAATTATCAGCATAAATTAGTTGTCTAAATGGTTTTTTTTCTTCTCTCCAAGACTGTTTATTGAAAGTGCATAGTTCATTGACAGCCAGGGAAAGAAAGTGTTTTCCTTAATATGGTTCTCCTAACACATTCAACAGAAGTTCTTTTCTAAGCTAATTCGAATGTTTTTAAAGGGATCAGCATCTAGGTCATGGGTAAAAGGCTAGCTTGACTTCTTTGAAATTCTCCTTGTACCTGAAAAAATCATTCCAGGCACCTAAACAGAAGCAGGCTGTGCCTTACTAGAATCACCTCTGAGTTTATTTCCAACAGTGCCAATGAACAGACATAAAAATACTGGGCTTTATCACTTGTTCCTCTTATTAGCAAACACTGTATAATTAAAAGCTAGATGCTACAGGGAACAATTATTGTAAGAGCTTTTATGTAGTATATCACATAAAATTAGTTTCAGTGCTCACTTTATCAGCTCATTTTTATTACTCAAAATCCCAACATATTCTTTATGTCCTTGAGAAGACCTTAGACCTGGGACTCATCATTGCTAATTAATTGCCAGCAAACTGCAAAATTCCTGAGTCCAATCCAACAAAAGCATTAAAGCCATTTTTTTAATTTATTAACAATTCAAATGGCACAAAATTAGAAGGAGTTCTTTATGCACCTGGTTGCTCAGAAGTTGAAATTAGAGCCAGTTTTAAAGGCAGGAGATAGCCTGCCTTATTAAAATATAATATATAAACTTGCCCCCAATTCACCTGTTCCTTCCCTTTGAAGAACTCTGTCAGGCNTATATATATATATACACAAAATTAGAAGGAGTTCTTTATGCACCTGGTTGCTCAGAAGTTGAAATTAGAGCCAGTTTTAAAGGCAGGAGATAGCCTGCCTTATTAAAATATAATATATAAACTTGCCCCCAATTCACCTGTTCCTTCCCTTTGAAGAACTCTGTCAGGCCTGACCTTGTGAATGTGACTGCTCTCATGGATGGAATTCTTCTCAAGACATGGTCACAGAAGTGTGACTCTCAGCTGTATAGACGTCCTGCTTTCCATTTCAAAATGCTGTATCTTGTAAAATAATTCTATTTAACAGCCACAGGTGAGAAATCTGGCACGTCATTGTACTGTAGAGGTTAAGGATATTTGGGTTCCTTACTCCACTCCCCCTGTGCACAGGCTTGGCAGTGTTAATCCAGGAAGGTTTAGAAGATTGTAAAGATCCTGAGGATTCCCATCATTGTGATTTTCCTTCCAACCCTTTTTTGAAGAGCATGATGAACCCATGCCAACAAAGCTGTTTTCTCTGAGGAGCCTGACATTGCTCCTGTTTAATGGATCAGACAGTTTGTGATACATCAGTTCGAGACACTTTCTTCCCCATGTCAACCTGGGCTACCTCTTCAATATTTCCCATCTGTGCTGACCTGTGTGATCAAGAGGTCATGTCCTGAAGTCAAACCCAGAATTGAAACACTCACTCCTACCACGGGCCAGACTATTAATGCAACCCATTTAATTTACATCAACTTGGAACTTGACATTCAATTTCTCAGTCCAGAAGCAATTATTTTTAAAGGAACATACCAACAATATTGCTTGGCTTAGAATGGTGAAAGTTCAAAAGGGTAAAAACTATTTCATACCATAAATAAAGAATTGATTATACTTGAAAACAAAGTTTGTAATTACTACTGACATTTCTGAGCCTAGATGAGGTGCCTTTTATGCTTTAAAAACTGATGTCATTCTGCCACTGGCATTATGGGAATCTTATGTCTGAAATAGCCCTTTGCTGATATTTTAAGTACAAAGAGGAAAACATGAACATTTTGCACAATTCCTGGGTCAAACACTATTTTTTGTCAAGAAAGAGTGCAAAATTCTTTGTGGGTGCCTCTCTTCAGCCCAACAGTATGTCAGCAGGACCACTGGCATAATCAGTAAAGTTCTTAATTTGTTGTTCATCTTGTGTGAAAGCCAAGCCTACAACGTGCTAAGAAAATTTAACTAGGAATAGCCCTGTCTGGGCCACCAAATGATTCTTTTCTACTCAAAACCATGGTGCTTGTTTTGTCCCCAGCTTTTACAGCCCTGGGTGGACTCTGCAGGACTGGCTGCAGACCAACACCCCTGAGCTCCACATGGAAGATCCTGCTACCCAAACTGTGTGGTGCAAAAGCTGCAAACCTCCACTGGGAATTTGGCCTAGCAAAGAGTGCTCACCCCAAAGTCTGTGGGGAGCAGCACGTCCCAGATCAGGCTGCAATGACAGTGCTGACATGGGAGCCCCAGCCAGGACTCACTAATGTCTCACAGATGCTGGACATGGACAGCATTTCTCACTCCCTCTGCTGGCTCACAGGCACAGAAGGCACTCAGAGCTCTGCTGCTACCAAAATGCTGATTCCAACCCAAACAAATTGCATGTTTTCACAGCAACTGATTCCTTTTTAGCAAGGTAATACAATGCTAAGCTGTGTAAAAACTTCTAAACAAAGTGAAGAATGGCATTATACCATTTATATTTGAGACCACAGCATTTTAACAGCAGCCTGCATGCTTGAATTTTTATCTCAGTGCAGGTCAATATTGTCTTCCTAACAAACATTGCAGGTTTGGCATGCAAAGATCAGTGCATTTCCCACTGACAGAAGCCAGGCACGTAAAATAATTATTTAGTACTAAAGACCTACAGAAACTCTCCTTATTAGCCAGCGTGCTGCAAATTTTGCAGAGAGGAAAGAAGACAGATCCTTGATTCTCACCTCAAAACAAACCAGACAGAAAACTGTGCCCTTCAAAATAGCAAAAAATAAAAGTTGGGGAGCTTTTTAACTAATAAGGCCTCCTATAAGCAGAGCATTGAGGTATTCTGAATTAGCTGTTTTGTATGTGTTTACATTTGTGTATTTCTTTGTGTTTTAGCACACATGTGTGAGAACAAACATTTATTCTACATGCACATGGTTCAGAACTACCAAGTGCTTTTTCTGACTGAACTCCACCAGCTTCTCCCATGCTACTCACAAGTTCCTCTCTTCTGTGGAGAAAGAAAAGTAATGCCTCTTAAATGGTTGGCTGTATAATTTAGTGTATTTCTGATAAACTGGATTTTAAAGGGGTTCACAATGGTGACATTATTAAGGCTGGCTTTGAAATCATCTGTTAAAAAAACACTGAACTAATTAAATCAGGTCATTTTGTTTATCACTTGATATTTGACCTTAAATATGCCATAAATTTAAAAGTATTGAGAAATTAAAATATATTAGTCCCATAGCACAGGTCTTCTCTTTACTGTCTACCTGCCAAGCACCTTCTCCAGAGCTGGATGTGTAGATTGAAAGACAGCTCCTTTCTGTCTGGGCAGAAGTTGTGCATCTGCTTAACTTTGTAATTTGACTGTAACTGAGCCAGAACAAAGCAGCTTTACACGAAGCAGTGCCAAAAAGCATATGCTGTAAAATAACTCTGAGATGGACCATCCAGTTCTGAAGGGGATGAGTGAAGCTCTGCTGTCAGTTTGGTGAGTGCAGCACCTTTGATTTCACCCAGGTTTGTGTGTGGTTATCACTCAGACCACCCCTTAAACTCAACTCTCATTAGTTGATGTGAGCCTGTGCCATCAGATGTGTGAGGCTGCTGGGCTGGGGAAATGGAAGAAATGAAAGGGCCAGAGAGATTCTTCAGTTGAGAAAGACAGAACTGAGCAGGTTCATAAGCTCAGTCAAGAGGTGGCAAAATTGGATTGTAGAGAGCCTATAAATATATGAGTTATGCCAATTAAAAAGGCTAGGAAAGGTTTATCCTGAGATTTAAGAAAGAAATCAAAAAGGTAAGTAGGCAGTGCTTGAAGAAGGCCCCAGGAGGAAAATTCTTACTGGATAGACTTGATTTAACAAGTAGTCAATCATATGATGGAATGACCCACCAAGAATGAGTGTCAGGAAAATAACAGGTGCTTAAAAAGAATTAGTCCTGATGCCAAACAATATCCAACTGCCTTATTTTTAAATCTTTTTTTTCTTTAAGCATTTTCTGCCAGGTACTGGACACACTAATTCATTAAATCTAAGGACATTATCTGTCTGTGTGTTGCAAGATCTGGGAGCTTATGGATTAAAAGCCATTCATCCCCTCCTCCTTCCCTTCAAGGAAAAAGCTTTTCATGCTAAAAAGTGTTTATGTGCAACACTGTTTAACACAGAGAGATGTGCCAGATTCAAAATATCCACTGCTTCCAGGCTCTGTCAATCACACTGGACCACATTATACAACTCAACATTTCAGTGCAACTAGAGAAAATAGATCGTAGTAATGATGGGTCAGCTGTCAAATTTTAAAGCATAAAACTCCATACATGTTCTGAAAATAATAATGGTAGATGCTTCCTAATGTTTGAATATCATATATTTCTAAGTAAATAAAAACCCCCAAAGCATCTGACCTTTGTGCACTCCTTTGGTGCTGAATAATGCAGAAGTGATGGCTGACCTGTCTTTGCATTCCTAGTTGCAACTTGCAACAAGGAGACAGATTGTAATATGAATTTCTCATAAAAAAATATACATAGGTATTTCAGGGCTCTAAATATCAGTCCCAGTGCTACAAACCAGGTTTGGTTTCTGTAAAGAGTTGTCATGAAAAGCTCCAGAGTTCATTTCCTAATGATTGAGTTTCAGCTTTTACAAAATTTTAACATAGAGCGACATTACCAGTAAAAACATTTTTCTGTCAAAAACTTCCCTCATATGATAGGAATAACAGGGACAAGCTGAAATTTTCAATAAAGCCAAATTTTATTTCACTAAAAGGAGTCCTCTGCATAGTTGGGGCCCATGCTAGGTGCATATTTTGTTTCTAGGATCTGAAACTCTTTCAGTCTCTACTTGGAGCACATTAATTGTGGTAAGTGGATCTGATAATGATGTACAAACACATCCTTCATGGGCTGTGAGATTCCTCTATTAGCTGAAGTAATGTCATTCATTATGATCCTATTGGACCTTATTCTATTTTTCTGAAGTGCAGATAATACACAAACATTCAGATTCTAGTGAGGTGAAGCCCAAGCTGCAGAATATCATAATCACAGAAATGTTTTCAGGTGTTATAAATAACACTTAGGGACATATTCTACTCTTTTCTGAAGTGTCTTCCACTAAATCAGGATTCCTGGACCAGTGGCAAACACTGGTTAACCATGACAAGTAGAGTCAATGCCTTCAAGCAATCACTCTCACAGTCTGCTGCCATGCAGGGGGCAAGTTAAGTCATAAGAAGATTAATTTTTGCCCAAAAAAAAAATAGCTATTAGGCTTTCATAAAGTGTCTCAAGATATGGGCTGTTAAGGAAAGAGCTGTCATGAAAAACACAAGTCAGTCTTAGTTGCTGTGGTGATTTATATGGTGAAAGAATGTAAAAATTACACTTTCTTTTACTAAATGGTATTTCTTAAAATTGTTCAAGAGAAACACTACCTGCAGTAGAAATGAAATTGAAAAGTCCCACTTGTTCTGTAATGGTAACTGATAAAGCAATGGCAGATCCATAAATTCTTCCAGCTACAACCCCATTTCAATGCTGCCCACAAAGTTCTGAGGTATTGCTGCCCTTGCTTGGCCATTACCGTGCAGAGTGTGTGAACTGTGAGCTCAGCCTCGGCTTTCCTTCTGGGGAACTATCCAGAAAGAGCAATGACACTGAGCTAACAGTGTGCTTGGTCTGGGAGCTGAGCCTGTGACACGTCATGAGTGCTCAGTGCAGAGGGAACAGTTGGATTGTGGATAGACAAGCAGGAACCCAGGGTCCATGCCTCGTTCTGGGGGCCTGAAAGCATTTGCTGCCCCCTGGAACAGACCACAGACAGGGATAAAGGACACACTTTGTCTTTCTAAGAGAATATTCTGATCATTTCCAAAAATCAAGAAAAAAGGAGAGAAGGAAAAACTTTGTGGCAGAAATAGAGGAGAAGCCAACAGAGAAAGAATTAATTCTGATGATAATGTGAACATCTCCTTACCAGGATGCTACCGACTGAAGAAATGTTAAATAGTATTAGTGGCTAGAATCATTAAAAGCTTGTCCAAACGCTCTTTCAAGATCAGAGACTTTGGCAGAGTTGGAAAAGTGCTTTAAAGTGCTAATTGTGTGTTTGGTGTAGGGTTTTTACAGGCAGTAGGTGCCTGCCAGGCCCTGAGGGCATCCTGTGTTGGTCCAGTCCATGCCTAAGCTGGCCACGGAATGCTGGAGCTGCTGGAGACTGCTGGGAGCAGGGACAAGAGCTTCTGCTTGCCCCTGTGCCTTTGAACACCGGGACACGTGGAGATCACAGGGGCTGGGACAGAGACAGGGCAGCACTGTAGAATCTCTCCAGGAAAGCAGCAGCTTTGGCACGCTCAGCAAACAGCCACGTTGTTCACGTTGTGCTGCACATCTGCCCGACAGCGCCGAGCTGGTTTGGTAAGGGAACATCTCACAGCAGTCCAGCAGGGAAAAAGGGATCCCATACTGACTGTGAGTGGAGTCTGGGCAGTGAAGAAATGTGTTTGCGTGCCAATTACAGCCTTTCTGTGCTCCCAGAGTGCTAAGAGGTCCAGAGAGGGAGAGATATCTCAAGGCCTAATTCTGTTTCTTTGGCAATTCATGTGTGTAGTACACAAAAATGTACTTAGTTTTTCCTTAAACCAGCTAATTTGGATGGATATTTCCTGGTATCAACTATTTCTTTCTTGAAGCTCTGCTTATATGGGAATAATAATTAGCCAACAGTACCTCTGGACCTGTTAAATTTTTATCTTGCCTGTGGGAGAAGCCTGAGTCACGCTGAAAAGAGGAGTGACACTCTTGCAACTTCTTAACTTGAAAATTGCTTTTTCTCTCTGTATTTTCTCCTTTTTTATCCTCATTCTTTCCTTGATCAACTTTGTCTTATTCTAAAGTCTCAGGATTAAGAGAAAATAACCTTTTAAACTGTGATGACAGGCCACGACATAAAGTGAATTAGCCAGGTGTAATGGAGGAATGATTGACTACCATTGGTGTGAACAGCTGAAGGATAGATGAAGAAATAAAGGAAAATACAAAATTTGGATTTTGAAGGTGAGATCTCTATTGTTCATCTGCTTGATTTAATTTTTTTAAGCCATACTGCTTTGTATAGCTGAGGATGGCACCTGTGTGATCATTGTGCTGATGGTTGAGGTTTAAAAAATAAGGAAGATGGATAATTATTTTTATAGCTAGAAAAATATATGTATGTATTCTAAGCTTCCCAAGTGAGTGGTAATATTCCCACAGTCCTACCCACTACCCATAAATAATATTTATGTCTGTCAGAGGTCAGGGCAGAGGAGGATGGTGGGCTCAGCCTGCCCTGCTGTCTGGTGGGTGCTCTGCCCACAGCAGCACCTACAGACATGCAGGGAGCTGGAAGCTCTGTGTGCTCTGTGTTTCTGCCACCCTGGCTTAAGTGCTGAACAAGAGCCCAAATAATTCAATTTCTAAGTACTGGTCCCATGAGGTTCCCAGTTCAGTGTGTGGCTTGAGGTTTCCTTTACTTTGCTGAGTGTTCAGCACTCTCCCATACTGGCCATTTATCTGCCTCATCGTCTGGCTCTGGGAGACAGTTTCTTCCCCCATGCATATGGCAGGAATTCAGTGTGCATACGACACCAGTCTGATCCTATCAGTTTCTCTTGCAGTAGTCCAAGAGGCTGGGAAAAGGGCCAAGGAAATTTAAAAGGGGAAAACAGAAAACAAGACAAACAAAAAGGCCAAAAGGCGTTTAGGGATTCCTGATGCCAAAGCAAGCAGCAGTGCTGGTGGCACAGCTGGCACAGGGCGGACAAGAAGGCAGCAGGCAGCAGTGGCCAGGCCTTCAGCAGCCAGCACTGGTGTGTGATAGCAGGCACCCTGCCTGCAGCCTGGGCTCTGCTGCTCTCATCCTCACTGTGCTGCAGGAAAATGCAAGGGCTTCATGCCTGCTCCCAGCACAGCTCTCCAGGCATGGGCAGCAGGACCTGCCCTCCTGGCACACTCGCTGCTCCCTGGGCTCTGCTCTGCTCTGGAATGTGTCACTTGCTAGACCTTGCAAGTTCAGAAGCTCTCCAATTTTGACATGGTGTTAAGTTTATTACAACCTGGTGAAATGAGTCACTACCAAATCCATAGCTCTGCCTTTCTCCTTTCTCACAGGTTTTCATGAGCAAAGTGAAAAGTTTAACCTTTCCAATAACAGCCTTTTTCACAAAGGTGCAGTGCTAGAGCAATACAATATATCCACAGTATGAAAGGACACAGTTCTAGGGTAACTATTGCCTTTACCTCGCAGCAACAAATCACAAGGCCTTTAAATGAAAGCCCAATTTATTAAAAGTACTGTTGTGCTAGGGGGCCAGCATGCCAAGGTAATATAAAAAGAGCTAGGGCTTGCTACTGCAGAAGTACTGACACCTCTTGAAACCTGAGTATCCACAAACATTGATTTAAAAGGCAACGGGAGAAGTTTAACCCTTCGTAGGACCTGTGCAGAATTTTTCTGCCTTAGATCTGGATAAGGAATATCTAATGTCCTCAAAGAGTTTCTAGCTGGGATAAAGTCTCCAGACTGGGATTTATATATTTATTTTTAAGAATCAAATTGTCTCGATAGTTTTGGTTGCAGATTTGATAATTTTAAGAATTTCAGTGGAACTACTGACTATTTTTCAAGTCACCTGAAAAATCTCTATGTGTAACAAGATACTGCCAGGTAATATTTATTCCTTTCTCCCAGTTTGTGAGGTAAATATTTTATCCTGACATAGGCGTGTGTTTAAATTCCATTATCTTCTGCCCTTAGATTTAAAACTGTAGTTCAAAAGATGGATATTCTCAGTTTTTCAGTTCAGTTACTCTTATGTATTTGCAATCTTATCCAGGAAGTTCAAAGATGCTTGTTACATATTGGCAACCATCCTCAGTTTGATTAGATCTTTCAGCTGATTTCAATGGCTTTTGGATCAGGCCCTGGCAACACAGGGTATGTGGATTATTATTTGTGCATATAACTTGCTTTGAGGAAGTATGATTATAATGTTATATGAGTGCTTTACTCATATAACATTATTAGTTTATATTATTTTATGATAGAGGCATAATAAAATGAATGTGGCTCATTAAATAAAATCTCTGTCCTGTTGCAATAGGAATTTGAGGGGTTATATCTAAAGCACATACAACAATTCAGGTGTTAAGGCTGGAAAAACTCCTGAGTTACAGCTGCAGAAATGTAGGATTTGGAGTGTCAGTGAAATAGGCTGATGTCCAGATGAAAGGATCTGACATTTTTTCGAGGTTGGTTCATGTCCATTAGATAAGCACCATGCAGTAAATGGTCCTGATCAAGGATTCACCTGCTGCCTTGAACCATACCACTGCTATCAACTCTAAACTTGAATCTTCTTTAATTCTCATTAAAACTAGGGCCTTACTTATCATTTGGCTATAATTAGAGAAATTTCATGTTCAGATCAGAGGTGAGCACTTCCCGCCCTGCCTGCAGGCTTTTTGTGCTGAAGCTTGTGACATCCAAGAAGGCTGAGGCTCATTTGTGCAGTTTTTATTTTCAGGTTTCCTGGGAGAAGGAGAAAGACCAGAGAGAAATGTGCAGTGCTGCTGCTCCTGTTAAAGATTATGGTCCTGCCAATGTGTGGAAAAACTCTTTAGTAAGAATAACTATTTTTTTTTTTTCTCATGAAAGCTGTATAATATAGATAGCATCCAACAGGTGTGTATGTCTTTAAACTTACTTAGGATTTTTTAAAATGTAATTTAATCTGCATACCGAATCAGTAGAAATTTCAGGGTCTCTAAGACTTTCTCATGTTTTGGAGAGTACTGCATTGTGAATGCTGAGATTATGGGCTGAAAAACTGATTGAAGATTGATATATTTACATACATTCTGACACACTATTTTTCCAGACCAGTTAAGGGTTTCAGACAGGGGGAGTAAGTCTTCCATATGAACAAACCCCATGACCCAAATCAGGCAAACAAGCCAGGTGAAGGCAGTTGATAAGAAAATGAGAGGATAAAGGATGGTTAGTCAACAAAAGGCACCTTTCTGTTTGCCTCACAGAGCTTAGAAGTTTTCAAAGAAAATTTCAAAACAGAAGGAAAAGAAACCTGGAGGTCTGGACGTCGCTGAAAGGAGGTGAAGAGAAAGCAGTGGCATGTGAAGAGGTAAGAGTACTTGGGACAGCCTGGGAGATGCTGAAAGCCCGGGTAGAAGCCTCATGTTAGGGTCTCTTAGGCAGAACAAAAGAACAACAGCAACACTTAGTGACAGGATAGGGAAGGACAGTTAAGGGAAAGGGCTGGAACAAAAACAAGTCTCGATGCCACTTCGAAGAAAAATAAGTAGAGGTTTCAGAGTGAAAGCTGTGGTCTCCGTAAGCTTTTGTCCTTGTTATGCTGGAGCAGGCAGTCATGCATCTCACATGATGTGAAGTTTATAAGCTGCTCGGGAGATTCATGGAATGAGAAATTGAAGGCTAGCTAAATTAATATAGCCATTAATTGTTTTTTTCCCTCAAAAGGAATCAGGGGGTGATTTGACAGAACAATACTGTAGCCCTGGAAGCACACAACCCAAACCCGAGTGGTTTGCGGCTGTGCTAAGTAGTGCTGGCTGCGGTAGGATAAAGGCAGGTCCGGAAGCATCTCTTCCAGGATCATGGTTAGCGTTAAACTGGACTCTTTTTGCCCCGTGAGGGCAGAGCTGTGCACACCGGTGGAGACTGTTTTGCCGCGGGCGGTAGAACGGTGCGGCTCGGGGCGGGCGCCCGGCACCGAGCGCTCCTCGGGGCGGGCACCGGCACCGAGCGCTCCTCGGGGCGGGCACCGGCACCGAGCGCTCCTCGGGGCGGGCACCGGCACCGAGCGCTCCTCGGGCACCGGCACCGAGCGCTCCTCGGGGCGGGCACCGAGCGCTCCTCGGGGCGGGCACCGAGCGCTGTTCGGGCACCGGCACCGAGCGCTCCTCGGGGCACCGGCACCGGGCGCTCCTCGGGGCGGGCACCGGCACCGAGCGCTCCTCGGGGCGGGCACCGAGCGCTCCGCGGGGCGAGCACCAGCACCGAGCGCTCCTCCGGGCGGGCACCGGCACCGAGCGCTCTTCGGGCACCGGAGCCGAGCGCTCCGCGGGCACCG